>CM070774.1:82179661-82597161 GCA_036346955.1 Dipus sagitta
TTTCCAGGGTAAAACTCAGCTTTATCACTATATGAACACAAAGCCAAAGCCATGGAGAGTACTTCAGGAATTCTCCTGAACAGAAGAAGCAAATAATCAACCTCAAGTGTCTACAAGAAACAGATCATGATGACCAAACTCAGAGAAGGCACATGAAACTATAAAGTCCAACAAAACTCCAAGCCACATAAACTGACACAATATGGCAGGGATTAAATCAAATCTCACAATTACTACCCTGAATATTAATGGCCTTAATTCACCCATCAAGACACATAAGCTAGCAGGCTGTATCAGAAAATTAGACCCCTCAATCTGCTCTCTTCAAGAGACCCACCTCACCACTAAAGATAGACACCTTCTCAGGGTGACAATGATACTTCAAGCAAATGGAAATAAGGAACAAGCAGGTGTACCTATACTAATTTTGGATAATATAGACTTCAAACACAATCAAAAAAGACAAAGAGGGCCATGTCTTACTTATCAAAGGAACTATCCAACAAGAGGATATCACAATTATCAATCTTTATGCACCAAACCCATGTGTGCCACAATTCTTAAAACAAAACCTATGTGACAATAAAACAGAAATAACCACCAACACCATCATAGTTGGGGACTTCAATACCCCACTATCAGCAATAGATTGATCATCCAAACAGAAAATTAAGAAGGAAGAGAGCTCAACAAAACCATAGATCAATTAGACCTAACAGACTTCTACAGAACATTTTACCCCAAATCCACGGACAACACATTCTTCTCAGCAGCCCATGTAACCTTCTATAAAATAGATCATATACTGGGCCATAAATACTGCCTCCATATATTTGGGAAGATCAACATAATTTCCTGCATGATATCAGATCACAATTCTATATTGCTAGAAATTAATAACAAAAGATGCACAAGGAATCCCATCAGCTCCTGGGAACTGAACAACATACTTTTAAACTTTTAAACATACTTTTATTTTAGTGGACAAAATAAAAAATGGAATTGAAAAGTTTCTAGAAATGAATGAAAATGAAAACACAATGTACCAAAATTTATGGGACACAATGTAGGCCTCAAGGGAAAATTCATAGCACTAAATGCCTTCAAAACAAAGACAGATATTTCAAATCAATAACCTAACCATACATCTAAAGACACTGGATAAACAAGAAGAATCCAACCCAAAAAGCTCCAGAAGGAAAGACATAATTAAGATCAGAGAGGAAAATAATTAATTGGAAAGTAAGAAAACAATTAAGAAAATTGATGAAACAAAGAGCTGGCTCTTTGAAAAAATAAAGTTGATAAACCTCTGGCCACTTTGATCAGGCAAAAAAGAGAAGCAATACTTCAAATTGATAAAATTAGAAATGAAAAAGGAGTGATCACAATAGACATAAGTGAAATTGGAAGAATTATCAGGACTTATTTCAAAAACATGTACCACAAAACTGTATAATATGGAAGAAATGGATGAATTCCTGGACACATACCACCTACCAGACAAGATAAACTCAGAGCAGATTAATCTCCTAGACAAACATATCACACCCATCAAGATTGAAAAGGTAAAAGGACCTCCCCAAAAAGAAGTCTCTAGGACCAGATGGCTTCTCAGCTGAATTCTATCAAATCTTCATGGAAGAACTGAAACCAATTTTTCTCATACTGTGCCACATAATCAGAGAACAGGGAAAGCTCCCCAACTCCTTTTATGAAGATAGTATCACCCTAGTACCAAAACCAGGCAGAGATGCCACAAGAAAAGAAAACTATAGGCCTATTTCCCTGATGAACTTAGACACTGAGCAAAATCCTCTCCAACCAAATTCAACAACACAGCAAAAACCTTGCTCAAGTAGGCTTCATCCCAGGAATGCAGGGGTGGTTAAACATATGGAAATCTGTCAATGTAATACAACACATAAATAAACTTAAATACAAAAGCCACATGATCATAGTAGATGCAGAAAAGGCCTTTGACAAAATAAATCAGTTCATGATCAAATCAATGGAGAGAATAGGCATGGGCAGTTTATATCTCAACATAATAAAGACTATATATAAAGCTCCTAAAGTACAAATAATACTTAATGGGTAGAGATCGAAGGAGTTCCCATTGAGATCAGGAACAAGATAGGGGTGTCCACTCTCACCTCTGCTCTTCAACGTAATACTGGAAGTCCTAGCTCAAGCAATAAGAGAGGAGAAAGAAATAAAAGATATTCAAATTAGAAAGGAAGAAGTTAAGTTAGCCCTATTCACAGATGACATGATTCTATACATAAGAGACGTGAGAACCTCCACCTCAAAACTCTTAAAGGTGATTAACTCCTTCAGCAAAGTAGCAGGATACAAAATCGATGCACAAAAATCAGTGGCCTTTCTATATGCCAAAGAAAAAGATACAGAGAAAGAAATAAACAATATTGTCACATTTTCAATAGCAACAAAAATAATAAAATACCTTGGAATAACATTAACCAAGGATGTGAAAGACCTATACAACATAAACATAAAACACTCAAGAAAGACATTGAGGAGGACTTGAGAAAATGGGAAGACCTCTCATGCTCCTGGATCAGCAGAATTAACATTGTGAAAATGACAATCTTACCAAAGGCAATATACAGATTTAATGCAATACCAGTAAAAATCCCAACATTTTTCTTCACGGAGATAGAAAAAATGATCTCAAAATTCATATGGGATGGCAGAAGGCCTCGAATATCCAAGCATAACCTCAGCAAAAGAAACACCTATGGAGGCATCACCATACCTGATCTAAAGCTCTATTATAAAGCCATAGTAATAAAAACAACATTGTACTAGAATAAAAACAGGATTATAGACAAAAGGAACAGAATCAAGGACCCAGATGTTGAGTCAAGTAACTACAGCTACTTGATATTTGACAAAGACCCTAACAATATGTGCCAGAAAAAAGACAGCATCTTCAACAAATGGTGCTGGATAAGCTGGATAACCATATGCAGTAAAATGAAACTCAATCCACACATCTTGCCATGCAAAAAAAATCAAGTGCAAATGGATCAAAGACCTCAATATAAGACTGGAAACTCTATTATTATTGGAAGAAAAAATAGGAGGAACCTTTGTTGATATAGGAATGGGAAAAGACTTCCTAAACAAAACTGTAGTAGCTCAGGAACTTAAATAATCACCCAACTATTGGAATCTCATGAAGCTGAAAATTTTCTTTATAGACAAACAGACAATAAGCAGAGCCAACAGATTACCCACAGAATGGAGAAAATTTTTGCTGGCTATACAACTGATAGAGGCCTAATTTCTAGAATCTATAAAGAACTCAAAAACCTGAAAAATAAAAAAATCAAACAACTCACTCACAAAGTGGGGCAGAGAACTGAGCAGGGAGTTCTCAGAGGAAGAAATACAAATGACAATCACACACTTTAGAAAATGTTCATCATCCCTAATCATCAGGGAAATGTAAATTAAAATAACGGAGATTCCACCTTACCCTAGTAAGGATGGCAAACAGTAAAAAAATCAAATGAAAACAAATGCTGGTGAGAATGTGGAGAAATAGGACCCCTCATTCACTGTTGGTGGGAATGTAAGCTGGAACAACCACTGTGGGAAGCAATATGGAGATTCCTAAAAAGGTTAACTATAGAGTTACCAACAGACTCAGTCATTCCCTTACTGAGCATTTACCCTAAAAGCTTCATGCCTCAGTTCAGAGAGATTTGCTCAACCATGTTTATAGCTTCTCAATTCATAATAGCTAAGGGCTGGAATCAACCCAGATGTCCATCATTAGATGAATGGATAACCAAGATGTGGTATATCTACACAATGGAATTCTATGTAGTAATGAAAAATGACACAATGAAATTTGAAGAAAAATGGTCAAACCTGGAACAGATCATTCTCATTGAACTTACCCAATCACAGAAAGACTTTCATCATGTGGTTTCACTCATCTTTGGCTCCTAACCTGAATCTGCCCAAGATGCTGACATATCTAATAGGCATGTTGAGGACCAGACAATAGGGAGGATGGGGTGGGAGGTGAAGGTAAGGGTGAGGGGACACAAAACTGGATCCAAATGGCAATGATAACATGATATTCTATATCCTAAAAAGACAGATTAACTGCTTGAACCTTTATCAGGTACTTAGAGGGAACACCTGAACCACAGGGCCTTATTAGGGTATGATGAAGACTGACATTATTCTTCTCCTGTTTCTCTGTCTCTCTGTCTCTCTCTCTCTCCTCTCTTTCTCTTTTCTATTACCTATCTTTTTCTTCCTTCTTTTCCTTGGCACTGGCCTGCAACTCCCAGTACCAGCATGTGGTTAACATCCACAATGAGCTGTTGATCAGAGAGACATACAAAGATTCCCAAAGAAGACAGATTTCTGTCACAGTACTTGATGACACACCAAAGGTTAGTGGTGAGACCCTACTGCCAAAGACACCATATGCTGCTGGTACAGAACATGGAGTGACCTCACTGGAATCTGAAAGAAAGTCAGTCCCCAGACAGTCAGCGCATCTAGTGTCAGAAGGTGCTACCTGAGCGACTGGGGGAAAATGACTAACATCTTTCCAAGCAATTCATGGTCTAAGCTACTCAGCAGCAAACAACCTGATGCAATGCTCACACAAGTGCAGTAGTGGCTCACAGCCATGGTGGGTAACCAACTGTTCTTGATTTGGCTAATGGATATACTCAGTGGAATGGAACCCACAGCTGGTTTTGGGAAACAAGTTAGAAGCATACCCAAAAAATGAGCCCACTCTCCATTATTAAGCTCCCACCAATTGTGGGCTACAAGAGGGCCTACACCTATTAAATTCTCTCTAAAATAATAATGGTTATCCCATTTATCTAGTGCAGACTTCATTCTCCATTGGGGAACTTGCTTTTCTTTTTCAGATGGATGCAGATCCTTAGGAGAGAATAATCCCATCTCACCTCACCAGGGCCCTGGCTGAAACCATAGAGGAATTGGGGAAATGAGCAAGTCCACTGCTTTGTTGGTGAACCTGGTACCAGCACAAAGGTAAAGGAGGGAGACATAGAGAACACTCAACTCCTACTGAACCAGACATTCAGAGATACAGAGGCTCCCAAGACTTCTTCACTGAAATAGACCTAAAGTGAACCCAATATGGCTCAGGGAAATTCATGGAAGAGGGGGAAGAAAGAATGTTAGAGCCACATGTTGGGACATTATGCACAGAGACATTGCCTCTTACACATAACTGATGGATATCCCCACAATGTACCCACATTTCCTAATGAGGAGGGTCCCTGTGGAGGGGAGAGGACAGGGAGGAGGCTAATGATGGTGCCAGCATGGCTGTGCACACACTGTGTACATAACTAAAATTAAAAAAGCAAAAAAAGAACCAAATAATACTCAAAACCAAGACCAGATTCAGCTATGCTACCTTGAAGAGAAACACTAAAATAGAGTGATAATACTATGTTAAAATTTAAAAGATGGAAAATTAAGCTATGATAACACTAATTGTGTAATATGAATAGCTGTATTAATAGAAAAAAATAGAATTCAGGGGAACTTATAATAACTTTTTACAAAAGTCATTTCTTGATGATAAATGAATGAGTATATCATGGCATATAATAACAGAACTTCAAAATACATGTAGCAAAACATGCTAAAACTACAAAAACTGGATATAGCTATAATTAATATCAAATATTATAATGCATTTATTTTAATAATTCCTTGGTCAGTAGTTAAAGGTGCTTGCTTGCAAAGTCTGATGGCTTAGGCTCAATTCCCCAGTACCCATGTAAAGCCAAATGCACAAGGTAGCACATGTGTCTGGAGTTCATTTGCAGTGGCAGGAAGTCCTGGAATGCTCATACTCACTCTCTGTCTGTATGTCTGTCTCATAAATAAATAAACAAACAAACAAAGGAAATAATTTCCAGTACAGGTGTAAAGATGGTAAGAAGACCCAATATGCAGAAATTGTAAGTTAATTTGTCATGATTAGTGCTGTAGTTTGAATGGATCCCCCAATAAAATCAGGAGTTTATTAAAGGTTGTTAGATTTCCAACCACCTGGATGGAGGTGGTGTCACTGTATGTGGACAGATCCTAGGTGTCAACCTTAAGGAGGATCTGATTTCTAACCTAAGATGTACAAAGTTCTTGAATTCTGCCTGTGTTTCTAATGTATGCTTGCTTAAGGTGCAGGTGGTGGCTTTTCTCTGTGGTTGGATCTGTGAAAAGGAGCCAACTTCTTCTGCTATTATGGAACTTCCCCTGGAACTGTAAACTTCAAATTAATTCCCTTCCTCCCATAGCTGTACCTGGTCTGCAGGTTCATCCAGTGACATGAAGCTGTGTAGTATAATTAGTATTTTCATTTGTATATCTGCAGAATACTTTATCCAACACCACAGCATTTTTCATTCTTTTCAAGTGTGCATAAATTGCTAAAATAGAGTATATTCTGGAAATCACAAATCTCCATTAACTTAAACACCTTCATGTCCATATAGAGGGTAGGGCTTGGGGGAAGTGAAAGGGTGGGGAGCACAAAATCTGGACCAAAATTGAACTGGTACCATAGAGTCCTGTATGTTGGAAATCAGACTAAAAGGTAGAACACTCAAGCAAACCTCAGATGAAACACCTGAATTGAAGGGCCCTGGAGAGAGTGAGAAAAAAACTAACCTCAAATATTTACTGTTTCTCTTTCTTCATTGGCTTTTTCTTCTTTCTTTTCCTTTAGTGGTAGGCTGTAATTCCCTGTATCAGGATGTGGTCTAGATCCACAATGAGCTGTTGATCAGAGAAAACAACTAGATCTTCCAAAACTAACAAGACAGACTTCTGTCAGAGTACTTGATTACCCACCAGAGACTAAAGGTAAGACCCTACAGCTTAAGACACCAGTCGCTGTGGGCACAGACCATGGGGAGAACCTATTGGAATCTGGAGGAAAGACAATCCCCAGATAATTAGCCCACCTTGTGCTGGAAAGCACTACATGAGCTACCAGGGGAAAGTGACCAACATCTGTCCAAGCAACTGAAGGTCTAAGCGATTCAGAAGCAAACAACCTGATGTGATGCACAAGTGCAATAGTGGCACACAGCCATGGTGGGTAACCAACTGCTCTTTGATTGGCTAACAGATCCACTCAGTGGAAAGGAAACCATATCTGGAACTGGGAAACAAGTTAGAATCATATCCAGATAATGATTCTGCTTTCCATTATCAAGCTCCCACTAACCTTAGACTATAAGAGAGTCTAAATTCTTTTAATTCTTTCTAAATGAATAATTGTTATTCCACTTATCTGGTGCTGACTTCACTCTCTGTTGGAGAATCAGCTTCTCCTTTTCAGATGGGAACTGGACTTGAGGAGATAAATGACCCAGCACACTCAACCCCAGCGCCAGCTGAAACCACAGAGGAATTAGGGAAATGAGCAAGAATGCTGCTCTCTTAGTTAAGCAGATATCAGCACAAGAGTGATGGAGAAAGATATTGAGAACAGTCAAAACCTACCAAACTAGAGATCCAGATGCTCCTAAGTGCCCATCACTCAAACTAGACTTAAATGCTCCCAGCATGGCTCAGGAAATTTTGTAGAAGAGGGGGCAGAAAGATTGTTAGAGCCACAAGTTGGGACACTTTGCATAGAGATATTGCCTCTCCCCCACAACTGACTGCTGCCCCCATAGTGCACGATCCACAGTCCCTACAGGATTTGACATGCATCCCCAATGAGTATGGCCTCTTTAGAAAAGGGGCAGGGAGGAGGGAAAGGATGGTACCAACATGTGTTGTTTACATACAAAATAAGATGATATATAATAATAAAAGATAAATTAGAACAAAAGGTTAATGTTCTAGAAATTAAGTTCTCTGAGCACATTAAAATTCAGTTATAGATTACTGGCATCAAAATCTTGGGAAAAGTCCTAAATTTTGGAAACTAAACAATACACTTTTAAAAGTCATATAGGTATAAGAAAAAAATAGAGAGAAAATTCAAGCTATTTGAAACTGTCTGAACATAAAATCAAAACACAGGAAGAAAACTCAGTAGCAGAGGCCCATGAGCTGGAAAGTAGATATAAAGGGAATAGAAAGGGAGGGAAGAGGAATTAATAGGATGGTATTGTGTATATGTAAGTAGAAGAACAGATTAATGGAGGTGAGAAGGCCTAGGTGAGGTCAGTTGAAGAGATTGAGTTAAGGAAAGGTAGAAGGAGGGCTAATCAAAATCTAAGAGGATATAAATAAATCATATGGAAGCCTACTTTTTTGGACAATGGAACACACAGGAGCCAAAGATTGTTACTAGAAAATTTTCAGCACCAGGGATGGGATACCTTCCAGTGGGCTGTTGGCCAGGGAGGTCACTGATGCTCCCAAAACGTTACAGGCCATTGATGAGGCCCTTGGTTTCCCACAAGGAATAGATGACAAGACCCTATTGCTGAAGACTCCACATACTTGGGCTACAAGGTCACTGAGAAATCCTGATGGAGTAGAGCTGAAAACCTTCTCTATGTAGACCAGCTGACAGAAAGCTGAAAAAAAAAAGCCATGCTGCATGCAGTTCAATGGGAGAGGGAGAAATCACCAGGAAGGTACCCAACAGTGGACACTGCAAGCCTTATGTTTGGCTAGCCTTGCCAAATGAGCCAATGGGTGCAATAGATGCACATCTGTTATGGGAGAAACCAACCACCCTATAATTTGACTAGAGGCCTGCTGCATGGGAGGGAATACATTCCTGATACTGAAAACTTACAACAGGGGTAGTCATGAGCCCTAGGGGTAAAATGTCTGCTTCTGTATTGCTAAATGAATATACTATGCTCACCAAACTTCCCAGTAAGCACTTCTTTTAATGTTCATACCCATATAGTAATGCTATTCTCACTTTTGGTTAGAGAACCTTCTCTTTACAGATGGCAGTGACCTTGGGATGATTCAGAAGGCACCATGGTGCTGAGAAGAGGTGACAGAGGAGTGCTCAGCACTGAAATATCTCAATCACACCTCCCATGGCTCAGGGACCATTGAGGAAGAGGTGGCAGAAAGAATGTAAGAGCCAAAGGAAAGGTAGGACTCCTTATAATGTGCTCCTTCAGACCCAAAATGGCCTGGATATCCATGACCTCACAGTGCCTGACATTACCTACACAAGACCATCATAATTGGAAGAAAAGATCATGACATCAAAACAAAAGAGATACTGATTGAGAAGGGGAGGTGATATCATGGAGAGTGGAGTTTCAAAGGGGAAAGTTGGGGAGAGGGAGGGATTTATAATGAAATATTATTTACAATTATGGAAGTTGTCAATAAAAAAATTAAAAATGACACCAAATGTATGAGATGCAACTAAGCAGTCCATAGGGGTATGTACATTTCTAACATTAGTCCCCTATATCAGGAAAAATGTAGAGTTTTAATTCAGTTACCTTTGGGTCAAATTTTGGTATTAGAACAAGAAGAGTAAATTAAATGCATACTAAGCCAAACTAACAAATATTAGGACAGAAATAAGTAAAAATTAAAAGGCAATAGATAAAGCCAGTGAAACATAATAACACTTATTTGAGAATATCAATAAAGCTGATCAAACTTTAAAAGAAAAATAAAATGTAAATATTGATCTAGCACAGGAGTATACATAGCATATGTGGCTTGTGACTCTTATTTCCCAAATCTCCATGTATTGGTAGCTTCATGATATGATCTAGCAAATAGTTTTTAAATGTGCCCCCCAAAATCTCTAGTAAAATTGGAAAGGCATACTTTCCCCAGCTTGATTTCTCAGGCCTACATTGTCTTACATCAAAATCTAGGCCATTACAGGAAAGAAAAGAAAAGCCATTTCTCCTCATCAGCAAAGGTGTAGCTATAAGCAGAATCTTAACAAGTCAAATCCAACAGGGGGTGCAATATACAACACATCATGAAAAGCTAGATATATAACAGAAATACAAGAATGGTTTAACATTTAACAGTATTCAGAAATGACATCAGTAGGTATAGGAAATTGCTGTCTTTATCCTCCCACAAAGACACTAACTTTGTCAGCTACCTTCAGAGAAGACATCTGTGGGAACTCTAGAGTCTAGCTAGGAGGTGCCACAACTCTACTAGAGCAAAATGAGCCCAAATTGGACCTGCTGAAGTGGGTAACTAGAACGATTTCATTGCAACTGTGTCAATCCTCTTTGAATATGACACAACTTGGGAAGACTGCAGCTCATAAGGCCATCCATGCCCCTACCCCACTACTGAGCACTGAGGCCTGATATTACCGACTCATTTGGTGACCCCAGGTGCAGAAAGAATGGCAGGAAGCTCACAGCAAACTGAGAGTCAGTGTTCAGGACAGAGTTCAAAACTTCTTAAAATTAAAATTATTTGAAATTACTCTCTCATAAATTAAATAAGTAATAGAAACAAATATGTGATCATGGTATTTGTATTAGAAGGGAAGGATTGTAATGAAAATGATATTCAAACAAGTGAAATAAGAGGTAAGAAACCTCAAGAGAGAATGGGAAAATGAAAAGAACCACTTGGACATTCTTAACAGAAAACAGAAAAACTTAACTGAAAATTGTACAGGGTTGGCTTCACACTGGAATAGAGATAAGAGGGAATGTAGTTAAGTTTGGCAATACAGCAATAGAAGAAAGGAAATTAGGAGAATTCACAGCCATAGTCCTGCTCTATAAAAATTCTTAACTAAGTTCCTAGGGCTAAAACAAACTGACTAGAGATGGAAATTTATATGTTCCAGAAGGAAGGAAGATTATCAGCAATGGCAAGTGATAGAAAGTACATAAACTATTTTCTTACTTCCAATTTCTTTTAAGTACATAGGACATTTGAGTAAAAATATAACTTTTTCTTATAGGAGCAATAATGTGCACGTACTAAATAATTTCAGCATCAAGAGTGGACATCAGTAATGGAACAGAAGTATTTCCAAGTACTTTTTATATTTTACATTAAGCAGTGCAATATTACCTCTATATAGGCTATAAAATTCTCAAAATGCAGATTATTTATAGCCTATGATGTCTGGCATATCCACTTCCCTGTAGTAGTAGAGCTTTATTATACTGATTCTCCCACACTTGCACAACTAACCTCTTGCATTCATTCCCCTGTGGGAGCAATGGTTGCCTGATGCACTAGTAAAAGTTCGGGTTATTAGTTAATCCATGGTTACTAATTCAGGGCTTTTTAAACCTTTTCTACTCACTGCCCTTTTGCCTGAGAAATGTGTAGGCAACCCAGAATATCTAGGTGTATAAAATAGACACATAAGAGAATTATTTACTGATAATTAGTCATAAATTATTTTAAATCAATTCTTTAGTATACATATAACTCTTAGGATGAAAGCAGCTTTGCATAGTAATGATATAGATGTGCTAATTATTTCTACATAGAGATTAAGTCATAGCTTAATATTTGATACTAAAGATGTAGGCTCCTGTAGCATTTTCACTTTCATTTCATAGTTGACCAATATTTTGATTTTATAATTGTCAGCCTTGAGAACACTGGTTCCCATAAATACATAGTACAAAATAGCAGAAGTGCTTTTAGGGCTATTTTAGAAATTATTGGAAATTCTTTCCCAAACATAAGTCAGAAAACATTTAATGAATTTTTTTGTGAAACTCAGTAACAACAATACAACTTTATAATTTTATTTGTTTATTTGTTTGACAGAGATAGATAGAGAAAGAGAGAGAGAGAGAGAGAGAGAGAGAGAGAGAGAGAGGGAAAGAGAGAAAGGGAGAAAGAATGGGTGCACCAGGGCTTTCAGGCACCTCCAATGAACTCCAGACATATGCACCACCTTGTGCATCAAACTTTTTGACAGAGTATAGTTGAGAAGTATATTAATTTGACACTTAATATGCTAGCAAATGAGAATAGAAAATAATTGAGTCTTTTCTGTAATTAAGCCACTATGCTTCTATAAAACTTTGTGTGCAATAAATACCCTGCAGCTTCTAACTCACAATAGTCTCAGAGCTGAGCTGAGATGCTTCCAGGAGGCTTATTGACATTAAGTGGCATGAAGCCACGTACAGTGCACATGTGTTCAAAACCAGTGAAATCACATGGAGCAACATGGGCAAAACTGCCAGAAACCCTGTGGAGTCATTCCACATTTGATTTTGACTTAATTTTTGGTCATTGCAACTAGGACCTTTCACTCTTGCCAATTTTTTCACAACTGTAGATTTGGTTATTTAGCTCTAGGTGGGGTAATGGCCTATAGATTAAGGTTATGAGTGCTGAAAGATATGATCATCACTTCAAAATGTGATGTGCCTCTTTGGGTTACTTTTTTTGTTTGTTTGTTTGTTTAGTTTTGTTTTTGTTTCAATCTCTCAGTACTTTCCACTGGGTGGGTTTATTAGGGAGTGGATCTCTCATAAGCTACTTGTTTTAGATTTAAGGAAGAAGAAGCAATTTGAGTCAATGCTGTTTCACAACTCAGTGATTATCAGTCACATCTGCCTTGGGAATTAGCAAGGCCTTAAATAGTGCTATATCGCTGTGGTGTGTCTACTAGTTTTCCTCATGAAGAATCTTCCACACATCTACAGTTAACTCACAGTCAAAGGGTGATGTGACATTTATAGAGAGAAGGTTGAACAAACTGAGGAACCAGTCGTTCTTTGCTACCTCTACATCCAATACTACACAGCTAAAATCAACACCAACTAGTTTCAACATTTTTTCAGTTGCTTTCATTCTCCTATGAAGAGAAAATGAGTATCATTTATGACTTCATGGAGTATATACATATGTATATATATATATATATATATATATATATATATATATATATATACATATATATATGTATATATATATATATAGAGAGAGAGAGAGAGAGAAAGAGGGAGAGAGAGAGGGGTAGGGTCTCACTAGCCCAGGCTAACCTGGAATTCACTCTGTTGTCTCAAGGTGGCCTCAAACTCATGATGATCAACCTACTTCTGCCAAGTCCTGGGATTAAAGGCATGCACCACCATACCTGGCTTGAAGTGTATATTTTTTAACATTATAGAATCCCTTAGTGTTGTTTGTCAATATTAATCTTAAAGTTCTTAAAGTTCTTGTATACTGCCATTTCTAGAATTAAACTACACAGCAAGCAATTGCTTATATCCTAATTAGCATGCATAATTGAATTTTATCATTCATTATGTGATGAAAATTAGTTCAAACCTTTTATATTGTTGGTGTGCTTAATAATAAGCACAAAATTTAAATTTTGTTTAAATTAATTTCACATTTTCTAATTATGAATTGTAATTTGAACGTCTATTATGAAAAAAATTTGCTCTGGAGAATGTTTCCATTTACTTCATGCCATTTTTTACTTGAGAATTTTAATGCTTATCAAATGCTATAGAACCTTAGTCATTTTATTGAAATTTAATTTCAAAATATTTCTGGATTGTAGTTGACCTTGTAGAGTTAGGGTGAAACATGTTTTACTGTGGATTAATTGGAGAGCAGAAGGAACAATGACGTTCAGAGTTTGACAGATTGTAAAATAGAAGAGTTGTATCACTATTTGAAGACTTCTCCAACAACCATATTGGATGTACCAGTTGAGATTGAGAGAGGTAAAGAAAACAAAAGCCAATTATGCCAGTGAAAGAATGTGGCTCCTTGTTGATCAGAAAGACCTACAAGTTTTCCCAAAAGAAGACAGACTTCTGTCAGAGCACTTGATTACCCATCAAAGGCTAGTAACACCCTACTGCTGAAGACACCATATGCTATTGGTACAGAACATGGAGAGACCTTCCTGGAATCTGGAAGAGAGTTAGTCTCCAGACAGTTAACTTTTTAGTGCCAAAAGGCACTACATGAGCTACTGGGGCAAAATGGCCAACATCTCTCCAAGCAACTGAAGGTCGAAGCTACTCAGCAGCAAACAACCTGACGTGATGCTCACCAAGTTCAATAGCGGCACATACCTATGGTGGGAAACCAACTGCTCTTGGATTGGCTAACATACCCACTCAGTGGAATGAAACACATATCTGGAATGGGAAACAAGTCAGAATCATATCTAAATAATGAATTTGCTCTCCAATATCAAGCTCCCACCAACCTTTGGCTACAAGAGGGCCTACACCTATTAAAGTCTCTCTAAACTAATAATGGTTATCCCATTTATCTGATGCTGACTTCACTCTCTGTTGGAGAATCTGCTTCTCTTTTTCAGATGGACGCAGTTCCTGAGGAGAAGATCAGCACATTGTACCTCACCAGGGCCCCTACTGAAACCATAGAGGAATTGGGGAAATGAGCAAGTGTGCCGCTTTCTTGGTAAACCTGGTATCAGCACAAAGGTGAAAGAGAGAGACACAGGGGACATTCACTTCCTACTAAATCAGATTTCCAGAGACAGAGTCCCAAGAGCCCATCATTGAAGTAGACCTAAAATGAACCCAACATGGCTCAGGGAAATTCATGGAAGAAAGGGCAGAAAGATTGTTAGGGCCACAAGTTGAGATATATGCATGGAGACATTGCCTCATCCCCATAACTTATGGATACCTCTACAATGCATGGCTCACAATCCTCATGGGGATAACTGACATCCCCAATGAGGAGGGTATCTTCAGTGGCGGGGGGCGGGGAGCGGCAGGGATGAGTGCAAGGATGGTACCAACATGTGCTGTTTACACACTGAGTATGTACATAACTAATTTTTTAAAAAAGAAAATTACAACTTAAAAAAATAGAGTGATTGAGCTATAAAGATTGCTTAGTGGTTAAGGCACTTGCTTACAAAGCCAAAGGACCCAGGTTCAATACCCCAGGATCCATGTAAGCCAGATGCACAAGGTGACACATGTGTCTGGAGTTCATTTGCAATGCTTAGTGTGCCCATTCTCTCTCCCTCTCTCTCTCTCTCTCTTTCAAATAAATAAAAATAAAATATTTTTTAAAAAATAGAGTGACACAACTAAAAGATAATAATCACAAAAGGAGAGGCTGGGAAGATGGCTCAGCAGTTAATGATGCTTTCTTACAAAGCCTGCCAGCCTGAGTTGAACCAGGTTCAATTCCCTAGTACTCACATAAAGCCAGATGCACAAAGTGGTACATGTGTCTAGAGTTTGTTTGTAGTAACAAGAGGTCCTGGCATGCCTCTCCCCACTCCTCACAAATAAATAAATAAATAATTTTTTTAAAATAAAACTTTTATGAAATAAAAGCCATTATGTTGAGCTGATTTGAAAAAAAGGATGTGGTTCTTTAATACTTGTAATTTCCTGTCTTACTGTGAACTTTCAAAGTAGGTCAGAGACTCCTTTATCTTACTTATAAGGCCATTCTTATAGATTGACATCTTCCCAGGCCTACCTTGTGGTCTATCACTTGCTGTTCAACATCTTTGAAGGCAATGGGTTGTTAAGATTTACAGCCAGCAACCAAGAAAACCGGGTTTTACATGTTAGTGTAATTGCTGTTTTCTCCTACTTGAACAGACACTTTTATTGCTTCCACATGAAATACAGTACATTAGCAAATGGTAGAATAGAACATACTAAAACATACTTTTTATACGAGGGAAGTGCAAGGCAGACAAGCCACTTTGCTTTTGTGACAAGGCATGTTAACTTCTCCCCATTTCTTTTCTACTTAGGAATGCAATACGACTTGTCAGCAGCAATTTCCAGAGTAATTTTTAAAAACATGTGATTCCTTCTCTTATGAGTTTTAATAAAGAGTTACTGCTCCCTAAGCTTGCTTGGAAAATTATTACCTTTCAGAAAGACAGAAGGCAAACATATATGATATTGACAGCAGTAGAAAGTAAGTCCCTAATGATGCCTATTAATAGTGAAAGTTACTTTAAAAGATAGTCAACACTGTATTGCATTCCTTTTTGAAGACATAACATGAGTTCTAGAGAGCTGGCTTTTATATTCAGTGAAGAAAATTTGCTTTGACTCATAGTAAAATTATGAACTGAAAAGAAATGTTTAAATCACATCTGAATCAACCCTACAATTTACCCATTCATTGGTGTATTCTTCATAAATAATGATCTTTTACCATAAATAAATATTTCCCTGTGGAGAAACAATACAAAAGTAGTAGGATTCTTCCTATGCAGATAAATAGGAATAAAAGACTATCTTATTTCAGACAAAGCTTCTGTCCTTCTCTGCTTATTTTTTTCTGTAATATTCTACAGTTTTAGTTAGAATTTTTATTTATATCTGTTCTGGGACTTTTTGGTAATAATGTGTAAATTTAATGATACAACATATTTACCATTGATCTTTGTTCTAATATTTTTCAGATACATGTGGCTATAAATGTAGGTCCCAATCAAATGCTAGTATTGGGACAAATGAAGCATCATTTAATCAATTTATTGAACTCTGCTTCAATATGTATGTAAGCAAATTTAAGTTGATTTTTAGTGCAATAGGCTGATTATATTATATAAAAGACCATTGCAGGGCTGGAGGGATGGCTTAGCAGTTAAGGCATTTGCCTGCAAAGCCAAAGAATCCAGGTTCGATTCCCCATGACCCACGTTAGCCAGATGCACAAGGGGGTGCATGTGTCTGGAGTTCGTTTGCAGTGGCTGCAGGCCCTGGTGCACCCATTCTCTCTCTCTCTCTTCCTCTTTCTCTGTCAAATAAACAAATAAAAATAAAAGTAAATTTAAAAGACCATTGAACAGTGCTTAATGTAAGACAAAAATATAAGACTGAAATTAGTGAACAAGTGTGCTAGTTTGCTGACAGACTGATGGATGAAATTGAATCTGTTACCTTTATCAGACAAAACTTGCTTTTGTAACCCTTTTGGCTCCATAAGCTCCCTTGAAGTCCATCTTCGACAGAAAAGCATTTGGGTATTTCATTGAACTATGGTCCTTCTAGTAAGTATATAAGATGCACAAAATTTGAGTGGGGTAAGAAGTCAGATGCTAGCCAGTGCTAACCAAACTTGAACTTTTATGGAGAAAGAGTCAATCACAAATGATTTGCTGGTCTCACAGTGTGTGAAGAATTCAAGTTCCAAGAAACAGAGGTCTGCTGTCACTAAGCCATGTTTCTAACCTTGATTTCCCATGGTTACACAGCTCAGTGGTTAAGGTGCCAAATCTTTCTAACATGTTATTCAATTATTTTTTAAACCGTCAGTTGACAGAGAAATCATCTCAATGTCAATTTCACTTTTGGGAGAGATGGATAGGGAGAAATAATTTAGGTTTGAAAAACATCGTCTGAATTTACAGCTGCATGTGGTCAAACAGCTATTGACGCTTGAGAGTTTCCAATTGCTGGTAATAGACTAGAAAAAAGATAATGTGTTTGATCGATCAGCATGAACAAATTTCATTTAGGGGATCAATAACAGTTTATACTTGACAAAGCTGAGGGACCACATTTATTTTTCCCTTTGATTGAATAAATGTTTTCAATGGGACTGCTGATGTAAAGCAATCCTAACCACTGCTTAACTGGAGGCACAGCTCCCGTCCAGCTATTGCAAGCAATGTGTATTTAAAACTAATAGACAGAAAAGTGGATAGCCAGGGGCTGCATCAGTTGAATGAAACTAATGTACAGTTTATTAAAACACAACACATGGTGAGAATAAGGTTTCTTTTCTTGGTGTCAAGACATGGAAAAAATAAGAAAGAGGCATCCTATTTCATGGGGATAAGCATTTTCTGTTTTGTTTTATTTTGATTGCCACCATCTCATTCGATTTAGATTAAACCCTTCAATAGATGAAATAAATTAGTGAAAAACAATAAATTGCAAAAAAAGAGTCCAAATATCTGCAACTGGTAACCTAAGTATGAATCTTTCCAGAGTATACAGAATGACCTTCTGTGGTGACCTGTGTGAACATTTGGTCAGCTCCTTATTCCCAAAGCCATCTTCAGACAAGACACAACACTTACCTCAGTAAAGGTGTGTCAAATGAATAAAAGAATGAATTAGTGCCTAACAGTAATGACTTTTTGACAAATGGCCATCAAGGTGATAGTCTGTGGCCTTTCCTTTGGACTCAGTAGCAAGGTCTGAGTTGCGGGCATTGTACAGGCTGGGAAGAACAAGCTCACCCTTTTATGGATGGCAGAATGGCATCAAGCCACATGCAACTTGACTGAAGATCAGAGATAATGAGGTCCAATTCCCCACCTACTCTGTCCACAAGTGCTGAGTAGCTGACGCAGAGTTCTGTATACAGAAGGAATTCTCCCATAACCCTGTGCTGTACTTAGCTTCACATTGGCTGGCAGAAAGCACTACACCAGAAGCAGCTTGTAGGAAGAAAAGGTTTATTTTGGCTTATAGACTCAAGGGGAAACTCCATGATTGCAGAGAAAATGATGGCATGAGCAGAGAGTATACATCACCTCCTGGCCTACATCAGCAGAAAAGTGTGCCAAACACTGGTCAGGAGAATCAGGGGATACCACCCACAATCTCACCTCCAACAAACACCTCCACTAGTAGGATCCAATTCGCAAATTGCCACCAGCTGAGGACCTAGCATTCAGAACACATAAATTTATGGGGGTACACCTAATACAAACCACCACATCACACTTTAAAAAATTTTCACCTTCCAGTTGATAAACAGGACTCAAGAATTAATTTTTCCAATCTAAAATTTTCCCTACTGGCATTGAAAACAGATTCTATCTGAGTGTGTTGATTTATGCCTATAATCTCAGCACTTGGGAGGCAGCAGCAGGAGGATTACTACAAATTTGAAGTCTGGTTACATAGTGAGTCTCAGGCCAGAAAGACCTACATAGATAATACCTTGTCTTAAAAATAAAGAACAGAGCTGAATAGATTGCTTAGTGGTTTAGGCACTTTTCTGTGAAGCCTAAGGATCCAGGTTCGATTCCTCAGTACCCACGGAAGCCAGTTGCACAATGTTGTGTGTCTAGATTTTGTGGCTACAGGCCCTCGTGGGCCCATTCTCTCTCTCTCTCTCTCTGTCTCTCAAATACACAAATAAATAAAATATTAAAAATAGGGAATAGAAAAGAAAGTAAGGGACGTAGGAAGAAATGGACAGAGGACAAGAGGGTACGAGGGAGGGAAGAAGGGTTCTTCAACCTTTGTCCACGTGGGCATATCAGTGTTAGGTTTTCTTGTAAGGACTTCCAATGGCAGTTTGCCACTCTGTCCTCTGTGTCTTGTAACAAAAACACAAGACTTAAAGGGTCATAGGAACAAGAATACTGTATTGCAGGGGTTGAGGGTTAGCCAAAAAAAAAAACAAAAAAAAAAACAAAAAAAAGAGAGAGAGAGAGAGAGAGAACATGCCCATCATGTACAAGGCTCTGAATTTGATATCTAGCCCTGCAAAGAATAATAATAATTTTAAAAATATACTTCATGATAAATACTTTTAATTCAGATTTCACTTAGAAAGCTAAAGGACAAATTTCCTTCACTGAATAATGTCTACGATGTCCTCTGAAGGGGGCTGGAGTTACGTCGTCTTGCAGTTGAGTTTCTGCTGACCCAGATGACAAGTGCGCCTTACACTGTGGGGACATGCCAGTCATCCTGGCCGCTTGTGCCAGCTGCCGCAGCCAGTGCCACGTTACCAGTGTGAGCCTCCACTGAGATGGCAGAAGCTGCTAGGAGGACGAGCGCCATGCCAAGTCTATTTTAGGCACTGGTGCTCTGAATTGTTTAAAATGCATCTTGTTTGTGTACATCTCACAAAGGAAAATGCCAGCTATGAATGCCCCGGGCTTCTTGTATGTCAAATGATTAAGTCTTCAAGTCCTGCGGCTGAGGGGTCATTATCAATGGTACTTCCAGGTCAGGGTGTACACAGCAGAGTTGGAGGCAATGGTTGACCTTTCAATGGCACTCCAGGGTAACACAGCTTCCTAGGGCATAAATAATCATTTTTAAATTGTTTGTCTGACTTCTGTTTGTTTAAGGATGCAAATGTATTATAACATATGTGATTTCCAGATATTCTTTTGGGAAGGGAAAAGCAGTTTCTGCAGCATTTTTTGAACTTCCTAAACAAAACAATGAACAAAAGAGATAGCCTAGAATGGCTGCTTAGTAAATTATACTCTGCTGCTTGGTAGTTTTAAAACTGCTTATTTTTCTTACCACAGATGAGCCACCTTGGCAGAATAATCCTTGTCTTCACCTTGTACTAGCTAAAACTTTAAGTGGCTTTATTATACTTTTAAAATCTTCCTACTGTTTATTTGCTATTTGCATTTAAGTTTTTGTTTTTCTTTATTTTTAATTGAAGATCATTTTGTTATCATATGTTTTATAAAATAAGGAATTTCATTATGATATCTGCATTCATGTATATCCATACCATTTATTATGTTTTTAGTAATAAGTGGCTAAATGAGGCTTACTTGGTACTGAATTAACTAACATCTGATGTCACTGGGCTCTTTCCTTTATGTAGAGATCAAAACTCAATTTGGAGTGAAATAATGAAGTTTGAAAATAAATAAATGATATTCATAGTTTCTGAGACATAATTAAGGGAAATAAATCAGATAAAACCATGGAAATGTGGAGATGAGCAATAATTAATTATAACTCACAAAGTTATTTGCTAGAAATGAGAATTTGATAGTACCTGAGTGATATATTTTTGTTTTAGTGAAAATTCATTTGGATGCTTCAAATGGAATGTGGTTTCTGAACAATTTCAATAAAATATGCCTTTACATGACAATAACCAAGAAAATTAAGCTGTCATTAGCCACTTTAATAGCAACAGTGACACACGTATGATGGCAGCAATACATTAGAAATAATACCAAACAAGTATTTTGGCACATGTTTTGATTGGATGGCTCTGCAGTGAATGACAGTTCAAAGACTGCTTTGACAATGTGACTTTGCCTTCCTAAGTGTGGCACCCAGAAAGAATGGGGGAATCCCTGTAGGGCTGGCAGGAAGGGAAGGTTGCGCTAGACTCTAGGGGTGGGCTTTGAGAGTCAGGTATGGCATTCAACAGTGATGAACTTAAACTAATAGTCATGCCAAGCTGCAAGAAAGGAAGGAAAATATAGTCTACCTGTATTCAGAGGAAGGAGAAATAAGTGTGTTACACAGTTTCGGGTATAGCTCTGACAGTTTAAAATGATATAACTTCCATTATTTCCTCCAGCAACAAAAAACACCATGGTTGATGTGATAGCTTATATGGCAAGTGTTAGAAGAAATCCATTTGGTTCTTTCAAAATAAGCAATTTTGAATAATGGCACTATGAACTATCTGATGCAAGGTATGCATGTTTGGAAGAAGCTATAGCAAAGGAGCCAGCAGTCTTGAGAAACTGCTACAAACCATGGGGAGAGATGACAGATCTAAAGTCAGCTCTATTGAATACCTTATGTTGAATCTCTGGCTTCCAGACAGCTCTAGTTTATATATAAACCCAAATATAGTCATGCATGAAAGTAAGATATCCAATCAAACATGTTCCTGTTGACTTAGCTATTAAAGCATCAGCTATTCAAGCAGGAAGTAGTAGTTACTTTAAACATTATTTTAGATTTTTATGTGATTATTCTGTTATCTTGATTTTTAAAATGAATTAACATAATGATTTATATATAATCAAGTGAAGCTGGAATGAGTACATTGAAAATAACACAGTCCACTGAATCATTAATATTTAGACCTTTAATCATTTAATGGAACCTATACTCATTTTAAAAGTGTGCTCTTTTCTAAGAGTCATTATGGCCATTGTTAATCTGGTGAGACCTGCAACTTCACATTTCCATATTGCTCCAGCTGAGATACTTCTTGTCCTTCCCTTTCTTCTCTCTCTTCTCTCCATGATGTTCCTTAACCCCTACCTCTTAGACTCATAAAGTAAGTTCCCAGAACATGGAGATCCTGTCTGCTCCTGAGCTGTAATGACTACTTCCTCATTCATCAAAGAGCAGAGAGCCTGACAGGGATGTCTCCTTTCCTCCATAAGCCAGGAGTCTTAAGGTCAGATCAAGGCTTACAGTTGATCTTTACTCTATTTGCATCTACAGCACCTTTCTAGATCAAGAGAAATGATAAGAATTGCAGAAACAATGGCTATAGGAATCGGTGAAAATAGAGCTACTTTCATAAATTAAAAGGTTAAACTATTTATTATTTTACTTATTTATTTGAAAGCAGAGAGAGATAGGAGAGAGACAGAGAGAGAGAGAGAGAGAGAGAGAGAGAGAGAGAGAGAGAGAGAGAGAGAGAATGGTTATATCAGGGCCTCCAGCCACTGAAAATGACGGTGTATAATAGTACCACTGTACATCTGGCTTTACATAGCTACTGGGGAGTTGAACCGGGTCATGAGGCTTTGCAGGCAAGTTCTTTAACCACTGAGCCATCTCTCCAGTCCCATAAACTATTTTGGAGTAACAAAAGTCCATTAGTAATTATTCAACTCTGTGCTTTAGTTGTTACATAAGAAGTTAAGAAACTTCTCTGAGAGGTTGAGAAATACAATTAGCATTTCCTATAATAAGACCAGTTTAGTGAGTACGTTGCTCAATCCATCTTATCCCTCTAGACTTCAGAGCAAATAAGTATAATGGATATCTGTTTATTCTCTGACTTCAAAACAAACAGTCATAATCAATGAGTGCAAGATATTTAAGTAATTTCTTCTCCAGTCATCTGGCTAAGGTACTACTGAAGTAAAATTATTTTTGCAACAGATGAAGAGTTTGTTATGTGAGTGAATATCACAGACTCACAGACTCCTCAGCCTGAAAACACTTCAATATCAATTCTCTTTCAACTATCCCAAGTCCGGAAATGGCTGCTGTGATGGCAAGTGTCCTCAGTGGCTTCTAGTTGCTCAGACAAGGTTTGTTCTACTGTTGATATGTAGCAATTTCTTTGTGGTATTTCTTAAGGAGAATTATTTTTTTTCTGATTCTGAATCTGGCTAAAATTCATTTTTTATAAAAGAAAAATTAAAAAACATTCTAATCTTGTAAGATTTTTCAGTGAATTACCAACATATAATGTTTCTAGTATAACAACAAATTGAAATAAAAGCAATGCTGATATGTGGAATCTGAGAATAAAGTTAATATCTCCAGGATATGGGACATGGAAAAAGAAGAGTGAAGTGATCAACATTCTGAAAAGTGACCCTTGCTCAATAACATGCATGTTGGTGATCCTGTCTGAGCTACTGGTACATCATTCTTGCCAGTAAAATAAATAGTAATATACTCAGAAGCATGGTATGCTTCATTTAAATCCTGTGTTTGATGTTGTAAGAATAAACAAGTTTTGGAAGCAAATAAATCCTAAGCTGGTATTTTTAACATTTGATTCTATTAATGTCTTTAAAAATAACTTTTTAGGAGGCGAGATTATACTACACCACCATACACATGAAGATTTTCCAGAGTTCAAATATAATCCGTACATTATAAATATATAATTTAAAAATATTTTATTTATTTATTTGAGAGAGAGAGATACAGGGAGAAAGAAAGAGTGTGCCAGAGCCTCTAGCCACTGCAAATGGACTCATACACATGCTCTACCTTGTACATCTGGCTTATGTGGGTACTAGGGAATCAAACCTGGGTTCTTAGGCTTCACAAGAAAGTGCCTTAACTACTAAGCCATCTCTCCAGCCCATACATATGTAGTTTATAAATGATAATCAGCCTGGTATTTTTATAAAACTATTTATATAGTAATATCAATAAATACTATGAAGCATGCTGAAAATATTTTAGGAAGGATAAAGGAAACTAGTTTGTAGTCCAGTACATTTTAAATCATAATCAAACATTTGCTTATTATCATATTCTGAACTTGTTAACCCCCCTCACAACAAGCATGATAACTTATTAGTATGGACATCCTTGTACTAGATAAATAAACAGGCAGAATTGCATGATTTTGAGCATGATATTCCTGTTACATGGAGAGAATTTCAGATTTTAATTCCTAAGACCCAAAGACTAGTGTTTATGAAGAATAATCTTGGAATATTCATCTATACACATTAGTTTGAAATGACAGAACATCTGTACCCGCATCTGAGCCACTGGCCCTCTAGGATAAAGTTTCAGTGATTTCACCACCAACTCTTCTTCAGGTAAATGAGTGTCTTGAACTCTCAAACATGACACAACTATGGAGGTAACTGACGTACTGTTATTCTACCCAAGGAAGACACGAAAGTTCAGAGGAAGAGTGTAAGGTTAAATGCTGAGGCTGTTGTTGGGGTCAGCAACCTAGTGGGAGAGATGGGTCTTGTGCAATAGCTTTGAATAATATTGAAAGTAGATTGTTTTCTAAGAGTGTGAGTTGCCTCAAAGGAAAGCATGCTTCTTGACTCAAGTTTGTTTGGGTTCCACCTACTGCAATTTATGCGAACAGGAACCTTTTATGCTACGGATGCCCGGAGGAAACATTCTTCCACAGGCCGGGCTCTTCTGAATCAATATGGCTGCACTGCTGTGACATTGCCATTGGCTACACACAGGGCCACTTTACAAAGCTCAGCTCGGGAGCTGAAGTGTTGTTTTACAACTCACAGTGCTAAGAAATAAGAAGCAGGTTTCAGCTGTGTGAGCATCTTTGAATTCTCCACCTAAGTTGTTTTGACTTCATTAAGTGATCAGCAAGTCATCAGCATGAGCCGGAGTCTATAAAAAGGCAGAGAAAGGGATTGTATGGAATCTTGGTGTGCTTTATAACTCTGCCATTATGTGAAATAGGATAAAGATGAAAGTGAGGCATTTGGGTCTTGTGTTAGTTAAGTAGGCTGGAATGAAAATGAGGAGAGCTCCAAGCTGCAGGTCTGGTTCTGAGTGCTGTTGGTAAAGCCACTTAGTCTCTTGGACTTTGAAGCCTTGTCCATAAGACAGGAGGCTATGTTGAATGCACTTTCTGAATGATCACATCAAGAAAGGCTTTCATCGATCTTTTAGCATGTGCTTTTATACAAAGTGGTAGCTCCAGATGATATAGCAATCTACCTTATATAGAGCCTTCAGAAACTGTGAGTGGAAGTGAATGCAGCATATGACTGTTGGTGGTAAGTGTATCTGTATGAGAGAGTGGGTATACTTGTGTGAGGGCATGGTAGCTAATGTGTGTATGAGATACTATATACCAGCATATACCAAGAATGTGTGTGTAGTTTTAATTATGCTGCAATGTATAATCTGGTATGTTAGTTAAACAGAACTAGTACTGTACACTGGTTTTTCCCTTGTGTTTGCTGTTGCACACTAGTTGCTAACGGTGCATAAGCGTTGAATACTCCCTCCCCTTCCCTCCTCAATGAATCGAATAAGAAAAGCCTTATTCCTTTGCTTCAGGCAGCTGTCCCCTTCTCTTCATTGGTGGTCCTAAGTGGGTCACTTACAAAGTAAAACATTCTCACTCCATGACCTGATTTTTTAAAAAAATTATTATTATTCTGTTGTGAAAAAGAAACTTTTAAGTCTCCAACTTGCTGTTTGCTGTTTCCAAAAAGGTGCAATATCATACATCATCAGTTAGCAATATTAACATTTCAATCAACGATTTGAATGTTGATAACTTTATTTTTCCTTTACATTTCCAGTAAGCTTCTTAAAGAAAGTACCTGTGATTTTTTTTTTAACGTTTAGATTTGTAGTGTACTCTGAAGGTATTTGAGTAATATACTTCTAAGAATATCACTGGTCCCATGAAGTCCTAGCTCCTTGCCTTCCTGCCACCAGAACAAAATCTGTTCACTCATTCAGCTTGATTTCTGATATGTGTTCTTTGTTCAAGCTGCCATAGGCAACTAGATTGTTTAAGGAAATGATTTCTGTCTGTACTGCTTTACTTTCCGCACTCAGTTCTGGAAGTTACCTTCCTGTTCCTCCCTCAGTAGGTGCTGTCCTTGAAGCCCTTGTTTCAGGATGGATCAAGTGCTGTGACAGCTCACATTCCTTAGGCCTGATTTGATGCTGTGATGTCTTCCTGCTTCTCTTGCTAATTTTTGTTTGAGTGAGAAAGTTTTAATACGACAGGTGCCCAGAATACTTGTAGTATAAATTAAGATTTGATTTTTGTATAAAAGATAATGCTGTCAAACAAGAATTGACCTTAAAAAAAAAAAAGAAAGGCTTTCCTGTTAACTGCTCTATCCTTGCCTCCATTCTTTCTTTCACCTTGGCAATTTCAGTGTTTCTTGGTTTCCTGTATCCTAGTTCTCTACTCCACCTTCCACATTCTGGTACACATCACTACTTTGTGTCCAGTTCCCAAATTCCAGCTTCCTACAAAATACAGTAAATTTATTCTGTGTGATATTTGAGATTCTTTGTGATTTGATCCCAAGTTTCTTCTCTGTCCTCATTCATTATTCTTTACTTATTGTAATATACTGTGGTTTTTGCCCTACCCCTCCCAACAGGAGTCAAAAATACATGAAACTGATCTTGCTTTGGCATTATTCCTTATTTTGACTTGTACATGTTTATACAGAACCTGACCTATGTTGCCATTGTAGTCTATTCTATGAATTTCCCCATATAGGTAGCCACGAGGTTATATGTCTTTTATATGTCTACTTCTTTTTTTTCTTTTTTTCTTTATTAGTTAGTTTTGTATTCAGCAAATACAGTCAGGTTGGTAGCATTATTAGGCTCATCCGTGACCTACCCCCTCCCCTTGGGCCCTCCTTGTTGAGGTATATGGGTCATGCATTGTGGAGTTAGCCCACAGTTATGGGTAAGATAAATGTCTCTGCATATCATGACCAACATGTGGTTCTGACATTCTTTCCGCCCCCTCTTCCGCAAAATTTTCCTGAGCCATGTTGGGTTCATTTTTGGTCTGCTTCAGTGATGAGGTGTTGGGGGCCTCTGAGGCTCTGGCTCTCTGATTTGGTAGGAGTTGATTTTTCTCTGTGCTGATCTCCTTCCCCCTTGTGCTGGTACCTGGTTCATCAGGAAAACAGCACCCTTGCTTGTTTCGCCATTTTTTCTTAGTTTCAGCCGTGACCCTTTGGAGGTATGATGGGGTAGCTCTCTCCTTAGGATCTACATCTATCTGAAAAAGAGAAGCAGATTCTCCAATGGAGAGTAAGTTAGCACCAGGACAAAAGAGATAACCCTTACTTTTTTTTATAGAGAATTTAATAGGTGTAGGCCCTCTTGTAGCCCACAATTGATGGTAGCTTGATATTGGCGAGTGGGCTTATGTTTGGATATGGTTCTGACTTGTTTCCCAGCTCCAGCTATGGGCCCTGTACCACTGAGGAGATCAGTTAGCCAAATTAAGAGCAGTTGGTTCCCCACCATGGCTGTGTGCCACTATTGCACTTGTGTGGGCATCACAACAAGTTATTTGCTGCTAAGTAGGTTAGACCACACTTTGCTTGGATGGATATTGGTCATTTTCCCCCAGTCACCCATGTAGCACCTTCTGGCACTAGACGCGCTGACTGTCTGGGGACTGACTCTCTTCCAACTTCCAGCCATGCCATTCTATTTTGCATGTGAACCACATAAGGTGTCTTCAGCAGTAGGGTCTTACCACTAACCTTTGGTGGGTCATCAAGTTCTCTGACAGAAATCTGTCTGTCTTTTAGGAAACCTTGTAGGTCTCAGTAGTTTTTACCTAGTAGGTACTCAATATATATTTATTAAATGGAATTAGCATGATAAGATATAAGGTCCTTAACGGTAAATATTAAGTGCATTTTCTTCTCTATTGTAAGCTCAGCAATAATGCATCTGAAACAAAATATTGACTCATTAAAATTTGCTAAACCAATGAATGATAGGATTAATAGTGTTCAAGCTGCCAATTCAAATTCATTGTCAGTATAGTTACAGTCCATCCTATGATGGTTTTTAACTAGTAGAGAACATCAATAAGGTAGAAATATGTTGTATTCAGGGATATAATATTACTTGAGTTGAATGAAGAAAAAGTAATTTTACAAATATGAATTCTACCTCTAACTCATTTGTGCTTAGGGAACAAGCATCAAATCTTGACACCAAAGGTTGAGATTTTGACCTTTGTTATGTCATATGTATGATTTCTCTCCAGTTACTTGCATTGCTAGTAATAATCTATGTAATCTTTATCAGCTCCATTAAAAAAAACATGGAATGACAATTATTACCCACATTGTAAGGATAATGTGCAGCCAATGATTTGAGAAGTGGTTTGTTCTGCATATTGTGCTATATAAATACTAAACTTCACTGCTGTTCTAAGAAAACTCCTGTCCCATGGAAATTAAAACTACTATTCACTATATTTAAGACAGAAAGTCTATCTTTTTTTATATACAGAAAATGATTTCACACTTTGTTTCCTTTTCTCTGTATGTATTATTTAACTTAGTGTGCCATAACTCAATACCATGGGCTGAGTGCTTCTACAAAAGTATTTTAATTGAGGTACCCTATGTAAGAGAATAGTGCTGCAGAAGCCATGGGTTACTAAACAAAGATCCAAGTGTCAAAGTGGGCTACCTCCTTATGAAAGAAGTCTTAAAACCCCACTCCCCCAAAAATCTAGGCTACTGACACTGCACTTAGCTGCCCACAAGAAATAGATAGTAAGACCCTACTGCTGGAGACACCATGTGCTTTGGTACAGGACACTGAGAAATCGAGCTGGAACTGAGCTGGAAGCTTCCTCTCTGCTGGCTAGCTTTTATAGCACCAGCAGGTACCATGCAGGCTGCTGAATTAGAAAAGTCATCAACAGTCTTACCTAGCCATGGACCCTGCATGCTGCACTACTGACATTCTAGGCAAGGTGTGTCTACCTGTGCAATACTGGCATGAATGATGGGGGGTGAATATATCAATGTACTAATTAATTTTTGAAAGTAATTATTTTTGCTAGTTCTGGAGACTGGCAAGTCCAAGGTCAGACAGCCAGCATGACCATGTTCTCATAAGGACTCTCTTCCTTATGGAGAGCTGCCTTCCTTCCTGCTTGTTGTTGTTCCGTGGCAGAGAGAGTAGAGAAGTGAGCTCTATTCGCTCTTCTTAAGGAGACACTGATCTTACTGGGTCAGATCCCCACCTTTATGGACTAATTTAGTTTCAATTAATTCCCATGGATTCTACCTCCAAACTCAGTCCCATTGAGAGTTAAGGTTCATTAACACATTTGGAAGAGAACAATTCATTCTATAGCACTATACCAAATAACATCATGCATTCCCCATGCTGTGCCAGCAGGTGTTCAAGACATACCCATGCCTTACTCTCTATATATATGTCTTAATGAACTGGCTAAATTTACTACATATGTTCGCACTTATTCTGCCCATAGATACACACACACACACACACACACACGCACACACACACACACCTGTTTGGCCTTTGTATCTATTTTTATTTCCTATACTTATGAACCCTAATATTTCTATCCACAGATTCCTATTAACCATGTTTAAAGTTTAATTGGGTCTCATTTTTAGGCAAACAAGAAATAACTCCTCTCCGTTTTTTGTTAATGTTATGAATTAGCAAGAGATATTCAGAAATAGTGTTGCCCAAATGTTGTTTGAAAATTGTTTACAGCAAATAATGAACAAAGCAAATCAGATTGCCAAAGGCCTAGCTGTTGAGAAAGTGTAGCACATTATTAATTAAAATACAAGTCAGCTCTTACAGCGTTGGTAGCCTGTGGGTATCAAATGTACTCCACTTGATTGAATCAGGTAGTGGCAGCATGGGCATTTTTTATTTTGTGCTCGAAGGGATAACAAAAATGTAAAGCTGTTTTCTGCTCCTTCATTTGAAAAAATATTATTTTGGAACAAAAGCCTACCAGCTGCAGCAGACAAGGCAGAAATAATATAAAATCTACATTATACCCTTGAACTGTGATTTTAAACAAGGATCTACACAACCTCAGACACTCTCATGACATTGTATTATAGGCAGACCTTTGTCTATGGCCAAGGAAACAGTTTCCATGGAGATGCAAGGCATTTGACAATGGTCACTGTTTTGGTGAAGAAAATTAATCCAAGCAGGAGACCAGTTTATAGTTATAAGGTTTTTTTTTTTTCCCAATGTAGGAGGAGGGGAAGAAAAAGTTGAAAAGTAGCATAGAAGAAAAATAAATCTGCCTTTTGGGTATTCTTTTTAACATGCTGATGTCAGTGAAATTTTGAGAAACCACAAACTATGTTTCCAGTTTCAATGCTGATGGGAATTCTCAGGTGAAAGAAAAAGCAGTACAAATAATATGATATTTCATAATGCACTTAAACATTTTCTCACCCCTAGGACAATCAGAAAATAATGCTGAGAGTGGTTTTTTTTGTTACTATTATTTAATTCAAACACTATGGATTAATTAAAATAGGAGTGGACTCTTTTTAACTTTGTCCTGTTACAAGCTCTTCCTGGGATCTCTTTATTCTACACATTCCCTTTATTTCAACATTTGAGAAAATATTTGAAACAATAGTTTTCCCATAGATGGTTGTCAAATGTCATGGGCATGTCAAATTGGGATGCTCTATAGAGCAATAAAGACAATAATTTGAAAGGATGTTTGCTCCACCCAATCAGGCATCCCCTCTAGCTTCAATTTAGACAACATTGCAAGAATCATTAACACTTTGTGGCCACTTGTGTTGAAAAGAACAGAAATGTGAGGACTATCTTCAAAAATGTCTAGAGAAATAAACTTTGATAGAGAGTAGAACCCTAAGTTGATGAAAAGTAAAACGTAGCAAATTAGGTTCCTTTCTGAACAGTAAGATCTTAGTCAGGGTCTCTGTTTCTTCACCAGGGTCTAGCTGGGTATAATTAGCCATGCCTAGCTGTTAGGCTGAGTTTCTTCCCTTGTTCCACTCATAGGATTGAAATCTGTACAAGAGGAACTTAGGGATCAAATTAACCTTTAGCCTCAGCAAACAGATTTTAGGGTTGAAATGAGTGCATTCTTGCAGCTGTCCAATTCAGCCGTTTAAATAAGCAACCTGACTGCCTAGGGAACACATGCACGGAGTCTTTGTGCCTCCTCTATGTCTGGCCGGCGCTGGTTCACAATTCTCCTTTGAACATTCGTTTGGTGGGACCTTCTCATCCTCCAGAAGGCTGTGCCTGAGTAATGATGTTCACTTTCCTAGGCTCACAGTGGCTTGACATGCCCCAGTGGACTCAGAAAGGTGTAGCCATGTGCCAGTGCAGTGACAATGGGACACATTGCTGGCTTACATTTCAGTGCCAAACATACAGTATCAATATCCTGTCTAACCTACAAATAATTTAGTTTACAATACAAACAACCAAATACATTTGTTCTCCCTCTTCCCTTCCCTCCGTCCATTCCTCCCTCTATTCCTTCTTCCTTTTCCTTCCGTCTCCTTCCTTATCCCCCTCTCCTAAAATATGTGTCAAATCTGTTTCTCTTTGCTCGTTTCTCTCCTCTCATTGCTTCATTCTAGCATTCAGAATGGCTGATTGCTCTGCTTATTCAATTGTTTTCAGACCTTTGCCTCATCACCGCTCCCTTCATCCTTCCCTTTTCCTTTCCTCATGTTTGTTTTCTGTACAAAATAGTTTTCCTTCTTTCTAAATCCTATCATAACCGAACAAGAACAATGCCCTTAGGAATTAAGAGCACATATACAGAAGTATAAATGGGCCAGAGACATCTGAGTATTCACATATTTTTCTTCCCCATGTCCCAGGCTTTAAGCTCTTTCCAGGGCCTGGAGACAGCAGACAGTTGCAAAGCTACCCTGGCTTCTTTTTTTTCTTCCCCTCTCTCTTGTGGAAATGTAAATCTTCATTGTTAAGGAGGAACTGATCATGACCTTCTGTGTTAGCAGTTCTGTTCCTTGAGAACTAAAAATAGGCCTAATCTTCTCAACATGTGAGGATCCGAAAGGGGCTCTTTGATGAAGAGCTGCCTCTGTAGAGTGGCATCACTGTTCTCTGGGCAGCCTGGAAGGCGCAGGGGTGTGCTGAGAGGAGGCAGCACTGCTGTATTACCATTTGTTGTGGATGACTTCTTGTTTTGTCCCTAGAGTTCAGCTGTTTCCTGACTCCTCTGCTCAACTGTGAAAGCCACTTCTGTGGGCAAACACTGTAAAAAATGCACCAGCCAACATAGCCTGTGTATTTCCTTGACTCTGAAATTTAATACCATTTTTTACTGTGTTGGTCAATTCTCACAAATTGTATACAGCTACATATCACTGGATAACAGGTTTTCCAAGAACATATCACTGGATAATAGGTTTTCAAAGAACATAGTACTCAATAATGCTCCAGTAATTAAATAAATAACCCCCCCCACAAACCCAACAGCATGCTGACATTAGGCTGCAGTATTTATTTTCTTATAAATTCATTCATTGCTTTTGCAGGGGTGAATGAGATTCCAGTTGTTGAAAGTACTAACAGCCTCAACACCTACTCACATTGGGGATCTGCATTCAATCACACACTGGGTCAAACCCCCATCAGATATAGGTACACATCCAAATTTCTGGATTTCTAGATGATGAATAGAAAGGAGACCACACATCTGCCTGGGTGCAGTAGGATTTGTATAAAAATGAAATAATGGTACAAGTGCTTGTGGAAAGTATTAGTTAACAGGATCGCCAATACATGTTAAAAACACAATGCCAATTTTTAAAAATGAACTCATGTGAAGCCTAATGAAAACTCATATAGATGTTCTATGAGTTAGGGAAGTTGGTCAAGGCTGGGGCCATATTGGGGGATTTCATATCCTGGCATGTTCCTTCTCTGAAGTGAAGCACTGCAATATGCAAGTCAATTAGAGATTTGATTAGCGAGAACATTAACTACAATGTGCAGCTTGCAGTTTGATCTTTTGTCCTCAAGGCAGAGGAAACATGTGGGGATCAGGAAACAGGCTGTCCAGGAAACCTTGTACTCCAAAAGCAGAGCTGGTCTAGAAGGCAGGGCCTCTCAACCATAGGCCATATATCCATAGAGCATTTTGTTTCAACAATTTCGTTTTCTCAATCCAACTCTACTGACTGGTAGAAGAATTTTCAAACATCAGTTCTTATGATACAGACAAACATAAATAAAACTGTACTCTAAATCCATATTTAAATCTGAACAAGTCACTCTTGTGAGGCCTTACCAATCAAAACAAGGTCTCCTTTAACCATGGGCCACTGATCTGGTTACATTGATCTCTTTCCTGAGAATGTTTCTTTTTGTTATAATTTTGTTTTCTTTTTGTGTGTGATTTTTGTAGTGATAATCTGATTCTGTTTGAAAAAGCAGTTAAACAATAGGCTTCTATTTTGAGCCTTATTTTTAAATAGGAAAATATATCTAATAATTACGCGAAGTGCAAAAAACAATGTAAGGTTTAGCATTATGGCTCTAATTTTAATGCAACTATCATCACCATATACTTAAATACCTAAAATATATATGTGTGGTGGTGGGGGGAGGGAGAGAATGAAACAGAGATCTGATAAAGACACATATTTACAATTGGAATGTGAATGGCAGCCACTTATCCTGGATGCTACTTAAGACATCACCAACCCTGAAGGCATGAACTCCATTGCCTCTCTGCTATAGACCACCCTTCATCGGATGAAGCCAGGAATTCCAGAGCCTTGTTTGACCACCACAGGATAGTCATACTTGTCTTCGTTTTATAGACACAGATGCGCTCACACTGAGAACATTCTCTGATACATGGAGGTGTTTGTTTCCTGAAACGAGTTGCTCCACCGAGTTCACCAATTCTGATTCTCAAAGTCAGAGGGTCACAGAATAAACCCAGTGTAATCAGTCTTCGACATTTCAGCGGTGCTGAAGTTTGTTTCCCTTGGCACTAACTAGCTCACCTGTTTGTTTCTTTTCAATGCGTGGTTCAGCATCCAGTTGGAGTTGAAAGTAGTCATTTCTTGTAAACTGTCCCATTGCTTCTGCTTCCATCAAGGGCAGAGATTTTATGGAGCTGGTCAAAATGGACAGAGTGACAAATTCTTTCACTTATACATGTGATCATTGCTGGATTTAAGATGCATCTCCCATTTTGCCTGGGTGGTTCATCTTATTGCCAGTCTAGATCTGTTATCTGCTCTTCTTTGTCCTGTTTTATAACTTGGGGTGCTGGAATGTGATGGATCTCATAATTAAGGTGCTTTTGTTTTTTGTGTTTTTACTGGGTTTGACCAAGAGGAGGTAATGGCTGGAGATTCAAAAAGTGAGGAAAGGAAAAGATCTTTATTCATTCTCCCATACCTTATTTTATTCATTTCTGGGATGAGGCTTTGAGACTGGCTGTAGGACCATAGTTACAGTTTGTTAATGTCCCTCTCACAGTTGTAATTTTCTTTTATGCATGTATGTATATATGCCTGTGTGTGTGTGTGTGTGCGTGCGTGCATGCGTGTACACACGTGTACGGCAACAGTGTTCTCCTCAGTTGCTTTTCCACATTGATTTATGAAACAGGACTTCCCACTTAATCTAGAGCTCACCAAATTGGTTAGATTAGACAGCTAGTAAACCCTAAGATTTCACCTGTCTCTATCATCCCAGGGTTGGGATTACAGGTGCACACCACCAAATCTAAACTTTTTATTTGGGTACTGGGGATCCAAGCTCAGGTCTTCATGCTTGTGTAGCTAGTACTTTATCCACTAAACAATCTTCCCAGAACCATTAAATTATAACTTTTGTTGGGTTGAATGAAGAATGCATCCTATCCTTGAACTTCAAACCTAAGCATGGTAAGAGTTTGGTATTATTATAGTTTTAGGGTACACCACCATTTCTTGGTGTCCACTTAAATATGTTTGCCAATGTTCATAGCAGTTTATGCATAATAGTTCAAGAGTAGAAACAATTCAAATGCCTATCATCTGATAGATGCATAAATAAAATATGGCATCTTCATACAATGAAATATTGCTTGTCAATGAAAAGGAAGAATTTAGTGATATGTACTGCTGCATGAGGGAACTCTGAAAACATTATAAAAGAAGCCAGTGACAAAATCCCACATGTTGTGACACAATTTACATGAAATATTAAGAATGGGAAAATCCACAGAGAAAGGAAGGGGATTGATAGTTGCCTAGGCCTGAAGAAGACTTGAACGGAAGTGGGGAGTTAAACCTGGTGAATATATTATGTTCTTCTTTGGTGTGATGAAAATATAACTAAAAAAATGGTGATGGTAATGCTTATACACTCTGAAAGATGTTAATGGACACAAAATTACATGTTTTAAAAGAGTAAATTTTCTAATATGTCATTTATATCTTAATTATAGCAATGGACAAATGTACAAGTATATAGATAGAAAAAATAGATTCATAGAAATAATGTCTTAATTTCATAATTACCTTATTCATATCTAATTAGCTAAGAAGTTATGCTAGGAAGGGAAGATTGGGTTAAATATGAAGAGAAAATGTGAAGTAAGTATGAGAAGAAGGAGGAAAAAATGAGGTATGGAAGAAGAAAGGAAATATGGAAGGAAGAGAATAAAAGAGGGAGGCAAGAATGGCAAAAAGATTAGACAAAACATGAGTAAGGCTGATTGAAAGACTCAAACCTCTGTGTAACCCTGCTAAGCCCTTATGTCATTATGGCATAGAGCACTATGATTTTTTTCTTTTTCTTTTTTTGTTTTTATACCCCTATGAACATAACTAGTAGAAAAAATAGCTAAGGATTTATGAAAATGAAAATGAACATGAACTCCCCAAACAGTTATGAAAAGCTAATCTAATAAAATAGATGCTGTATGTAAACAGAATCCACCTAAATCTGCCCTTCCTATATTGAGAAGTCTGAGACTCCTTGGTATTAACACATTTTCTACCCAAATGCGAGGATAAAAAGTAGGAAGAATTTGAACCAAGCATGCTAAACAACTTCTGCAGTAATTTTATTCTTACTCAAAATAAAACCAGTGTTTACAACACAAGCATTTTCCAGATGGTCATGCAAATGATGGCTTGGGAATATGCTGTGTATCTTATTGTTGTTTAGTATTTATTGAGCCCTTGCCGCATATAGGTGCTGCAGAAGTGAACTCTATCCCATTATTCAGATGGTAACCTAAGAAGCATATAAAGTCATGATCTTATTATCTTCAATAACTTGCTAATGAATGCAGTATTATGAAAGTCAGGCTCAATTATATTTATATTGGTGCCAGTATCATATCTTATTCAAATTTACCTGTTTTTCTCTGTCTTCTTTTTTTCCTAGGGCACTTCTGTTAATATATTTCTAATAATTTTGTAACAAAGTATAACACCAACATTAAAAATTCCCACCAATAAATGAAGGCTTTCATTGCAACTCACAACAACACAGATGCTTAATACATCCTCAGATGTTCATTTTTACCAAAATAATCCTTGGTACTCATACAATAAAATCCACATCATTGACCCAACCCCTTCCTGAAAAAAAAAAAGATTACCTAAAGGATATTCAAAGATCTTACGTATGATATTGCTCAGTGAGATAGCAGAAGTTTCAAAAAGTAACAAGAGTCTCTTAACTGAATGTGGAGGCTGAAAACCTTTTACTAAATTGATATACATCAAAGTTTCATTTCTTTGAGTCTTGTGCTCACTTAGAGACTGGCAGGAGACTCTGAAAGTCCCAGGAAGGATGACTCCTCACGAACTTCTATAGCATGATTCATTAGGACGAGGGAAGACAATTACATGCCTTACACTCTAACACACTGAACTCCAATGTACTAGGATTGTCTGTGTGGGTGTGTAGCTCATGGAATTTGAGGTTTCCTCATGAGATACTGTGATAAGTGCTTATAGAGGGGAGCTGAATTTTAGCCCAAGCAAGTTATGTGTAATAACAAACTGAGAAAAACGCCAATCTGAAATGAAAGCTAAGCCATGAAGCTTTACCTGGACTCTGGAGCAACTTGCCTGCAGCCGTGCTTCCTGTTTTCCACCCCGCAGCATTAAACCCATCATCTACAAAGTGTGTCAGAATGGATAAATCTACTTTTCATCTGTAAGTTTTTAGGTTAACATGAAGTGGTATCTTTTTTTAATTTTTTGTTTATTTTTATTTATTTATTTGAAAGTGACAGACAGAGAAAATGAAGTGGTTTCTAATAGTAACAGTGACTTTGCTTTTTTTTTTTTTTTCCTTAAAGCAGGAACAGTGGCTTCATATTGTCCTGACTTTTTGTAATGTGGTGCCAATTATTATTGCTGAAAACATGCAGTCTTCTGATTTCCTGGGCCTCTGAATTATTTGTCAGGGAGGGTGAGGATGGTCTCACACAGCCACTGGTTTGGTGACATGCTAACAAGTGGTGACACTAATGGACAATTTATAGGAAAGTCTGTGTGTATATCCTTGGCTTCTGTACATGTATTTATCCTATATTCTACATATGTCTGACATATATCTTAGTGCATGAGCACTGTGTGTGTGGAAAAGGATTTAGGCTGTATTTTTTCCAAATCTGAACCAAGATCAACAACATGTCAAGTGGAGAAGCATCTGTGACTAGAGCTGGCAGCTCCCTCATAGAAGAAGCAAGGGAGAACACAGCTCAACATTTAGGTTGTCCTCCTTGGGACCCCTGCATCTTGTATTTATCTCTAAAATGATTTAATCTAGCATATTAGCAACGAATGACTATCTTAATTACATAAAAGACGCAAGGAAAACCATTAAGCATAAGCTGATACTGAAAAATCTCTTGGATCATGCTTACTGTTAGATTCCTCTGCTGCTGCCACTTTTTGTGCTACTCCTCTGATCCCAAAGGAGAGTGAGAGAGAGAGCACCAAAAAAAAAAAAAAATGCTACATTCCCAGGATACAGCTTGGGAAAGGTCCCCTGACAGTTACATTTTTTTGTCTCCCCTTTCTCATCACTGACTTGTTTTGGACCACTTTTGTGAGAAAGTTCTATAGAAACATTATCAATACTGTTCTGTGAGATCAGTTGGTCCCATGGCATTCAGAACATGAGAAATTTGAAAAGAAGAAAATGTAAAATATATATGATAATCTAAGCAGTCAAGTAAGAGGAAGGGAAAGATCAGATAGAGGATGAGGAAGAAGAGAAAAAGGAGGAGGAGTAGGAAGAGGAAAAAAAGAAATGTCCACCACTACCTGATGATGCTCTAAGAAAGTATTAGGACTTAATAAATCTTGTTATATTATAATGAGAAATTCAGCACAGAGTTCCTTGGTCTAACATGGACTTCATGTGGAGAAAGATCTCACTGTACATGCTTTTAATATTCTTTGGCATTTATGCCCAACCTCTTCTTTCTATCATTAGTGACTCTTGCTAAGTCCTTTCCAACCTAAGTCTGAGAAACTCTTCCCTGAAATATTACCTGCTTTCCCAGGGGTCTCATTCTGTTTTATTTGCTAATCAAGCCCTGCTGATGTGCTACCTCTCCCATAAATCTTTTCTTGCTTACTCTTCACTGATCCCTGCCATTTCTGAAGTCCTAAAAAAGGAAGCATTCTTAGTCTTGAGCATTACAATTGAAAATGCTTATTGATTACAGAAGTACAGTAATGGATTCCATATTGTTTCAGTTCAGAATAGCCTCTAGTATATTACTCTTGGCTTCGCCAAGCCACATGCAACTGTAGCAGAGCTGTGATCGTATTTTAACCTAATTTTATCTATACAATAATATAGCATAATAGCAGATAATAAATAAGTGTTAAATAATACTTTGTCAATAAAATCATTATCTGCTTTTATCACTATTAATTTATCAACAAAAAATCACAGGATTTTATGAATTTATTGCAAATGCACTACAAATTATGTTAATGTGGGAAATCAAATAGATTAGGATATCACCATTTTGCTCAGTTTACTTCTCACAGGTAGAGACAAGGAAAGACAAAACAATGTAAATTAGTATATCCAAGTATCAGAGTGTGGTTTTGAGAGAGAGATACCTCCTCCTCCTCTTCCAAATGGTATATATTATTAAAAAAAATCTACAAAGCATTATACTGTGAGCCCCTACCCTTTCTCCATGAGAAACAGGATGGACAAAGATTTTTGATAGCAAATGTGTATAGTACTTTTCTTTTTTACTCTTTGGGAAAAGTCTAAAGTGGATCGGTATGAGGCTGTAACTCTGACTAGTAATGATTATGACACTGAGATGAGTGCTGTCATTGCATTCCCATAAAGGAGCTACATGTATTACTTCTATTCCAAACACAAGTATTCACGAAAAAGGCTGATGAAAATGAAGGCTTTATTATTCATGTACCAATGAGGTGAGGCAGAAATGGAAGAAAAGAATTCCCTACAGATGACATTATTGCTCTTATTGTCATCCCCAAATTTTGACATTTTATGAAGAAAGTAATTTTGAGAGTAATTATGAAAAAAGAGGGCGTTTCTTTCAAAGAACTTGGGAAAACAGGTGAAAAGTTTATGATAACAAAGCATAACACTGTACAAATAGAAACTTTCTGTTACAGCTCAAGAATATAAATAGAAGTAAATGGTGGCATTATTGTATGAATAAATAAGCTAGTCAATCAATCACTGACAGGGCATACTTTGTAATCCAAAGATTTTTCATGTTAAGATTAATTTCATGTAACACAAGTCTAAATATTACATAAATCCATTTGACATTGAGTTATACCTCGTAAGACAAAAAGGGCACTTCTAGTAGCCAGAGAATGGCAGATCGTCAGGCACAATTCTCTTGGATTTCAGGATGTGGGTGGCCACTAGTCAAAGATCTGTGGATGCTTTGAGTCACTGTCTAAAATGGTAGGTACTAACCATATGTGGCTCTTCTAACAATACCAATAGTTGACAGGGTTGAGAAAGTCAATATGATCAGAAAGGAAAAAAAAATATTCCCTGGAACTAACACAATTAGCATTGTGTAAGCATGAAATATATACTAGGTAATTATTGAATATTGAGCAAACAGTTCTTCTTGACCTATAAATAATAGCAGCACATGTTAATGTGTATGCATTGTTGGTAGCTTCCAACATTTAACTGGAACAGCACTAGTGCTAAGTTTCATATTGATGGGAAAAAACCACCAAGCACGAGCATGCACACATGTCAGTCAGTTCATCACAGTGACCTTTGGGCAGGCATTCCCAAATCAGTGTCATCCACAAAGCAACAGAATATTCCTCTCCCCAGAGCTAAGAAAGAATGATAGCTGATAAAAATGACCAGGGCTGCCTCACATTCACAGTGTCCCTGAATTACTATATGGAATGCAGGATCGATAAAAATAGACCTTCGATTTTTGCATTGATGGTAACAGGTGCTTTCCTATTTTTTAAAAAAAGATGACATGGGGCTCAGACAAGTACCCTCTAGCAAAGACTACAGGACAGCTGCAGACCTTTTCATAGGGGAGAATGCTCTCAGAGCACTGATTCAGAATTCTTCAAGGCAAACATTTCTTTCTGATGACTTCTTAATCATCTGTTAACTTCCATTTTGCATAGATTTTCCACAACTTGAAAACATAGGATAAAGGGCAAACTCTCTAAGTTTTAAAGTGTTTCAACAGAGAAGCTCAGTTTTATACTTCAAGGAAAGTAGATTGACTCTCTGGGAAATTATTGGCAAGTACTCACCATCACAGTTTATTACCAGATGGGTGCTTTCAATTCCTTTCTGAAAACAAGGCCATAAACTTATTCGAAGATGATGTCTCTTTGCTTAGACTAATTATTTTCAAGGATTAAGAAACATTAGATGGGAAAATATGGGAGAAGTCTCTGTCTGCTCTGTATTTCCCACCTATGTGCAGAATGCTGAACAAATAAGCATGATTGATAATTCTTGTGAAAGTCATGGAAAACCAAGACCCGTATTTCATGGTGAACAAGGGAAGGAATTTTATAGAGAACAGAACAAGCTACCCTTCTTGGAGATATGCACAAGCTGTTTTCAAAACAGAGCCAAAAACTATCACCACCTGTCAAGTCCACCCCGGCACCCTGAGAATGGGTCCCTGATTGGAGTTCTTATGACCTTCATGTATTTCATTTTCATATGCACGCAGGCAACAGGGCAGCAGGCTAAAAGCACTTCACCTTCTCCTCATTTTATAAGCTTTTTCTTAAAGCCAATGAGAAGGGGATCCAGAGAGGATCTCAACAAATATATGAAAATGGCTCAGGGCTTTTATTTATTTTTAAATTGTGTGTGTGAGTGTGTGTGCTGCTCTGTTGCTGCTTCAAACAAATGCCCATCCAGCTTTATGTGAATGGATGGAGAATGGAATCCAGGCTGGCAGTCAGGGATTTTATTTCATTTTTCATTGCTGACCAAATTTCTGTCATCCATCTGTCAGCTGCAGAAATAATAGAACCTAGATCCTAAGCTGCCAAATTCTCAGTCTGTGCTCCTCAGTTTCTCAAAACATTCCACAGCCCTCCCCTCGAGGTTCATCACAAGGCTCTTGTTACCAAGAAACAAAGAATCCATCCCCACATTGATACATTTTAATTCTTTGTATATCAGGACACATCCGGCATGATTTAGCCATAATGTATTTGATTTTTAATAGAAATTTATTTTAATGTGTATTTGTATAATTTTGGAAAGATACCTAAGAATCGTTCCCAATATGGCATAAGGAAAGGACATATTGAAATTTCAATCTAAAGTAGATAAGTACATGTTGGTTGACCCCAAAGGACAACCCTAAAGCTTGGGTGACTGCTTCTACTTCCATTGTCCTATGAACTGGATGCAGTACTTTGTGATAATATGACTGCCATCTAGATGGAAGGTTTGAAACATGTCATAAGTAATCTTTTTCATTATCACAAGAGATAATTTCATACGTTTATTTGTCCTGATGTGAACAAAGTTATGAAGCAAAACAGAACTTTCCTACTATTTTGATAATAGGACCACTGTCGTATTATCTTCTGCTTAACCTAAAAAGTTTGTGCCATGTAGAATCTCAGTTAAATTTATTTTATTATATTTATGTCGACTAAAATATAATTTTGTCCTTTCGCTGACATTTTTAGGCTAATGGTACTGTAGTCGCTTTAGGTTTGAGCAGACTGCTTGAGCAGTGAGGAATTTGTCACTGATCTGGTTGGTCTGAAAGACACAGGGATGTGTTTCCTCATTGAAAACATGGAAAGTGTATTATTTGCTCCACTAACTAGATTATACACCTGGGTCAAAAAAAAATCATGTAATTGGTTACTACTGAAATTAGAATGTTATAAACAAACGTGAAAAATAGTAATGGAAGAATACATTTTTTCACGGTTTCATATTTGCTGGTCTACGATCACAGGATCTTCTCCTATTCTCTACTTCATGGGCGTATGCATGCACAATCAGTTGAAAGGTCGCATGTACTTGTGTTGCATTATTTACCCAAAGTAACATCTTCCCCCACCTCTAGTATACTCAGAGGCTGATCAGCAGTGGCCTCGAGAGTGCTAAAAATCACTCAAAACAAGGCACAAGCAGTGGAAAGCACTGGGCTGCCGTTGTCTCTCCTCTTGCAGGCCTTGTGCTTCTCAGTTTCTGTTGTGTGCGATTCTCCCACTGTCTGCATAAGCCTGATGCAGCACTCCCTTACTCCCTTTCAGAACTCTGCCTTGTGCCTGGAATTTTTTTTTTTTGTCTCCATCTTCAAATTCATCATTTTGGACTCAGTTTAAAATCCTCTGTCAGTTGACATTTCCAATTCTCCAGCCTGCCTTGGCATTGGAGACTTTTCTACACCTGTAAAAGAGTGATTGTGTACAGTTGTGCTGATTCTCTATTTAACTGTAATCCTCTGGTGATTTTTTTTTTTTGATGTGTGCATATGATGTGTGCTCTCTCTCTCTCTCTCTCTTGTGTGTGTGTCTGTGCATGTGGTATATGCACATTCATATAGGTATACACACCCCATGCAGAGGTCAGAGGAGGACAGTGAGTAACTCCACTGTCAATCTCCCACCTTTTCTCCATAAGAGAGTGTCTTTCACTGAGCCTAGAGCTTAATGTTTTCCAGCTACATTGGCTGATATCAGAGGGAACAAACCCTAGCATTAGTCCTGTCTTCTAGTTCCTCCATGCTGGGCTTACAGGGATGTGTGGCCATGCCCAACATTTTATGTGAATGCTGAGGATCAAGCTCAGGCCCTCATTTAAGTACAACGTGAATTATTACTCACTGAGCCACATTCCCAGTCCTCTCTGCTGAACAGTGGCTTTTAATTTTTTTAAAGACCACCATCATTTTAAAAGATAGCAGAATGAGGGCCAGAAAGAGGGAACATAAGTGTATAACCCAAGGGGAATATGACCAGTGTGCAATATGTTCACACAGTAAAGTTCTCAATTAATAAAACATACATTTCGGCATTGTGACCCAGAATATACATACAGACAGCATTCACCTAAAAAACATATGTTGTAGTCTGTTCAACTCTCATCAATTTTTGCAAAAGTAAATAAATAAATAAATAAATAAATTGAGCTCAACCTATTGAATTGATTTCTCAGTTTAATAAAAGGCTACTACTATATATGGCACTGTATGTCTCCTGTTAATTTTGAGCTTGATCATGTTTTACTTTGGCGTATAAGATCAAATGTACATGGTGACTCTTCAAAAGGACAAAACTAATGAGCAGAGGGAGATAAAACCTGAGGTCTCACTGAACTAGGGCTTACCTGATTCTCACTCTTCAAGCAGCAGAAATTGTATTAACATTTTGGTCCAAATTATTATTTTATTATAACTATTTTTAATTGATTTTGAAATTCAAGATGATCCAATTGAAGGATAACACCTGTCAGAGAAAGGTTTTAAGTTTTTGGTTCATCTTTGTTTTCACATTTACTTTCCTATTTCTAGTTTTTGACTTTCAGTTGTTTGACAGACTATAAATTTTGTATTATAAATTTTATAGTTATAATACAGACCCTAGGTTCTTAACAGTTATTAATAATCATACTAGAAACATTATTCTTGGTCCAATGGCAAACTTGTCAGTTTGTAACCATGAGTAAATAGAATACTCTGTTCAGACCATGTGTTCATTACGAAGCTGAGAGAATAAATCAACCCTTTTCATGCTAATGACTCAGTGGAAATGGAAGGCTGGAGGAAAATCAGTTATAACTAACTTGTAGATTTACCTGTCAATTTATTGATTTTATGATCATTTCTATAAGCTATCTTTAGATAAGAGTGAAAAGAACACTGTTCCTTTTTGTCATGATATTAAAATAAAATGAATAGTTCCTTGGTATCCCTTGTGGTTACAAAAAGGTTCAGAGATTTCCATGATTTGTGACCCTTCTCCAGTATCACACCTTTTATTTAAGAAAGGTATTATGGAGCTAGATACAAAGGGCAAAATGAAGATAATTAACATATGGCTTAGAGGAAATGCTGCTATACTTCTAGAGGTTGAAATAGCTTTGCTTTTTTCCTTTGACATGCTACCTCCAATGTTGTTGTTTTTAAAGTACATTTTGAGGGATGCCAATTATTTTAAACTGACAGTAGGAGAGAGTTTAGTAAGCTAAAACAGATAACTATGATGTCCTCAGTTCCTGGGGTTTCAGTTGCATAGCCTCAGACCACAATTCTCGAACAGGGCCAGGCTAGGGGAATTGCACCATGCCTCAGAATTGTTTCTGAAAGGTTATGCTTAGCTCTCCCTCCAAATCTCTGTATCTGCGGAGGCCACCTAGCCATGAGGATTTGAAATGGCTTCCAAGAGGCTGCAAATCTTCCCTTAATACTTGGCCCTCAAATATTTTTCTAGATACCTTCTCAAGCCACAAATATTAGAATCCCATGAAAATTCAGAATTTTCTGTGACCCTTTCCAGGCCCCTTGAAACTCATTCACAGTTTCTAGGGAAATTCTTGTACTCATTGAGGGTTAAGATCTGTTGAATCAGAGAAATGTGGACAGGCCTTCTTTCATAGTGTCAGCACTAGACTACGCAGCATGTCTACTACACGTAGAACCTGTTCTAACCCATCAAGGAACAAAGACCCATCAAAGTTACTGGGCACACTAGCACATTTTTCCCTTTGCTCTTCTATGACAAAAACTATAAATTCCAGCTGCCATACACTCACTGCTCTCTGAAACATGGGCCTTTCTATAATGGTACCCTTTCTCCAGAATCTCTGGGGAATGATTCTGATGGAAAATTCAAAGCACTGCTATGATGGTATGCCACCATGGCATAACCAAAATCAAAAACCTGGGGCAAAGAATACAAGAAAAGTCAACTGCCCTTTTGTTTAATTTTGTCATTGATTTCCCATTCTTATTTTAAATCTGGAGGCTAAAGGAATTGTCACTCAAGATTTAATGACCACCAAGGGAAGGATGAAAACAAAAATACATATTAATGATAATTTAGGAAACTTCAAGTTGTATATGTTTTCATGATTGTCAAAGTCATCTCTTTTTTTCTGACAAATTTTACTTATCACAGCAATATACCAATAATGCCCTTTCACTATATGCATAAATAAAGTTAACATCAATATTTTGTGATACATGTTTATTTTAAAAACTTGGAAATTATATACTTGGTTCCCAGCTGATATGGAACGTTTGGGAGGGGGAGCCTTACTAGAAAAGCTGAGAAGACCTTGAGGTTTTTTAATGTGCTGCTTGGTAGTTCTGAGCTTTCAGAGCTGGCTCATTCAGATTACTTCTACCAAGCTGATATGACAAGATGTGATTCTCAGTTGTCTGCTCTGCCATGTTTCCTGCCATGATGTAACTTCTCAAAATTGTAACCTGAAATAAACCCTTTCCTCCCATAATCTGCTTATAGTAGGTGTTTTGTCCAAGTAAAACGAAGATAATTGCTACATACATCATAGATTGGTAGGAAAATGAAATAAATCAATATGAATAAGGTGCTTGAGTAATGTCTAATCCATATAGATGCTAAGCAAGTATACTTAATACTCAAGATAATATGAAAAGAACCTATATTTCTATGTTTTAGATAGCATCTAAAGTTTTTTCTTTGTTTTATTTATTTATTGGGGTGTGGGGGGGGTGTTGAGGTAGAGTCTCACTCTAGCCCAGGCTGACCTGGAATTCACTATGTAGTCTCAGGGTGACCTTGAACTCACAGTGATCCTCCTACCTCTGCCTCCCAAGTGCTGGGATTAAAGGAATGCACCATCACACCCAGCTTCATCTAATGTTTTGCAAACATCTCATTAAGCTTTCTTACAATTTTATATAAAGCAATAATTATAATAACTATTATGATTAAATTTCCCATGTTTGCTTACATGAAGAGTTCTTTTCTGATTCTTCTAGGTCATTAGATCATGAAAGTGAAGAAACAAATTAAGGACAAGCAACAAAATGATGGGAACAATGATCAAGGCAATTTTTGGTCTTCTGAGCTACATTTCTTATTTCAGATCAGATCTGTAGTAATTTTTTAATATTTCCATATACATTTTAGTATGATTTTATATGTTTCAATATATGTACCTGTGTTTGTATTCATGTATTTGGGGTTAGAAGTATAATTCTGTTTGGTTTTGTGTTTTTAATAAATCTTCCTATAGAACAGTTTGGAGAACTCTGTGTGACATCCTCATTGTCATTCCTTGCCACAGGAAACAAGCCAGCCTTCCCAGAGGCCAGCCTGACTAAGGGTCATGTTTCACTAGTGACTTAGCCCTCTCCTGTTCCGACATTCCCTTGATTAGGGGAGATGTGGACTTCACTCAGAATAGGACATCATTTCCTTTTACCCAGCATTAGTCATATGCTCATCACCTTCTTTATAGTGGGTGACCAACTTCACTTGCAGCTCTCTGAACTTCAAAAAGATCTTTGTTACAGAGAGACCAGTGACTGTGGGATCATTTATTTATAATATTATGGCACAATAGAAGTCACTTTGGTTCTTGAATGTGTTCCAGTGACTCATGGTAGTTTTTCCGATGTTTTTTGACCTCTGACCCTTTCTGTATTCTCCCATCTCCAATAAGTTAGCTTCAAAACCACAGCAAAACCACAGCTGTGTTTGCTGATGAGAAGCTTGCAGAATGAAAGTAACTTTTCATGAGGAATCTTCAAAGGACATAAAAATAGTTCTGTTGTCTTCATATAATCACATATTAATGGAGTTTGAGAAATAAAAGTTTTCACTTATTCTTTGAAAAATGTTTTGACATAATAGAAAATAGAAAAGTTACCAAGACATTACCAAACTAGTTGAATTGTACTTCTTGTTATTACAGTGTGGCATTACCAATGACATTGCACATGAATCACAATAAATGTCTGGGATAAGTAATAATAGATTAAATTCACTTAATCATTTTAAGAAACAAATGTAATTATCAGGATGTAAAATATTACATGTCTAAGTAAACAAAAGTATGTAGTATTAACAAAAGAAGACATTGATTTATGAAAGTTACACAACATGTTACAGACCTCCAGAGGGTGCTATTGCATTTACAAAGAAATACATTAACTGTGTGCATTGTCCTGAAATTTGAAAAAGTGAGAATTTTCCACATCTCTTATTTGTTTCCACAGAAAATAAGGAAAGAATCATGATCATGATAATAGTATGTCCTCTAAAGCATTAACTGAGGCTTATCTCATTCAACAAATTTTAATTTTATCCTAAAGATCCCTTATTTAATAAAAGAATGGCAAAAATATCAAGTCATTTCAGGTTCTACTTACAGTAAACCTCATTTGAACTTTGCACTAGTCATAGACATTAAATTTCTTGAATGTTCAAATATACACTTAGGGGTTTGAAACCTTTAAAAAAATCTTTTTTTGATCATAAGAAGTGAAAAGAAATGAAAATTGCATGAAATAAATTTTTAAAAGAAGTTGCAGATTTTAATAATACAAATAAGGTTTTTACCTAAGAAATAATATTTTGCACTTTTTGTCTAGCTTATCATACTTATAAATTTAGTGATCTTTCCTAGCAGAAAAATAACTCAGAAGTAGCAGCAAACAAACTCCAGAGTGGTTCTCATTATTTCAAAGCCATGTGACATTGTTGAATATTTTAAAAGATTTTTTAAATCATATGCCATAAACTGTAAGCTTATACTCTGAGCACTAATACTTAGATATTTACTTGAAGTAATATGACTTTTTAAAGACGAAATGAGTTGGGCTTGGTGGCGCACCGGAGTCAGAGGGAGGAGGATCACTGTGAGTTCGAGGCCACCCTGAGACTACATAATGAATTCCAGGTCAATCTGGGCTAGAGTGAGATCCTACCTCAAAAAAAAAAAAAAAAAAAAAAAAAAGACAAAATGATTAAAATAGATTCAATAATCTCTTTTGAAATTCTCTGACATATTTGTTTTATTCTGGGTTTTGACAGCTATTATGAATTCTTATCAGATTTTCAGAATGCTTGAATCATAATGGTATTTTTAAAATCATTGGTTGCTATTAAAATTTTATACAGAAATGCCCCAGGAATAAGCTAAAGAAAAAAAATTGAGTCATGTGAACTCTCTTATTTGCACTTTCTCAAATTTAAAATCATCTTGATATTTTTACCAAAATTTTGCATAATTTACTTCTGAATTATAAAATTAAGAAGTGAAAAAACTCAACTCTTGGTGGCATTGATTAATCACATCATATAATACAAGCACTCAAAAAGAAAGTAACTGATTGTAAAAAGTGTCCCCAAATTTGTAACATTTTTTATCTTAAAGAGAAAACAATCTAGGTGGGAAGTGTGCAGGATAATTAATGAGATAGACTAAATTGAAGTGATTCAAGTTCCAGGTCAGGAAGTTTAGCAATGTGTTCATTCAAATGTGTAAATTTTGCTGGGGAACTGGTACAGTGCATGTTCCTAATAGTATAGTGGCACATGTCACTTCTATGATGTCTTCCTACAGGAGCACAAGCTAGAAACCACTTCCCTCATGTGACTAAGGAGGAAAATATTAATATTCCCCATGGCTATGTGAGAAGAAAATATCTAAGACAGGAAAAAAAACAAAAGCATTAGCAGGCAGTGGGTGTTGTGGGTGGGTTTGGGCCCACATGGGCCTGCCAAGTGTTTAGTGTTAGCTAATCTGAACAGTATCAGGGAGGGAAATCTCCACCCTAATGATGCACAAATAGACAAAGAAGTTTTCTTTAAGCCCTTGTTTCATGAATTATTCTCATTGGGACTGATAAGTCATTTGGTAGATGGAATCTTGTGATCATGACAGCTGATGAAAACATTTAAGCATTTCATACTCTAGAGTATCACTAGGAAAAAGACATATTGGTGCATGAGTGTGAGGGCAGGTGACAAAGCACTTCCATGAGTTTTTGGCCATTTTACATCTTAAAGAAAATGATACATGCTCCATTTCCTTGGGGCTATCATAACCCTTAATAGTGGCTACCATACATGTAGGTTAAAAATGATGGCTAACCCCACAATATGTGACCCAGATTCTCCAATGAAAAGGGTCCCTGCAGAGGGTGGAGGACAGGGAGGAGGCTAACAATGGTACCAACATGGTTGCATACATACTGTGTACATAACTAATAAAATTTTTTTAAAGGTCAGCACTGCATGGTACATGGTGGTTGAAGACTGAAAATAATAGATAAAAATAACAGCATTTCTTAAAATTCATAACTGAAAATATCTACACAGGCTTTACTTTCCACAGTTCTTAATAGAAACATGTGTGACTAGGTACTTTGCTCTGAATGCAATGATGTATTTTAAAGCAATCTGAAAGCATAAAGGGCTCTATTATAATTCACTAATATAGTTTGTGTTTTACCAATGGTAGGATCCCAAGTGCCTTTCACAATAGGAAAAGGCAAATTAAGACTAGCAAAATAGAATACTTTACTTCAATAAGTCCTCTACATTTCAACAAAGAAGGTGGATAAACCAGATCTCCTCACTTACATTGAGCATGAAGGATGTGGTGGAATTGCAACTCTTCTCTCTTGCTCTGCCAAAACAGCTTATCTGGGTACTAAAAAAGAGCCTGAAGGGAAACTATGTATGTAACAAGCACTCACTGGATGCATGGTTTTCCAGATGTTCTGTATGTCTATGAATGTGACAATGAGATTGATGCTTCAGACAGAAACTTTGTCCAAACCTCAGAAGCCAGCACATATTAAATCATTTTGTGCTATTTTGTGAATCTATTAGAATTTCTTACTACATTACGTTTGTTCATGTTTGGAGGATTCATGTGTATGTGAGCACATGTGCACTTGTGGGGGCCAGAGGACAATCTCAAATGTCATTCCTGTGCATCCATCCACCTTCCTTTTTTGGGGGACAGGATTTCTCATGGCCTAGAATTCATTCTAGCTGGCCAGCAAACTCCAGTGATCCACCTATCTCCACCTCCCCAGTGCTAGGATTACAAACATATGCCACCATGCCTGCCTAATCACTGTTTTTTATTTGTTTGTTTGTTTGCTTGCTTGCTTTTTACATGGATTCTTGGCATCAAACTCAAATCCTCATGCATTTATTGGATGAGCTATCTTCTGAGCTCTTCTTCTCCTCTACCTTTTGTCTTTTTATTGCTTTGTATTTGCTTTTTCTAAAGCAACATTCGTTCTGAAGTCAATACAATAAATCATTTCCATCCGGGAAGAGAATCATCTCAAGAAACCAGGCTTATACTAACACTATGAAGGTGGAATTCTGTGTTTGGCATATTAACTCTGTTGCAGAGAATATGGAAAATCACCATGACTCATAAGGAGATGCAGGAGAGAGAAATGAATGCTGGCATAATACCAAGCCAAAAGGCAAGACATTTACAGAGGATGCTTTTGAAATGCAAGAAGTGATATGGGGAAAGGCTGATTGATCAGAGCCTGAACAGCCAAGTTCTTACCAGGCATTATATACTGTAGACAGGAGACAAAGTCATGTCTTTTGTGAGGCCAGTTTCAGATCTGCTAACTTGAGGCTGGAGTTACATTAAACTTCTTTAAAATTTCCTTTCAGCTCTTAAACGCTATGATTCTCAGGCCTAAGTGTATATATTCTAAAATCTTCTCTTTGAGTTTAAGTAAAAAGAAAATTTATACTTATGTGGTGTAATTAAAGGAGTCTGGGAAAGGATTTTTTCCAAAAGATTAAGTATTTGATGCTAGGCATGGTGGGACATGTCTATAAATCCAACCACAAGGGACACTGAAACAGGAGCATTTCCATGAATTTAAGACCATCCTGAATCACATATATGGCAAGACCCTATCTTAAAATCAGGAATAGTTAATTTTAAAAAGGTTAAGTGCTTAAAATTGAATACAGACAAACTGACTACACAATAACATTAGCATCCTTCATTTAAATAAGAATACCTAAAGTCTTTGTGATTCTCTTGTACATGTATTTCATAAAAATTTTGTAAGATTCTAAATTCCTTTATTGGCCCATATTTAGCCAATGTTCCAAATTCCTATGTAGTGGCTTTGGCCAGAGTTTTATATATAACTCTCTCTGCACAAATTTAAATATATAAGGCATTGTGCTATTGAGCTTGTAATATAATAGCTTGGTTTTATATTTTATTGCAACAAATTCTCCCATTTTAGCATGCTACTTTTATTGAGAGAAATATATACTAACAATGATTTAAAATGTACATAAAAGTTACTAGATGAAAATGTCCATGTATTTTTCTGTTATATTCAGTGTCTATAAATCTGAACCTGCATCTATACATAGATTTATGCGATTGATAAAAATCTCACAATCATATCTTAAATCCTATCCATTTGTGAGGATTAGCCTGTTCAACTAATTCAGAGGTAGGATTGGAGTAATTTCGCTAGTCCTTTACTCAAGACTGTATCCACAGGGAAATCTCTCAGCATCCCATCAGCCTGTAAACATTAGCAGTCAGCCCACATCATTCACATTCATTTCAGAAAGTAAAACCTTTCTGACTGTGGAAGTACCTCTAATTCAGGTAGGAAGATCCTTTGTATTTTTTTTTTCTTGATTTTGCTGACTTTTTTTTTCAAGCAATTCAGGATCCAAATCCAATAACAAGAACCGGGGTGGCATGGGGAGATGCAAAAGCATAAGGACCAGCATTCAATCCATATGACCCATGTAAAAAGCTGAGAGTGGCCGTACATGCCTCTAACCTCAGCGCTGAGGGGGGCCTAGACCAAAGATCACTCGGGTTCCTTGCTAAGCCAGTCTAGCTAAAAAACAAGGGACATACCAAAAAAAAAAAAAAAAAAAAAAAAAAAAAAAAAAAAAAAACCAGGAAAAAAACACTTGTGTCTTTTTTGTAAAACAGAAGAAATTAGTTACAAAGTCTTCGATTCTATCTAGCTGAACAATTTGAGGTATCTCACAGATTGAAGTGTTCAGCAGTGATCTATGCCATCTTGGCGTCTGAACCTGCATCTATACATAGATTTATGCGATTAATAAAAATCTCACAATCATATCTTAAATCCTATCCATTTGTGAGGATTAGCCTGTTTAACTAATTGAGAGATGATTCAGATAGAGATAATGTACTGTTGTCCACTCTTGCCTTGTACGCTGTTACAGCATGCTTACAGATTTTATGTTTGGATCAGACTTTCATCTCTTTTTCTAAACCCTCAGCCAGTAAGTTACCTAGTTGTTGGATAACAGTTCAGAATCTGGACATAAACAGAGTTTCTTAAAAAGTCAAAATAGCTATGCTTCCTAGCACCTACAGTCTCACTAAACATCTATCTATGCTTACTTAATAGATTCTTTAACTTGTTCAACTTTTCTAATCTCCAAGAACATGACAGTTTATAGACATACACATTATAGGAGACTAAAAATTTGACCACCTGAGAAAAGCAGTTTCTGGATTCAGTAAGTGTACAGCAATGTAGGTGCAAGTATCATCATGTCACAACCCTAGTCATCAACTGAACTTGGTGGTTACTGCAGGTCATCCAGAGACAATATATTAAAGTATTTGGGTTTAAGAAGATCAAGTCAATCCAATTAACCTAAACAACATTAATTCTTCAGGAATCAAATTTTAACACTTCCTATGGTTTACTTCATCTGTATTGTACATGTTAGGGTACAGGAATGCAAAAAGCATCTTTATCAAGGTCAGAGCCATGAAAGTGACAGGAGAGAGTGAAATCGACCACAAACCTATTGTTCTCTTTGCTAGTCCAGTTTGTCTCTAAACTGGAATTTATTCCCCATCTGAAATCATACTTGAAATCTCACTTAGCCTAACACATTTAATTTACAAATGAAGATGTAAGATTAAATAAGGGAACTTACTAACCTGAGATAATGTGATTAAATCAGAATGCGAATTCTCATTCTCTAAGATTCTTCTTTGCCCTTCTATCATATTTCTCATTGGCAAGGCTCATGATTGTGCCAATACCAAACCCCCATCACATTACACCCCCTCTAATTCTCAATCGTAGATTAACAAATTACTAGTTGTTTTTTCAGATAATTGAATAATGTTTGAAAAAATCTAAATTCTCCCACTTCAGCCAAGATGTGCTTGCAATTCTGTGTTCTTTGCACATGTCCTTCCTGCAATCAGAGTCAGAGTCACAGTGTCTGGGGTTCCAAGTTCAATGCCTTTATTCTCAGCTGACACACCTTTTGAGTTCATCAGGTCATCCAGTGTGAAGTCTCACTTCAGCCATCATCTCTAAGACTTTTAAAAAATTTTATTTATTTGTTTATTTTTAAGCAGAAAGAAAGAGGGAGGGAGAGAATATGAGTATACCAGGGCCTCTAGTCTCTGAATATGAACTCCAGATGCTTGCACCACTTTGTACATCTGGCTTTACATGGTTACTGGGGAATAGAACCTGTGTCACTAGGCTTTGCAGGCAAGCCATCTCTCCAGCACTTCCATCTAAGACTTTTTGAGTCTTTGACAGCCTATGTGAAACAAGGAAATGTTTTGCATTATGATCCAGTTTTGTGTCCAGTTCATCCTATTGTCCCAAGGGGCTTGCTACATGCTTTAGACTCACTCCCTTTTCCAACACATAACACTCCCCATTGTCTCTTTGTCTACTCAATTTTCTTTTATCCATAGAAAGATCTCAGTCTTTTCTTTCTATTCATTACAACTGCCCTTACGCTCTCTTTAATTGATGACAAAATTTCTCAATGATATACTAGCTTCTTATCCCCATTATTCTTTTCCCTCCTTCTATTTAATCCTTATATGTTCTTATTGCCCCCTTCTAGTTTAATAGAGATCTCCTATTCACCAAACTAAATGTTCCTGACTTGGTTCTCTGCATTTGCTCTGGCAAAGTTTCTGTTATAGTTTACTATCTGCTTATGAAATCTCTCTCCTTTTCTCTTTTCAGCTCCCTGACTTTTATTCTGTCTTAGTCACCCTTTCTTTCTTTCTTATTCACTTCCACACCTTTACAAGTAGATATCACACCATCTTTTCCATCATCTTTTATTTCCTATGCCTGCATTTTTCTCTGTGCTGACTTGCCCTGGTGGCTTTGACCATGTACATGACAAAAGCATCTATCTGTAGGGTCTAACTCTTTCTCTGATTTTCAAATCTGAACTAATCTTTCCTAAAGCATTTCCTCTGTTTTCTCAGCCACTATCCTTGCACAACCTTTCTAGGTATATGGGGCCCACAGAGAGGCATCATCCTCTGGAGATGGGATTTGGTATCTTTTTCTTCGTATGTGCCTTGACAGAAATTCAAATGTAGTAGTAATCTCCCAAATCTGAAGTTTGGAATTGATTTTACAATCATTTTTATACTTTTTAGCTGTTTTACTTCAGTTACTGACAGGTGTTTGGTAGATAACTTAAAAAATAGCGTAACTCTTCTTTGCCGACAGGAACTGCAATCTTAGATCATTACTTGCTCAACAAAACTGTATTATTTATAAATTAAAATACACCAGTTTTATATTTAATGCCAACTAGGTAATTTGACTAATAAAATTATAGTTTTATATGTAGATAGCCTTACTTTGTGTCTATCTCAAATCAGGAGATCATGTGTAAGACTCAAAGGTCAATTTAAAATGTCTAGCTGTTTGAAATCAAATGAATAAGGAGGAATTACACTCTCATTCAATTCAGCTGTTATAATTTCAGGGTAACTACTCTAGGAAAATATGTTTGAGACATTTGAGTGAATTAGATTATTCTTAGTATAAGATGGCCTCAAACACTAATTCTGTTCTCTATAAACAGAATTTCTCATATCTGGTAATTTTCTTCTTTTTCTCTTTTTTCATGAAATTCAATGGCACATAGATGTGATTTTGTGATCATAAAATTCCTTATATTTTTATTGTGTACTAATTCTTCTGGGCATTGCCTCTAGTATTACTTATTATTGCATGAAAAAGTTTATAAATTAGACTTCACCACCTATAAATTAGTGTATTTATATTTTTCACACCATAGATTGTGTTAAGTGCTAGAACACAAATAGAACAAGACATGACTTCTGCTCTAAGCATCGAAGTCTAACAAATACGTATCCACCTTACAAAATATTGCTGTGTTTGTTCCAGTATTATTACTACTATTCTTCATTTTTAATGATTATTATACCTAGTACCAGCAAAGGGCATTTATAACATTTTTATGATAGTACATATTACTCAAAAAGAGAAATAATGTTCTCTGATATAAGCAAGCTTTTCTTTATAAAGATAGAGAAACATTTTTCAATTTTCTCCTTGAACTTCTACCCCCTTGTAATCAGAAGCTAATTAACTAATTAGCTAATATTTCTAAAGTGCCTTGGTGCTGAGCAACAGCCTGCAAATGCTAAGTATTTTAAAGCCATGTTTTGCCTCATATGCTCCTGTATTCTTAAAGTTTCCAAAGAACAATTAGAACAAATTACAGTTCTTCTAAGTGAAAAAAGCTACACATACAAGAGGCAGAGGGTAGACGGAAGTAAACATTGGAATGGAAAAGCACAGGTATAATCAAAAAGAATGAACCTTTCCATGTCTGTTCATTTATCATTAGAACAAAAGGGATGTGTGCATCCTTGAAAAGCTACTGAAAATGGAATAATATGGCAATTTTATCATACATGTAAAATTGATAAAAAATTCAGACATCTCAATACAAAGGTTTTATTATTTTCTAATGTTCTTGAAACCAAAATATCCACTTGGAATGCAGATATCAATGTATGCTGCCTAACTCAATGACTCGCCCTTTACTTGGTGATGGTTTTCATGGCCTGACACTATGCTAATGCCTGGGAGATAGGAGTCTAGGCCAATGCCTTATATGGATCAATATAGGAAACCAAACCTGCATATAGATGTTCCAGTGTGAGCTTTATAAACTACTGACTTCTCAATCTTGTTAAAATGTTTCATTTATTTAATCCTGATTTACCCTGTAATTTTTAAATGAGTCATATGGGAAATTCAACTTTGCTAGAAATTATATTTGTTCTGGTTTGGTGATTATGTTGGAAAATTTCCATGATTTTCTTAGTTCTCAAGCCAGTAACTCAGAGGCTACCGAAGATAGGAACAGAGACAAATCATAAAGCATTACATGCACATTATTTTTATTTTTGTTATTATTTTCCATATTTATATGACTGCTTGCATAGTTTCTCTTGTGATTATGAAAAGAATAAGCTGAACACACAGAGCTCATTTGGCTGTAGGGATTTACCAAGTGACTACTCATTAAGTCCAGAGCGCCATATGCCCTCACCTTTCCTTGAGAATAACTGAAGGTTTCTTCCTGTATTGCGTGAGATGCATTAAGTTTCATTTTTCAATTTTCTCACTTCTTCCAAAACACTGATATTGAGGTTCTTTTATAGGCCTTCTAATAAATACAAATTTCTAAGATGTATAATTTATGGAAAAATAGACAACTATTTATAGGGTTTTGTAAAGAAAACTTTTTTCCTAAGAATTATATCCCAGATGTATACAACTTGTTGAATAGTTACAATGTACATACATTTTGTATAAGAATACATGCTCACCAATACTGAATGAGTTTCTCATAAGATTTTCCAATAGGGCATTAGTACACAGTACATATCTATATAGTAGGATTGGTACAGATGTCAAGGGTGGTGGTAGTGGTGGTGGGAGCATGACTATATTTTGTTCATCTCAAATTTTCCCCATTAGCCATATTGAAGAATGCTTATTGTGATCTCAAACCAGCACAATATACACCTTACTTTGAAGCCTCTGGACTTTCTTCACAAGTCTGAAACAGTTTCTTTCAAAGTATAAATCATCAATTGCAGCACACTTTAGGATATAGAGACTACAACTGGGCATATACCAAAATAACAGAACAGACCACATAAAACTAAATTGAGGAAATCAAGTTCAATTGGCTAGTCTAAGTGATAAGAACAGGCTAGAAAAATAATAAGCTGTGTGAAAACTTAGTTTAAAGTCAATCGAGAAGACTTCTGCAATTTTTAGCTAGAATCTAAATTTCCTTGGACATACATTCCATGTCTGGTATTTGGGTATGTCAAACTGGCTAATGTTCAGTCTGAGGTAGTGTTCTCTCCTCTTTTGGAGAGCCTTTGTACTCATAAGTCAGATTAGTGCCTGTTTATTCTGAGTTGTCCTCAGTTTCACCCTTTTTTCATAGAGTGCTTGGATTTTCTTGAAATTCTTATCTCTGGTAACATCTTAATAGCAAGTTTTTCACTTGAAGTGTAACTGCCTGACAACAGCTCACTCGTCAACAAGTTCGTCAGTGATATTTTGTCCATAAAAATTTATATTACAGTTTATTGCTTTTCTAAGAGAATGGGGATTCTTAAAAGTCAATGGCTTAACCTGAAGATCAGTTGGGATAGATTTTTATATAAGCAAGAACTTAGGAGGCTTTCATGAGCAGACGAAAAAGGTAAAATCAGCTCTCTTACCAAGATATACCATGGAGGATACAAGATACTTGCAATTTCTCTGTATCTCAGTTTCCTTATCTACAAAATGGGTTATGAGAAGTCAAATTATACACATAAATGTCTTTACTCATGGTAACTTATAGCAATTAACATACCAATTCCCATTTTGCTTGACGATTTCTTCATAGGGTTACATTTTGTCTAATGTAGGTGAAATCTTATCTTTCTTACATTAAAAACACCTAGATGAAAGAAAGTATTTTAAGTAATACTGTAACACCTAGCATTAATATGTACATGTGTTCTTGAGAATTTTTTCTTTCCTCTTCATCTTCAGAGTTATATATAGTTAAAAAGAAATTGTTAAAGAAAGCTATTTTTCATTCCATGCAGATTGGTGTCAGTTATTAGGTATGATTTCTCAGGTAAAGATTTATTCATGTTTCTAGAGATCTCATATGTCTGGAAAGTGTAGGCATCAGAGCCCCGTAGCTTGTTTTTCAGCAGCTCCCAGTAAATGTGATTACACTCAATCTTCCTCCTCCAGAGTTCTCTATGCAAATGCAGGAGGTTCTTGCCTTGAGAAAAATCTTTAAAAGTTACACAGCTCCCCAGAAGCAGAGGTTGGGAGGGAGGCATGCTTTGTGTCATACACATTAATTCAGTTGGCACATTACAATGTTAAACTAAATGACATTATTACAAAGCTGTGCTAAGAAGTGTTGACAGGTCCATATGGTAATTTTACAATGTATAATGAACACACAGACTCCTTTCTTGCAGAAATTTATAGTTCAAATCTATACCCAGGATATCCAGTTTTATTTCCAGAAACTTAAATTGACTTATTACGATGTAGTGAATGTATAAATTAGTTCCAGTAGTTAAACTGAAACATTTCCCTACAGACTCAATTAGATTCATTAATCTGCTGTGTAGGCCTGTAAACGGCCCATTGTTCTTTTCCCCCCAAAATGTCAAAAACTATTTCTCTAACTATAAAATATTTCCTACAAAACCTGTTTTAAATGGTCAGAATTATTGTATATTAGGAACCCAGAACTACAAATTATCTTATTGCCTTGACACTTTTTTTTCCAAAGAAAAATAGGGTCCAACCCTTGACAAGTAATTTAATAGGGTTAGAGACTGGTTTCCGTGCTCTGTCACAATGAAAATGCACTGGAATTAAGAAAAGATCATCTTTTTCCCTGGTCCCACTGAATAAATCAGCTGGCATGCGGCGTATTGTGCAGGTTGCTAGGGCCACAGCTTTTTCACTTGAAAACTTTTGTTTATATGCCTCCTTCTGCCTGAAGGGGGGCGGCTTATCAGTCCAATGTGATGTTCCACAGAGGCAGGGTAAGATAACATAACCTGTTAATGAATTCAGTTTCAAATGAAGCACACCTGTGTCTTACATTTTTCAAAATACCACCCTCCATGTGGGAACTGTGGAGGCCACTGTACACCAGATTTAAACAATCTTCTTTTGCTTTTTTTTTTTTTTTTGAAGCTAGTGTAGTGGAATTTTTAAAAAACTCTTGTTATACTGGTTGACAGAGGTGGCTACTTTTCCTTCCTGCTTGATTATATGTAAAAATAGATATCAATACAGATATGGATATAGGTAATGCTTCTGTGATTTATTAAACAATATTTCTTATTTGAAAAACCTTTGCAACTGTCACCTTTAACTTTTTTTTTAATGGCCCAGCTTTACTAATCTTTGCAGGGTTGAGTTTAGTGTTAGCTTGGATTATGTTTTTTAGCCACAGGTAGACAAGGAGCTGTGCTATTTAAAGAGGAGAGAGGCATCTGGGTGATTGTCAGACAGACTACTACTAACACAGACAGGAGGATATGGATGTAATCTGAAACTGAAATACTTAAAACCGTTTTAATAGAAAAAAATTCCAGCTCTCTTTGAGGGAAAGAGCTACATTTAAGATGATAAAAGTGTCTTACAAGGGAAGTAATGGTCCCCGGGAAGTATTTGGGTACAAGGATTCAAAAAGCATGTCTTTTTCTTTCTCAGTATCCTCTTTATATAACTACTTTATTCTTAGTCGTTAATACTTCAAATTCCAGGCTAGCTTTCTCTACTTTAGTACATGCTATAGAAAATTAGACTGCAGTTAATTCCCCAAGTTTAATATTATGTACAGAATCCTCTTCCCTCCCAACCCCAATTTTAGTAAAAGGTGTTTATTGGCACAGGACTGCATCAGTTTATGCCTTTTTCCTACACTGGGAACAAGCACACATGTCTAGAAGCGGGCCAGTTGTACTGGGAAGGAGAGGACATTCCATAATTGATAGAAATAAAAATGTGTTCCTCTAATTAGCTTTGCAGAAAAGGTAAAAAGGAGGTAGTTTCCAGGAATTGGTTGTGGGGTCAGTGCAGGGCTGAGCACACAGTTGACAAACGTCAACTACCTTGTTTTTCAGTGACCCTTGTTGCAATCTTCCTCACCAAATGATGCAGACAGTTAGAGGAGTAGGTGCTCCAAAAGCAGGGATGTTGGACTTTTCCTCCAGGATGATATTTCCAGTGAGAAGTATAACGTGCTGGAATAATCAGCTTCCTGTTCGCAGTCCCATGTTCATCTGCTCACAGGACACGCACAATTTTCCTGCCAACCCACAGCCTAACACTTCCTTCCCCCACCCTTCTCATTTCATTAATATGGAGGTGGGGAAGGGGTGTGCCAGGTTCTCCTTACAACATATTTCCCCCTAATTTTTCAACTTATCACCTCCTTTCTTGGAATCCTAGCTTTTCATGACAAATGGAAGAGTTCTTGCTTGTGCAAATCTGTTCGATGCTAATCTGTGCACCTGTACCACTGGGTGGTGGAAACACAGCAACACACACACAATCAGTGTGACTTTCCCACATGCAGAAAGGACAGGAGGCCCCATATCAGCAAAACCAGATCATGTTTCCCCGACCTTTGAATTGGTAACTGCTTCTGTTCAGGCAGCTTTTCCCACACTCAGCAAACTACGTTGCAATTCAAATAATCAGTGAATAACTTCCGTGTGCCAGGCTCTGTGCTACATGCTTGTAGAGAAGGGCAGGAATATTGTATTGTTTCTGCTTTCAAAGAGAATGTCACCTTGATGAGCTGACAAGTCAGACTCACTAATAACCATAGAATACCAATGGTAAGAAGATAGTGAATAAATCTGGTAGAAATCATCTGGAAATGTTTTTTGCAAATTAATTTGGAAGATGAATAGGATGTCTGTTACAGTAACCTTTCCATTGCTAGACAAACACCAGACCAGAAGTAGCTTATAGGAGGAAAAGGTTTATTTCAGGCTTATAAATTCCAGGGGAAACACCATCAAAGGTAGAAGAAGCTGGCTCACTTCCATAGATTCCTAACAGAAAGACACCACCAAACCAGCCAGCCCTCCAAACTGCCAGAGCTGAACTGCTCTTTCCATACGTAGCAGGGCTGGACTATAGCATCTGCCCCAGGGACACCTCCTGCTGGAGACTCAAGCTGTAAGCTTAATCAAAAATACCTCAGACTACAAGGGGCATGCATTTATATTTAAACTTCAATATTGTAAAAGAGATGTGGGTTAAAAATATCAGATGCACTGATATTCTCTTTAAAGTCCATGAGAAAGAAAAGATTTTAAGTAGAATGAAAACAGAGCTGCTTAGTGGGACGGTGGAGGTGACACACTGAGGTTCCCCCCTGCTCTCTCCACAAGGATGAAGTAGAGAAGATATGAAGGGAGGAGGAAGAGACAGAATAAACAGAGAAATAGTCTAATGGGAAATAGGAATGTCAGTGAAGAGTAGCTTAACTTCCATATAAACTCATTTAATATTTCTAGATGTCCTATCCTTTCCCAGAAACAACCACATGACACCTTTCCTGTCAAGTTTACACTTAAGTGAATTGTCTGCAGGGTTTATGAGTTGTATTCAAAAAGACAAATATTGTAGGTAGCACAGCAGGGAAGTAAACTCAGTTTGGAGGGTAGAACATTCTTTGGGAGAGTTAAAGATAGAGGTGGGAAATCCCTCATGAATCTGCTGTCTTGTTAGGTCCCATGATCTTTCCCTTTGTTCTCTGTAGTCCCTGCCCTGCTATGCAACCACAGAATGACTAGAGGCCCTCAGCAGCAAAGGACTTACTGATTTTTTCTGCATGTTCACCTCTATACAGGAGATAGTTTCTGCCTTTCAATTCTCTCCACATTATCTTTTAGTTTCTACTCTTATAACTAGGTACTCCTGTTCAGGTCACTAACATAATAATATGATATTGTTTCTCTCCATCTGTATATAAATTTTCTAAAAGAGAATTGACTATTGGCCCAGCATGGTCAGTAGTGCTAAGGAGAAATGATAGTGTGGGCTCCTCCTTGGCTGTAAGAAGGCAATAATATGGCATGACATAGGTCAGATGTTCACCTTAATCAAAAAAATTGTGGTGGAGATGGTTAGGTCATGTGACTTCTATCATGATTTCTTCAGTCTGTTATAAGGGGCTCCACATGGACATAGAAGAAGAAAAATCAAAAATACATTATAAATTTAGACTTTAAAATCAATGTTACATGGATCTTGACCTACTCAAAGAAAATTTGAAAATATGTTCTTGCTCTGAAACTGTAGTAAATTCCTTTAACAAATATGTTCTCTCTCTGAAACTTCAGTACATTCCTTTAGCTAAGTACTGTTACATGTATTTCTTTTTTGTTTTCACTGCAACAATTGCCCATGATGGTAGCTGATTCTAGCAAAATGATTAAAAGCATAAACCTAAGAACTGGCAGCCATAGATACATTCGTCCCTGGCTACTAGTTATCTCTATGACTTTAATAATAATCTTTCAAATTTTCGATGCTTTTCTTCATATATAGAATTGCTGTTAATATTTACTGAAGTTTATGTAAAGATCAAATTAAATAATGTTTATATAATGCAGTCACATAATGTAAGGGTCTGAGAATCGCTGAAGAAAGACCCCAGACTCAAATAGCATGTAAAAGCAAAGAGCATTTATTCTGCAGAATCAGCCAGCATGCAGGGGTCAACCATTTATGCAAAATGGTGACCCTGAGAGGAGCTCACAGGCTCCTTTTAAGCACAGCTAGAGGAACTTTGGCAGGCTCAGCCTTTTCTAACATGATTGGCTAATTTGAAAAGTAACTGTATTTGCATTCTTTTGATTGGTCCTAAGGTTTTGGCCGGCTAGGTCTAGGGGAATTCCAAGAGGACTAGGTAATCTTTAAAATGATTGGCTATACAAGCAGCAGTTATAGTTGTGTATTGCTGATCACTTGGGGCAGAAGGCATGAAAGGGGCAGGATCGGGCATGTGTCCCGGAGCTGACTCAGGTCCCTGGGCAGCTGTCTTGTCAAGGTTACTGTTGATTAATAGTCCTTTGTTCATGCTTTTTCTGAAAATCTTGGCTGCCATTCCGAGAAACTGAAACTTAGGCCTAGTTAGAGTGGCTCCTTACTGAAGCCTGTCATGGCATCAGTTTGTACTCTTCATATAACAAATGATATGTTGGTCTTAAAATAATTTGGTATTTGTGTTAAGATGAATATATATCCTATTTAAAAATTACTAGAAGGAAATTAAATAATGAGAAAGAATTATGTGCAAAATAATTAAATTTAAAAACTTGAGGTTTGTTGTTTTTGTTTTATGAGAAAAACTGAAAAAATAAACACAGAGAAAAATCAATTCCTACCAAATCAGAGAGCCAGAGCCTCAGAGGCCCCCAACACCTCATCACTGAAGCAGACCAAAAATAATCCCAACATGGCTCAGGGAAATTTTGCGGAAGAGGGGGGCGTAAAGAATGTCAGAGCCACATGTTGGGTCATGATATGCAGAGACATTTCTCCTACCCATAACTGTGGGCTAACTCCACAATGCATGACCCATATACCTCAACAAGGAGGGGCCAAGGGGAGGGGGTAGGTCACGGATGAGCCTAATAATGGTACCAAACTGACTGTATTTGCTGAATAAAAAACTAACTAATAAAGAAAAAAAATAAAACTTTGTTTTTACCCAATTCTAGAACCATTTGCAAAGAGAAATTAGTAGTTTGTACCTACTGTGATTTGGATGTTAAAATTTCCCCAAGGGTCCATGCAATGGATCTTCAACTTAGTATTATTGGGGCATAGTAGACTTAAAGAAGATGCAACCTTAGATCTCTGTGTGTAGAAGGGAAGTGTCCCTCAAAGTGCACTACAGAACAACATCTTCTTTCTTTTGTCTTTGCTTCCTAGCCATGCTTTAAGTGGCTTTGCTCCATCACATCCTTCTACCATCAGATTTCTGCCCCACACAGGCCAACGTGAGGCTAGTAGAGTATGGGCAAGAACCTCCCAAATATGAGCTAAAATGAAATTTGTGTCTTTACAAATTAATGATCTCAGTTATTTCATTATAGTGTTAGGTAACTAACATAAAACCCTATTTACTTTGAAAAAAAATCACAATTTGTATTCCTTGAATAACTATACACGCCACAATAATGTCTGAAGGAGATTTTCGATTTTTGTCAACTTAATGCGCTAATGACCACGTGCAAATACAGACCTGCATTTTAATGGCATAGTTAGTTGAGCCAAGATGTTATGCATAAATAAATGATCACACAATATGAATATGTGGGCAAACATTAAAGCACAAAGTTCATAAAACAAATTAGTCACAGTTTATTTTTTGGTATGTTTCTTTAAATGTCATTAATGACCTTTTAGGATGAAGTTAAGGAGTGAACTCAGGCAGTAACACTTGAGTTTTGGGAAAAATATTTAAAATAATCCTTTTTGATATATGAAATCATTTGCATATCCAAAGCCTGCTTCTCAACAGGGATTTTTTTTGTGAATGATCAACTCTCTAATTAGGCAATTATCATTGCAAATAAAGAAAGGGACAAAAATCACAAACTGTTAGTAACTTAAAATAGAAATCTACATCATAACATATGAAAGAAGAGTTTAAGTAGAATATGAGGGTGGATATCAGAACATAACTGTTTTCAAATCTTTGCTGAGATAAAAATAACATTTACAACATGCTGTCACTTCTGAGTAATGAGAATAATATTTGACATCTGTATGACTAATAAAAATTAGTGTGCTTTCTGCTTGTAAAATAATATAAAATAGCTTTGAAATGTTTCATATTTTTCATTACAAATATTTCCAAAATGCCCCAAATCTATTTATAGTTACAATTACTACTAATGTCAGTATTAACTGCAGTAAATGTATAATTAATGCTGAGGAGGGTACAGTTCTACCATTAGGAGCACTGTTGGAAACATCACTCTCTAGAATTGTAGCTAGAAGGAACAAACAGAAAATTAAAGAAGCCATCTGCAAAGTTAACCTACAATAGAAGATGCTATATAAACAAACTAGAGTGTCACACAATATCATTGAGCAGATGCCAATCAAAATTAAAACTGAGGTGCACTAAGTCCAAATATTGTCAATTATTTCTTGCCATCACACACCCAAATACTGTGCTATATGTAAGTATAGAAATGATGTTTCTGAATAAGAAGTTTTCAGGGCTATAGAGATAACTTAGCAGTTAAGGTGCTTGCCAGCAAAGCCAAAGGACCCAGGTTCGATTTCCCAGTTCTCACATAAAGCTAGATGCACAAGGTGGCGCATGCTTCTGTAATTTGTTTGCAGTGGCTAGAGGCCTTGGTGCATCCATTTTCTCTCTATCTCCTTCTTTCTTTCTCTCAAAAATTAAATAAATAAAAGATTTTTATAGAAGTGTTTTTCAGTCTGCTAATCTAAAACACTGCTTTTAACATCAGGTGTTGGAGTCATTATCTATTGAATGCATATGTTGTCCACTAAGAGAATTGTCCCCTTAGCAAGAGCTCAACTGAATCATGACACCGGGATATATTCACCCCTGGGCTAATTGACAAACGTGAGTTCCCCAATGTGCATAACTCAGATCTAGATTCTGGCACATGGGAACTTCGGCACCATCACACTATATCTGCAAAAATAAGCATCCAACAGTGTCCCAACTAACAAGGAAAGCATTTAACCTAGAGTAGGTTATGTTGAACTAAACAAGGACTTCTTTTTTTAACTTCAAGGCTGATGTTTCTTGCAAATGCAGGTATTAAAAGGTAACTAAAATATTAGGCAACTAATTAAACAATATAAACTGTAAAGTTCTATTGATGCCTTTTCTGATTCTGTTTCTAAATTCATTTTACTTACATTATAAGCTTAGTGCTTACCTTATACTTTTTCAACTATAATTATGGATACAAATCTTATCTTTTGCAGTTTTCTTGAGGATGATGTCAACTTATACATGAGTCTCTTCACAGTCCAGTGTCGTACCGTGCTTAGTGTCAGTATGCACTCAGTGAATGCCTATTAAACAAAATTAAACAAAAGGTCTTACAGTTTACTATCTTAGTGGCAGATGGACTATTCTTTCCTGTATTAAACAATTGGAAGCTTCAGAATTGTATCTGTAAGAGCTGCTATTTCCACCAGAGTGCCCCTCTAAGCATCTGTTCTACACTGGAGAAAGAAGCCAGAGCCATCATTTGTCTGGTAGCCACACCAAGCAGATGAAAAAATCTCTGAAAAAAAAACTGAAATATCTTGTTTGTAGTCATCAGTGGTGATGGCTCTCTTCTTACTCCTCCTAATTTCCTGCAAGCCAGCTGTGGCATTCCCTGACCACACTCAGTTCCATTGGCTCTAATGTCCTCCAACAAATTACTTTCTGCCTAGAATGTTGGTTTGCTGAAATACTCACTGACACACTTGAAGCTGTTGACTCCTTATATTTATCATTCTACTTTCTTTCTATTCCGAAAAATCATTTAATAGTCATGAATAGTCAACCTTTCCAGAACATGAATTGGACTAGAAGGGCAGGGGATTTCATAGCCTCAAGACTCAAATTAAGAATTAAGACTGTACCATGAATGGAAACAACAAATCTATCTGCTTATGCAAGTAGGCATCCACACATTCTCTGAACTGAACTCCAAGTCATATTGGAGCTTTTTAATGTCAAATTTTTATTAGCATATATTATTGCACAAAGGAAAGAGTTTCATTATGAGACTTCCATATGTGTATATAACATGCCTGGTCACACTTGCTCCCTCAATAGTTCTTTCCTATGCTCCATCCTTCCTTCCCCTTTTAGTCTCCCTTTTGCTTCTTTGTTCTTTATTTTGTCTGTTAGATTCCATAGGAAAGAAAGCATGTGATACTTGTCTTTGTGGTACTGGCTTACTGCACTTAACCGATGATTTCCAGTTCCTTGTTGGACCCCTTCTAACTAACAGCTGCTATTAAAACTGCCAGACCCAGGTTTAAATTCAAGATTCTTTGCATTTCCACATACATGTTTTTGAAAAAGAAATTATTCATGGCAATGCACTTATTAGCTGAACAAATTGTCCAAAAGAGGGAAAGTTACACAGTTGAAGAAAATCTCCTAAGGCCAGTATATAAAGTCATCTGAGGACATGCTAGGAGAATATGCAACAAGAAAAATTGATAAAGTTCATTTTCTTTCTTGTTCCTTTTTTTTCTTTTTTTTTTTACTATGAGATATGGACATATTTTGTATGTAAACATCACATGTTGGTACCATCCTTTCCCTCCTCCCTGCCCCTTTTCTGAAGAGGCCTTCCTCATTGGGGATGCAGGTCAACCCCATTCAGATTGTGGGTCATGCTTTATGGGGGCAACAGTAAGTTATGGGGGAGAGGCAATGTCTCTGTGCAAAATGTCCTAACTTGTGGCTCAAACAATCTTTCCACCCCTTCTTCCATAAAATTCCCTGAGCCATACTGGGAGCATTTTAATTCTACTTGAGTGATGGGCACTCAGGAGCATCTGGATCTCTGGTTTGGTAGGTGTTGGTGTCCTCAGTATCTTTCTCCATCACCCTTGTGCTGATATCAGCTTAACTAAGAGAGCAGCATTCTTGCTCATTTCCACAATTCCTCTGTGGTGTCAGCTGGGACCGGGGTGAAGTGTGCTGGGTCATTTATCTCCTCAAGTCCGGTTCCCATTTGAAAAAGAGAAGCAGATTCTCCAATAGAGAGTAAAGTCAGCACCAGTTAAATAGAATAACCATTATTAATTTAGAGAGAATTGAAAGGGTTTAGACACTTTTATAATCTAAGGTTAGTGGGATCTTGACAGTGGAAAGCAGAATCCTTATCTGGATATGATTCTGACTTGTTTCCCAGTTCCAAATATGGCTTCATTTCCACTGAGCAGATCTGTTAGCCAATCCAAGAGCAGCTGGTTACCCACCATGGCTGTGTGCCACTATTGCACTTGTGTGTAAGCATCACGGCAAGTTGTTTGCTTCTAAGTCGCTTAGACTTTAAGTTGCTTCCACATTCATTTTTTAAATATTTTATTTTATTTATTTATTTGAGAGAGAGGTGGGGAGTGAGAGAATGGGCACTCCAGCCGCTACAAACAAACTCCAGAAGCATGTGTCACCCTGTGCATCTGACTGATGTGGGCCCTGAAGAATGGAATCTGGGTCCTTTGCCTTTGCAGGCAAACACCTTGACTGCTAAGCCATCTCTCCAGCCCTCCACATACATTTTTTAAATCATCATGATAACTTCTGTGGTAGAATTTTGGTTGTCATTCCTGGGAATCTACACATTAGAATAAGCAATTAAAATTTTGACAATGTCAACTTTCAACCTGTTAATATTTTTTTTTTTCTAAATTTCTCTAGTTGCAAATTTTGTAGTTTTCATTGTATAGACCTTAAACATTTATTTCTAAAAATTATTCTTAAATGTTTTATGCATTTTGAGGCAAATAAATATTATTAAAATACTATAAAGTTAGTATTAATGCTTTAAAATTTAATATTCCAGTTATTCCCTTCCTATCCATTCGTTTTTACTTATAAAGGGAATTATAGTTTATTATCCTATAATGACAATAAAGGACTCACTCTATGACTTTATATAGATAAATTATAATATTCTCTCTATATATTCTACTGTGTGGAAATTTTTCTAGGGCAGAAGCTTTAGCAAAATATTCAATGATAGAAGTAAAGCCTGACTTCTTTTTGTTTTCCTGAACTTAAGTGATTTTTCATTGAGGGGTGTGTTAACTCTAGGTACTCTATATGCAGTCTGTCATTTAGAGGAAGTTCCTTTAAGCTATTGTATTGCTGTATATGCTTGATATGTTAAGTAGTTTTTATTCATTTGTTAATATAACCTTAGGGTTGTATTTATTTTACTAATTTGATGATCTTCTGGATTAATTTTTCTAGAAATAGAAAATGATTATTTTCTTAGGATAAACTCTACCTGGTCATAAAATAATGTTATATATTCTGAATTTAATTGAAAGTATGCTAACATGATTTATGTATGTACCTGTATATCTATATGATTATTACAGATATGGGTCTATTCTTTATGGTTTCTTCTTTTTATAGTGGCTTTTGACCTTGGAAACTGAGTTGGAAATATTCACAGTTATTCTATTATCTGCAAGAGATTTATTTAATTTCTGAAATGTTGATAGAAAAGGTTTTAACTATAAATGAAAATGTTTTAATTTTTATAATGCTATATAGATAATTTTAACTCCAGTAAGTAGCTTTCATAATTTTGGGGATTACACACATTAATTTATGATAAATTGATGAAATTGTTGGCACATTTTTATGTTTTAACATCTGTAGAAGTTGTATTGTCCAATATTCTATTCCTGGTATTGGTAAATTTTGTCTTCTCTCTGTTGTCCCTTGATTAACTTTCCTGATAGTTTATCCACTTTTTTTTCTTCCTAGAGATTCAGCATTTCTTTCCATTGATCTTTGTATTATTCATCCATTTCCTTGCCATTGTTACTACTCCTGGATCTCTGCCAAATATAAATACATATTGTTTCTCAGAATCCCTAGAATACAATGTTTAAAACGCTTGTATACTAATATGTGTATATGCACAATAACATATATATGTATAATTATTATATATGAATATATGCATATGCATGCATGGGTACATATATGTGTAATAGGATAAAATCAAATATCATCCTTTTGAAGAATATTGGAGAATATTCTTTTGAAGGCATTGCCAATAGTTATGGGACTGAACATCTCATCATATTATCTTCTGAAGAGAAGCTGGTGGTTATGCTTATTCTCGTTTATCTGAATTTTAATAGCTAATTTTTTCTGCCTGGTTCTAAGGATTCCTCTCTATCATTAATTATACCCATTTATCATTATTATATTTGACATACTTTTTTGTGTTAGTCCTGCGTTTGTTATTTGAGGTTCTCAGATCTGCAAGTTAATAGAGTTATTTAAATTTACAAACTATGGAGAGATGGCTCAGGGGTTAAGGTACTTACCTGCAAAGCCTAAGGACCAAGGTTTGATTCCCCAGTACCCATATAAAGCCAGATGCACAAGGTGGCCATGCATCTGGAGTTCATTTGCAGTGGCTAGAGGCCCTGACACACACATTCTGTCTCTCTTTCTTTCTCTTATAAATAAATAAATAATACATAAATAAAAATTTACAAAATACATGTCCTTTACTCTCCTCTTTGGAACTACCAGTTACACATATGTAGGGCTGACATATATTTACCCCATAGGATCCTGAGGGTCTGTTTACTTTTCCTCAAACTTTCTCTGTGTGTGTTTCACTTTTTTCCTCCCAGTTGCCGTGTCTGTCCACTTTTCTTACTTTTATTTCTCAATGAACTTTTCTTTATAGATAATAGATTTTTATTTCTCCTGTTTTCACATTTTGGGTTTCATTAACTTATAATACGTTTTCATATTATGATTGTGTTTTCTTTAACTCTTTTAAGATACATTGTCTTAAAATTTTATTGTCAGAGTTGTAATCTCTATCATGTTCTTTTTGTGGTTGTTGTTCATGCTCTCTTCTTCTTCATCTATCCCTCACTTTCATCATCCTTTATTTTTTATTTCATTTCATTTCTTGTAGAGGGTCGCTCAATATAGCCTAGTATGCTTTAAATATATAATTCTCCCCCCTCAGTCTCCCAAGTGCTCAGATCATGCCTATAATACATGACTCACATTTGTGATTTCCCACCAGCTGATTTTTCTCCCATATTTAGATCATATTTTTTGTTTTGCTATTTATGTGGTAATGTTCTAGGTGCTGTATTTTTGTTGTTTTTGTTATAGTGTGGTAGTTTGAAACATATGTCCCTGATAAAGTCATGTGTTCTGAATGTGTGTTCACCAGCTGGTGGTAATTTGGGAGATGGAGGCTTGCTGGAGGTGATATGTCGGTGGGGATGGGGATAGGCTTATGGGTGCTGTAGCCAGGTGTCTCGTGCCAAAGGTTTGGCTCACTATCCTGCAGAAATTTTCTACCTGCTGTGACAAAGGTGATGTCTAGCCTCTGTTCATGCCATGTTTTTTCCCCCTGCCATCATGAAGCTTTCTCTAAAGTCTATAAGCCAAAATAAAACCCTGTTTTTCCCCATAAGCTGCTTCTGGTTAGGTGTTTTGTCCTAGCAATGAGATGGCAACTACAATATACACAATGTCTGCATTTATGATTTTATAAAAGATTATAGAATTCTGTATAAGTAGTTGTTGCTTGTGAATCATCTAATTCTTTCCTAGTTTTAAAATGTTTGAATATTATTTACATACATTTTTCTTGGATCAATCCAACTATAGGAGAAAAATATGAGCTTTTTAAAGTAACCCTGGAATTGAGCATTTCATTAGCCTTATTACTTGGCTATTGAAAATTTAAAGATCCTCCAACCCTGAGAATTGGAGAGTGTGTATCTCTCTATTAGGCTTCTGCCACCTCTTAACAGTTCTCTGTTTAGTCTCCCTATAAAAACCACCATACCATGTACTGAACATGTGTGCAGCCTGAAAGAGCTTTCTCTGTGTGTAGCGTTGTCCTTTCTGTTATTCTGCCTCACTGTCCCAGCCTCCTCATATTCAGTAACTCAGTGCTCGGCTTGGATTCCTTTCCTTGTAGGTGGTCTGAAAAATGTCTTTAGGTAAAAAAACCAAAATTACTTTAGGAATGATCTCATTTATTCCTCTTAATTCAGAATTATATACTTGCGGTGCCATTTGTACAATCTTTTAAAACAATACAGATTGAGTATCCTTTATCTAAAATGTTTTAAACCATATTTTTAAACATATGTATATATATATGACACTAATTTAAAAGATGAAATTTATGTATATTTCATGTCATATTATATATATATCAGATCACTGATACATATTATAATATAATACTATTATATTATATACAATATTAATAATTAATATTATGTAAATAAAGTATTTAAAATGAAAAAATGTATCTAATCTCTCAAAAACAAAAAAAAAGCAGTTGTGGCTCTTACTCCTTTAATATAACGCATGCATCTTTTATTTATATCCTACTAGAGACTGGATGTTGCTATTCCTCCAAAATTATAGTGGCTATCTAACTCCCAGTGTGATAGTGGTAGGAGGCAAAGCCTTTAGGAATTGATTGGGTCATGGAGGTAGACTCCTCTAGTGAGGGATTAGTGGGCTTAAAACAGGAGCCAGAGCTCTTCATTGTTGCTAGCCAAAAGGACAGTGCTGAGCCAATGGCTGTGCATGAACCAGGAAAAGAGACATCAGTCAATGCTGCTTCAGTCTTGGAAGCCTATAATAATAATTAATAACTAATAATATTAAAAACATAATAGGATAATAAAATATATAATATAATATATAGAATATTATATGATAATATAATATTAATGTTATTACTGATAACACATATTATATATCAGATTACTGAAGATTAGTGAATTTTGCACAATATTTTTAATGTTGCCATATCTTGACTATAAAGTTATGACATTTTATTGCTACCTATGAGGAGAGCCACTAGGAATTGGAAGGAACTGGCCACCTGAGCATGTAAGACAATGAGACTGAACATTCCTCTAGGATTTACAAGCATGAGAGATAAAGAAACATGAATAAAAGTTTGCTCTCTTGTGTTCATGGAAGAATAAGGTGAGGGCTGACATTTACTGACACATTAATTGCTTATTTACAAAGCTAGAAGAGCTCTTGCTCTGTAAGGATCACATTTTCAACATGAATGATCCCATATGAAACAAGTTACTTAAGAAGATGCTTGTTTTCCATGAATGAATACAGATAAGTGGGTAACCAAAACAACTCTGAAAGTGGCTAGATTTATTAAAAACTATTAAATTTCTTATGATTGCTAAAACAAAGATATAGCCAGTTTGTCTTCCTTCTGGAATAAGATTGTTTTTATCCATGATTCATTTTCATAAATACATAGGTTATTTTTTAGAGTCCTTTTATACATAGTTTAAATGTCAATCCAGGTACTATACTTTTGGAAAGCCTTTATATTTTGTATTTTAGTCTTAAACTTCACATGTGACAATCTGTATAAAAAGCTAGGTAATTTTTTAATACTCTACAAATGACTGGAGATCACCTATCTAACTAGAAATATTGAATTTGATTCAGTATGCTGTTTAAGTTTCATCTGGGTTGTTAGACATCTAGGTGAGAGAATTTCATCGACTCTGGCTTCTATAACAGAACAACACATAGTAGGTGGTTTATGAACAACGGGAAATGATTTCTCATTGTTCTGGAGTCTCCAAGACTAAAGCAGCATTGACTGATGTCTGGAGAGTGCCCTTTTCCTGGTTCATGCACAGCCATTGTCTCAGCACTGTCCTTTTGGCTAGCAACAATGAAGAACTCTGGCTCCTGTTGTAAACCCGCTAATCCCTCACTGGAGGAGTCTACCTCCATGACCCAATCAATTCCTAAAGGCTTTGCCTCCTACCACTATCACACTGGGAGTTAGATAGCCACTATAATTTTGGAGGAATAGCAACATCCAGTCTCTAGTAGGATATAAATAAAATATGCATGCATTATATTAAAGTAATCAGAGCCATAACTACTTTTTTGTTTTTGTTTTTGAGAGATTAGCTACATTTTCCCTTTTTAAATATTTTATTTAATTACACATAGATATATATGTATATATATATATATATATATATATATATATATATATATATATACACAAAGTAGAGAAACAATACTAAAGTTTATGAGAGAAAACAAACAATAATCCACTCACACACAAAGAAAAGACCATCAGATTGTGGGTTCCTGGTTCCTCAGGGGAACATTGCACACAGGCTCCCTGGAGGTGTTCAGGCGACTGTGGAGCAGGGTCTTGAGTGGCCATGAGTGCAGTGGGAAGAAACACCTGGGAGACAGCTTCAGAGAACAGCTTGTGTATTTGTCAGGGGACTGAGTTTTTATAAACAGTTGAGAAAGAGCTGAAAGAAGGTCCTAAGGGGATTGGTGGGTTCAATGGTTACTTGCCGATGCCTAGTTGGCATCTAGGGATGTTCATTTCAGCATGTAGGAGAGAGTGAGGTGATTTAGGTAGTGGTGGGAAGAGGTATAAGGTACAGGTCACAGGAGGGTGGGCTATGTGAAGGATGCTGGATAATGCCATATAAGGAATTTCCTAGGCAACTGGCCAAGGCACACAAGTCTATGACAAAGCCTATGTCTTATCAGGATGTCCAGGCATCCTGGGGTGGGGGGTGGAGTGGCCCTACTCGTGCCTGTCTCAGGGCCCAAGATTTCAGGGGGTCCAGGCTCACTGCCACCCCCCAAAAGGGGGATGATCCTTACTCCTGCAAAGATTTTTCCAGGGTTCAGGCTGTTGCAACCTCTCCATAGCCTGGGGCCCTAGTCATGTCTGATAGCTTAGGCCTGCTTTAACCCAGGGCCCTGCCTGTGTCCTACATCAGACAATTTCATTTCTATCCTCAGAAGTTAAATTATACTATAGGTCAGCTGAATTTAGCATTTACCTTCAGAATATTTTACCCACAATAGGGGATAAACATTCTTTTCACATATGTGGAAGCCTCCCTACAACTGACCACATCATAGGACAAAAAACAAGCCTTAATGAATATTTAAAAAATATTTTTAAAAATTTATTTATGTGTGTGAGAGAGAGAGTGAAGGAGATACAGAAATAGGGAGGGAAGGAGAAAGAGAGAATGGGCATGCCAATGAACTGCAAACAAACTCCAGGTGAGTGAACCCCCTTGTGCATCTGGCATATGTTGGTCCTGGGTATTGAACCTGGGTCTCTGGCTTTGCAGGCAAGCACCTTTACTGCTAAGCCATCTCTTCAGCCTTTAATGAATATTTTAAAAAATCATACAATTCCTTATATTCTATTATGACCAGATGAACTCCAAATTTGGTCAGACTTTTAAGAAAGATTTTCTACCAACACTTCTCAAACTGTTCCATGAAATAAAAAGGGAAGTGATATGATAAATGTCATTCTATGAAGACAGTGTTACTACGATACAAAAATTAGATGAAGGCACAACAACAAGGAAAGAAAATTACAGACTAATTTCCTTAAACATTGGTGCAAATTTTCTCAATAAAATACTACTTACACAGAACTCAAGAACACATCCAACTAAAATGCAACAAAGCTAGGAATTAATCACAAGAGAAACTACATAAATTATACAAATACCTGAAGATTATGCAACACACTATTGAATTATGAATGGTTCATCAAAGAAATTAAGAAGGAAATTGAAAATTTCCTAAAAGGAAATGAAAATGAAAGTACAACACACCAGACCCTATAGGACACAATGAGTCCTAAGATGAAAGTTTATAGCTTTAAGTGACTACATTACAAAATAGAAAGAGGTAAGATGGTGGCATAGGAGCCATGCCAAATCAGCCTAGAGAGCAATTTAAGCAAAACCACAGCAAAATACACTCTTTTTCTGAAAAGTGAAGGAGTGTAGGTTTTTATTAGCCACAGTGGAGAAGCAAGAGAGATCAAGATACACCAGAAAGACGGAAAATGGCCAGATTCCCACTGAGGTGCTTGTAGCCCTGTTCCACCCGATCCTCGCACCCACCCACACCACCTGCCAGGCTGCAGAAACAGAGACCAAACAAGGGGATTTTTCAACCTCATCAACCTCCTTGCAAAGTTAATAAACCTGAAGGGGAGAAAGTGAAGATCAGGTAAGGAGCTGCTGAAAGGGATACAGGTGGGACCAGCTGAACAGTTCCAGTTCAACTCCGGGCTTCCTGCACTTTCCCATCCTCCAACCATCAGAACCGCGACATTTCTGAGAATGCATTCAGCCTCTGGAGGCAGAGCATCCAAAACAGCTGATCAGAGCACCAGGTCCACAGCACAACATGGAGGGATCAAGTTGAGTGCTCAGCATTGGTGAGATTAGAAGATACCCCAAAACGTAATGAAGCCAACTGACAAAAAAAAAAAAAAAAAAAAAAAAAAAAAAAAAAAAAAAAAAAAAAAACAGGTACATAGGCCAGCACTGTAAGTGCTAATCTCTCTTTCCAGGTCAGGGCAGGTTATGGGCTACAAATTCTTTGTTGGCTTTATCATTCTCAATTAAACTGTATTTGGGGACTATTGTTGCCTTTGATGCTTTCAGATTTATAGGGCCTTTGCTTTTGCTTCTGTCATTATTGAGGGCAGGGTATGATCTAGATCCAGGCTGACTTTGAACCCAATTCAGAACAGAATTCTCAACTTCGCAGATGACAGGATTAAGGGTGTACAGCAACATACACCCTTAGGGTTTGTAGCTTTATAAGGATATCTGTTTAAAACCCCACATTTGCATACTCTGTGCTGTTTTTATTGAATGGGTATATTGCTCAGTTGAAGGTTAGAATTTGCCACTAAATTGTTCCACCCTTCCCACTACAATACTTGAATAGCAGGAAAACTCAATACCTAGGATTACTTCTGCAGTTAGATTGGGGTAAAAGAGCTACACTTGGCACCTTAAACTCATATTCTGAAGGTATATAAGGTTTGTTCTCTACATCTAAGAACACTGCTGATAAGTAGAAAACCCAAGTACCAAATCAAGTCAGGATGCAAAAGTCACTACATAATAATACAAGAAACACAAAGAATCAAGACAATATAATCCCACCATAAATTATAAATCCAGCAGAAGTGTTCACCAATGAGACTTTTTTAGATGAAAAGCCTGACAAAGACGTTTAAAAAATGATTTTATCTATACTCCAAGAAATCAAAGAAGAAATGAAAGGAATCGAAGATAAAACAAAGGAATTAAAGAAGAAAACAAACTCCCAAAAGAGAACATGGGAAACCAGCTTAATGAAATAGGAGATCATTAAAAGACATGAGTAAGGAAATAGAAATAATGAAGAAAAACCAAGCTGAAATTCTAGCTCTGAAGAGCACAGTCAGTCAAACAAAAAACACTGTGGAAAGTCTCACCAGTAGAAAGGATGAAATAGAGAGCAGAATATCTAAACTAGAAGACCAGGTGGCAGACATAATACAGTCCAACAAAGAGAAAGACAAACAAATAGGAAGCTATGAATGGGAATTTCAAGATATTCAGGATACTATGAAAAGATCAAACATAAGAATTCAAGAGAAGAATTTCATGCCAAAAGCATAGTAGGCATTTTCAACCGAATTATAGAAAAAAAAATTTCCACAAATTTGGAAAGAAATGCCAATGCAGATACAGGAAGCTTTTAGAACACCAAACAGACAAAACCTGGAAAGAACCTCCCCTTGCCATGTTATAATTAAACTACTAAACACACAAGCCAAAGAAAATATATTGAAAGCCGTCAGAGTAAAAGTAAGTCACCTACAAAGGCAAGCCCATCAGAATAACAGCAGATTATTCAACACTAACTTTAAAAGCCAGAAAGGCTTGGAATGTTGTATTCCAAGTTCTGAAAGATAACAAATGTCAACCAAGATTACTTTAGCCTGCAAAGCTATCTATCAAAATTGATAGAGAAATAAGGACATTCCACAACAAAAACAGACTAAAGGAATTTATGACAACTAAGCCAGCTCTACAGAAAATACTTGAAGGAATCCTTCACACTGAAGAGAAAGCAAAACACACACATGAGAAAATAGGGAAAAATAAACCATACTCAAATAACACTTAAAACAAGTGAGTAAAGTGAAAACAGGAACCACTACAAAACAAGAATTGAGAGAATAAATATATAACTTTCAACAATAATTGTTAATATTAATGGCCCCAATGCCCCAAACAAAAAACATAGCCATGCAGACTGGATTAAAAGTCAGGATCCTGCTATTTGTTGCCTCAAGGAAACTCATATCTCAATAAAAGAGAACCTGTCTTAGGGTTAAAGAATGGAAAACAGTATTTGAAGCAAATGGGCCTAGGAAACAAGCAGGGATTAGTATCCTAATATCTGACAGGATAGACTTCATACCACCATTAGTGAAGAAAGATAAAAAAGGTCACTTTATCCTGAATAAAGGAATACTCCAACAGTAGGATATTACAATCCTAAATATATATTCACCTAATAACATGGGGGCTCCCAATTTCAACAAACAAACATTATTAGACTTAAGGTTAGACATAACACCAAACACAATTTTAGTGGGTGACTTCAATACCCTACTCTCATCAATTGATGGATCATCCTGGCAAAAAATAAACAGAGAGATATCTGGATTAAATGATGTCATGGAACAGATGGACCTAACAGATATCGATAGAATATTCCATCCTTAGCAAATCTGACCAGAAGAAAGAGAGAAGAGACAAAAGTTAATAAAATTAGAGGTGAAGAAGGCACCATTACAAAAGCTACCAAAGAAACTCAGAAAATTATAAGGACATTCTTTAAGAATATATTTTGCAGTCAGGTTCACATTGCTGGTAGAAATCATCCAACCAAGAGCATCTTCTGAGAAAAAGAGGTTTATTTTGATTTATAGGCTTGAGGGGAAACTCCACAATGGCAGGGGAAATCGATGGCATGAGCAGAGAGTGGACATCACCCCCTGATCAAAAACAGGTGGACAATAGCAACAGCAGAGAATGCCACAAACTGGCAAGGGAAAACTGGATATAACACCCAAAAGCCCACCCCCAACAATACAGTCTTCCAGGAGGCTTTAATTTCCAATTGCCATCAGCTGGGGAACCTAACCTCCAGAACACCTAAGCTTGTGGGGGACATCTGAATTTAACCACCACATTCCGCCTCTAGCCCCCATAAACTGTTAACCATCCATGATGTAAAATGCAATGCATTCAGTCTATCTTCAAAAGTCCCCATATAACTTTTATCAATCCTAATGATGTTCATACATCCCCAAAATCTAACATCTTTTAACTGAGCCCTAATACCAAAAAATAACCTCAAAATACCCATAATCGCATAGAATAAGCATTTACATTGCAAAATATGGCATTGGGCATAGCAAAGAAACATTCAGCCAATACAAGATTTAAAACAACCAGGGCAAACATCAAACTCTGTAACTCCAAGGCCAACAACTCTAGCCAGTGGCAAATCTCCAAGTCTGATAATTCTAATCAGCAACAAGTCTCTGGCATTCCAGTTCTGCCCCTCCAGCTAGGCTACTTACATAAGTTCACCAGGACTGGCAGATTTCCTTAGCAGCCATTTCGTGGTCCTGGCATCTCCACTGGGTCTCCACTGCAATCCACGGTTCATCCTCATGGCCCCATGGGGTCTCTAAGCAGGCAACCAGCAAACATGCTTCACACTGCCCAAGGCCATTGCTAAAACACAAAAATGTGTTGCAAACTCAATGGCCTTCCCTTTACTGCATTTCTTATACTCCACAATACCAGGTAGGGTACCAATTTGTTAATCCAAGGGGGAATACAGTAGATTTTGAAGAACAGGACACTACATGAGCACTCAGGCCCCTCCAAAAGAGTTTACATTCTTCATGTTGCCCTAGTGCAGGTCATCTGGCCCAATCTCACAGGTTGTAATCTCTTAATTGCAGCTAAATGAGCAGCAGTTCACCCAAAGATTTCGTTTTTCTGTGCCATATCCCTCTACTCACATCAGTCCATTCTATGCAAAGCAACCCTGCACAACTTCTCAAGATATAAGCATAACAGCAAGCCCCACACAAACTGCTAGCCCAGTCCAAGCAAAACTTTTTCTCACACTCATAAGCCAAACCTCACAGTCCATAGTTCTTACTGCATTCAGGTCTTTCAGCTCTGACCAGAATAGTCCATCAAGCTGTACTTACAGCAATGCAAGGCAAGGTTTCAAATCCTTCCTCATTCCTCTTGAAAATCAGCTCTAAAAGGCCAAAGCTACTCAGTCAGGTGTGTAGCAGCAATCCCACTGCTTGGTACCACTTTACAGTTGCAATCAGGTTTGCAATGCTGGTATAAATTGCTCAACCAAGATAAGCTTCTGGGTAAAAGAGGTGTATTTTGCCTTACAGGCTCAAGGGGAAGCTCCATGATGGCAGGGGAAAATGATGGCATGAACAGAGGGTGGACTTCATCCCCTGGCCAACATCAGGTAGACAATAGCAACAGGAATGTATACCACACACTGGCAAGGGGAAACTGGCTATAACACCTATAAGATCACCCCTAACAATACACTCCTCCAGGAGGCTTTAATTTCCAATTGCCATCATCCTGGGAACCTAACCTCCAGAACACCTAAGTTTATGGAGGACACCTGAATTAAACCACCACAATATATATCTAAGTTTGAAAATTTGAAAGACATGATGATTTCCTTGATTCATATGACCTACCAAAATTAAATCAAGATGAGATAAGCCAATTAAATAGACCTATAACTAGTATGGAGAGCCAAGGAGTTATAAAATGTCTCCCAACTAAAGAAAAGTCTAGGTACAGATGGATTCACTGGTGAATTTTACCAGACCTTCATGGAAGAACTAATACCAATGCTTCTCAAACTTTTCCATAAAATAGAAAAGGAAGGAATACTACCAAACTCCTTCTACGAAGCCAGTATCACCCTGATACCAAAACCAGACAAAGACAGGACAAAAAATAAAATAAAATTAGAGACCAATCTCTCTCCAAAATATTGGCAAACAGAATACAAGAATATATCAGATAGATTAGTCATCCTGACCAAATAGGCTTTATCCCAGAGCCACAGGGATGGTTCAACATATGCAAATCAGGAAATGTAATTAATACATGGTATAAATGTACTGAAGGACAAAAATCACACGATCAACTCAATAGATGCAGAAAAGGCATTTGACAAAATCCAACATCCCTTCATGGTAAATGTCCTATAAAAAATGATAATAGAAAGAATATTTCTCAACATAATGAATGTTATTTATCACAAATCTGCAGTCAACATAATACTAAATGGGGAAAAACCTGCAGCTTTTCCACTAATTTCAGAAACTAAAGAAAAGTGTCCACTCTACCCACTTTTATTTAATATCGTCTTAGCTACAGCAATAATGCAGTGAGGCAAAAGACACTCATAAAAGGGATTTAAATTGGAAAGAGAGAGGTCAAATTATCATTATTTGCAGATGATATGATTCTACACATAAAGACTCTACCAGCAAATAGTTACACCTGGTAAACACAGCAAAGTCACAGGATACAAAGTAAACATGCAGAAATCAGTAGCTTTCCTATATACTAATAACAAACATGCAGAAGATAAAATCAGGGAATCTCTCCCATTCATAATTGCCTCAAAATAAATAAATAAATAAACAAACAAACAAATAAAATACCTTGGAATAAACCTAACCAAGGAAGTGAAGGATCTCTCTAATGAGAACTTTAAGACACTCAAGCAAAAAATTGCAGAAGACACTAGGAAATGGAAAAGCATCCCATCTTCTTGAATTAGAAACATCAATATTGTGAAAATGTCAATCTTACCAAAAGCAAACTACACACTTACTGCAATCCCCATTAAAATTCCAATAGCATTCTTCATGAACATAGAAAACACAATCCTAAAATTGATTTGGAAGCACAAAAATAAACCTTGAATCCCCAAAACAACTTTGAGCAAGAAAAATAAGGCTGGTGGTATCAACATACCCGATTTTACTATATTACAAAGTCATTGTAACAAAAACAGCATGGTACTGGCACAAAGACAGAAACATAGATCATTGGAACTGAATACAGGACCCATATGTTAATCCATGCAGCTACAGCCATCTGATTTTTGACAAAAATGCCAAAAATATTCATTGGAGAAAAGGCAGCCTCTTCAACAAATGGTGCTGAGAAAACTGGATATCTATATGTATAAGGATGAAAATAGATCCTTGTCTTTCTCGATGCACAAGAATCAAGTCCAAATGGACCAGGGACTTTAATATCTGACCTTAAACTCTGAAATTGCCAGAGGAAAAGATAAGGGAAACCTTCAACATATTGCATTGGCAATGGCTTTCTGAATATAACCCCAATTGCTCAGGAAATAACACCACTAATCTACCATTGGTATCTCATGAAATTACAAAGCTTATGTACAGCAAAGGACACTGTGAACAGGGCAAAGAGAAAACCTACAAAATGGGAGAAAATCTCCAGCTACACATCTGACAGAGGATTAATATCCAGAATATACAAAGAACTCATAAAACAAAACAATAAGAAATCAAACAACCCTATTAAAAATGGGCTATGGAACTAAATGGAGAGTTCTCAAATGAAGAAATATACATGGTATATAAACATCCAGAAAAAGTGTTCTACATCCTTAGCCATCAGGGAAATGCAAATTAAAACCTCTTTGTGATTCCATCTCATTTCTGTCAGAATGGCTACCATCAAGAAAACAAATGATGGGCTGGAGAGATGGCTTAGCAGTTAAGCGCTTGCCTGTGAAGCTGAAGGACCCTGGTTTGAGGCTCAATTCTCTAGGACCCACGTTAGCCAGATGCCCAAGGGGGTGCACCCTTCTGGAGTTCGTTTGCAGTGGCTGGAGGTCCTGGCGCGTCCATTCTCTCTTTCTCTCTATTTGCCTCTTTCTCTGTCACCCTCAAATAAATAAATAAAAAATGAACAAAAAAAATTTAAAAAGAAAAAAGAAAACAAATGACAATAAATTTTGGGAAGGAAGTGGAAAAAGGGGAACACTTCTGCATTGTTGGGGAGGAAGCAGTCTGCTACAGCGATTGTGAAAATCGGTGTGGAGGTTCTTGAGATAGATAAAAATAGATGTTCCATATGATCCAGCTATAGCACTCCTAGGCATATATCCTAATGACTCTTTTCCATACCTTAGAGATACTCGCACAACCATGTTTATTGCTGCTCTATTCACAATAGCTATGGAATGGAACCAGCATACATGTCCCTCAATAGATGAATGGATGATAAAGATATGGTACATTTACACAATGGAGTTCTATTCAGTGTTAAAGAAAAATAAAATTATAAAATTTGTAGGGAAATGGATGGCTCTGGAAAGGATTATACTAAGTGAGGTAACCCAGGCCCAGAAAGCCAAATGTCACATATTCTTTCTTATACATGGATCATAGCTACAAATGCTTAGACTTGTGTGTGAGCTAGAACTAAAAATTGGTAGCAGAGCCCAGTAAGCTAGAGAAAAATCTGTAAGGGAGGGAGGATATGGAAGGACTTTAGGATATGGTAATGTATATATATAGAAGAACAGATTACAGAGAGTAGAATGGCCTAAGTGAAGCCAGGGGAAGAGATTGAATGAGAGAAGGATGGAGGGAGGGTTAATCAAAATTCAAGATAATCTGAATAAGTCACATGAAAGCCTGCTTATTTGGATAATGGCACATCCAGAAGCCATAGATTGCTACTACAAAATTTTCAGTGCCAGGGATGGGATACCTTTCAGTGAGTTGTTAGCCAGAGAGGTCACTGTTGCCTCCAAAGCATTACAAACTATTGCTAAGGCCCTTGGTTTCCCTTATGAAAACAGATGGTAAGACCCTATTGCTGAAGACGTCAGATGCCTGCTCATCAAGGTCACTGAAAAAATAAGCTGATGCTAGGCTGAAAACCTTCTCCCTGTAGCCCAGCCAACTGAAAGCTGGAAAAAGCTGCACTGTATGCAGTCTTATGGGAGACAGTAGTCATCAGTGGTGAAAACAGTGGACACTGGAAACCACAAGTTTGGCCAGACAAGCCAAATGACCAAACAAGTGCAATAGTGGCATGTCTGCTCTGGGGGAAACCAACTGCTCTGTAATTGGACTGGAGGCCCATTCTATGGGAAGGAATACATGCCTGGTACTGAAAACCTAATCAAAAGCTTATGGCTTTGGAGATCATGAGCCTTAGGGGTATAAAACCTGCTCTTTTCTAGATAAATGCATATATTATTCTCACCAAACTGTGCTGAAAGCACTATACTTAATGTTCATATTCATATATTAATGCTACTCTTAGTTTTGGTTAGAGAAGCTTCTCTTTTGAGAAGTTGATGACCACTGGGATGATCCAAAAGGCAACATAGTGCTGAGAAGTGATGGAGGAGAGTTCAGCACTGAAACATCTTTATCATATCCTCCAAGGGTCAGGGTCCATTGCAGAAGAGGTGGCAGAAAGAATGTAAGAGCCAAAAGAAGGGTACCAATCCTTACAATGCAACTGTCCAGACAGAAATTTGCCTTGATATCCATGACCTCGCAGTGCCTTGAAATACCTTCACAAGACCGTTGTAATAGAAGAAAAAGATGATGCATCAAAAATAAAAGAGAGACTAATGGAGAGAGGGAGGAGATATGTTGGAGAGCTGAGTTGTGAAGGGGAAAGTGGGGGAAAGGTGGGAAATACCATGATTTGTTGTCAGTAAGTATAGAATTTGTCAATAGAAAGGAAAAAAGTAGAAAGATTTTTATAAATACTCAATGATGCACTATCTCTTTTATATTACCTGTCTTTTTCTCCCTTCTTTTCCTTGACAGTGGCCTGTGACTCCCAGTACCAGCATATGGTTAACATTCACAATGAGCTGTTGATCAGAGTGACCTCAAGGTTTCCCAAAAGAAGACAGATTTCTGTCAGAGTTCTTGATCACCCACCATAAGTTAATGGTAAGACCCTACTGCTGAAGACACCATATACTGTTGGTATGGAACATGGAGTTACATGGCTGGAATCTGGAAGTGAATCAGTCCCCAGAAAGTTAGCTCGTCTAGTGCCAGAAGGTGCTACATGAGCGACTGGGGAAAAATGACCAACATCTGTCCAAGCAACACGTGGTCTTAGCTACTCAGCAGCAAACAACCTGACGTGATGTTCACACAAGTGCAATAGTGACACACAGCCATGGTGGGTAATCAACTGCACTTGATTTGACTAATGGATTGGCTCAGTGGAACATAACCCATAGTTGGATCTGGGAAACAAGTCAGAACCTTATACAAAAACAAGGCTGCTCTCCATTATCAAGCTCCCACCAATCATGGGCTACAAGATGGCCTAAACCTATTATCTCTAAAATAATAATGGTTAACCCATTTATCTGGTGCTGACTTCACTCTCCATTGGAGAATTTGCTTCTCTTTTTCAGATGGATGCAGATTCTAAGGATAGAACCAACCCATCACTCTTCACCAGGGCCCCAGTTGAAACTAAGAGTAATTGGGGAAGTGAGCAAGTGTGCTGCTTTCTTGTTGAACCTGGTACCAGCACAAGAGTGAAGGAGATAGACACAGAGAATACTCAAGTCCTACCAAATCAGATATCCAGAGACACAGAGGCTCCCAAGACCTCATTACTGATGTAGACCAAAAATGAACCCATCAGGGCTCAGGATAATTTTCAGAAGAAGGGGCAGAAAGATTGTTAGAGCCACATGTTGGAACATACACAGAGACACTGCCTCTTACCCATAACTGATGGCTAACCTCACAATACACTGCTTACATTCCCCAACGAGGAGGTTCCCTGTAGAGGGGAGAGGACAGGGAGGAGGCCAACAATGGTACCAACATGGCTGTATGCACACTGTGTACATAACTATTTTTTTTGTTTTTAATTATTTTTAATTTTTTTAATTTCTTTTTTTCTTTTTTCCTTTATTAATTAGTTTTGTATTCAGCAAATAGAGTCAGTTTGGTAACATTATTAGGCTCATCTGCGACCTATCCCTTCGCCTTGGCCCCTCCTTGTTGAGGTATATGGGTCATGCATTGTGGAGTTAGCCCACAGTTATGGGTAAGATAAATGTCTCTGCATATCATGACCCAACATGTGGCTCTGACATTCTTTCTGCCCCCTCTTCCGCAAAATTTCCCTGAGCCATGTTGGGTTCATTTTTGGTCTGCTTCAGTGATGAGGTGTTGGGGGCCTCTGAGGCTCTGGCTCTCTGATTTGGTAGGAGTTGATTTTTCTCTGTGTTGATCTCTTTCCCCCTTGTGCTGGTATATGCTTCATCAGGAAAACAGCACCCTTTCTTGTTTCGCCAATTTTTCTTAGTTTCAGCCAGGGCCCTTTTTAGGTATGACGGGGTGGCTCTCTCTTTACGATCCACATCTACCTGAAAAAGAGAAGCAGATTCTCCAATGGAGAGTAAGTTAGCACCAGGACAAATGAGATAACCCTTACTTTTTTATAGAGAATTTAATAGGTGTAGGCCATTATTGATGTAGCTTGATATTGGAGAGTGGGCTTATGTTTGGATATGGTTCTGACTTGTTTCCCAGCTCCAGCTATGTGTCCCGTACCACTGAGGGGATCAGTTAGCCAAATTAAGAGCAGTTGGTTCCCCACCATGGCTGTGTGCCACAATTGCACTTGTGTGGGCATCACAACAAGTTATTTGCTGCTAAGTAGGTTAAACAATGAGTTGCTTGGACAGATATTGGTCATTTTCCCCCAGTCGCCCATGTAGTACCTTCTGGCACTAGACGCTCTGACTGTCTGGGGACTGAATCTCTTCCAACTTCCAGACATGCCATTCCATTTTGCAGTACATAACTAATTTTAAAAAAGAAAAAAAATAGAAAGATTTTACAAATACTGAATGATGCACTTCAAGGACTTGGTAAAACAAGGACAAACCAAATCCAAGTATGCCACACAAAAAGAAAAGTGAAAATCAGGGCAGAAATAACTGAAATAGAAATAAACAATAAAATAATAAAAAGAACTAAAGGAACAGCATCTATACTTTGAAAGGTTAAAAAGATGAGAAATATTGAGCCACATTAGGTTAAAGAAAAAGAGGGTGGAAGACCCAAAAAGGAAACATTACAGCAATACAAATGAAGTTAGGAAAATCCTAAGGACATACTACAAAAACCTTTATTCCTTCAAATTAGAACAGATAAACATATAGGTGACTTTATAATTGCATATAACCTTCCAAAGCTAAAACAAAATGAGATATATAATTTAAACAGACCTATCTTGTCAGCAATGAGATTGAAATGGTAATTAAAAATATAGAAGGAGGAGGAGAAACAGCAAAATAGTAACTTAAGATCCAGATGGTTCACTGCAGAATTCTATCAGACCTTGAAGAAGATCTGAAATCATGGCTGGGTCAGTGAATCAGGGTCCTTTGGCTTTACAGGCAAGCACTTTAGCCACTGAGGTTTCTCTACAGCCCTTGTTCTCCATTTCTATTAATGTAGTACTTAAAGTCTTTGCAAGAGTAATAAGACAAGAGAAAGAAATAAAAAGGATACAAATTGGAAAGGAAGAAGTCGAACTACCCTTATTTTCAGATCACACAATTATGCACATAAAATAAATAGCCTAAAGACTCCACTGGAAAACTGACAGAGCTGATAACTACTTTCAGCAAGTGGCAGAATACAAAATTAACACACAAAATCCAAAGCCTTCTTATATACCAATGGAAAACATATTGAAAAAGTAATCAATGAACTAGTCCAATACCTTGAAATATCCCTAACCAAGGAAACAAAAGATCTCTATAATAAAAAATATATAAAACACTGAAGAAAAATATTGAGAAAGATACCAGAAGTTGGAAAGAACTTCCAGTGCTCACAGATTAGAAGAATTAATATGAAAATAGCTATCCTACCAAAAGCAATATACAGAATTAATGCAACCTTCATTAAAATTCCAGTTCCATTCTTCACAGAAATAAAATGATAATAATAATCTTAAAATTCAAATGGAAGCACAAGAGATTCTGGATAACCATAACTGTCCTCAGCCAAAAAATTAATACTGTAGGTGTCATAATTCCTAAGTTCAAGTGATATTATAGAGCCATAATAGTGTAGAAAGCATGGTGCTGACTCAAAACTAGACATAGATCAATGGAATAGGATAGAAAATACAGATTTATACTAAAAATATGAATTTATTGTAGTAAGAAAGAATATGATATATATAATATATGTAGTTACATTCATAGTTATTTTATGCTTTTATTTATACTTATTTGTCCTTCTCTACTTAACTTATTTTGACTTTTGTAAGGAAGCACCTTTAACTACTGAGGCATCTCCCCCACCTCTGATATGTCAAGCTAGAACTGATCTGTAAGGCTCCTCCTTGATAACTACTGGTCATCCTACTAGAGAGGATAAGAAAAGCTATCAGTGACCATAACCACCAGTGGACCTAACCAGCAAGCTACACAACTGGCCACCCAAGGAAGATGTGCCCGCTAGTGCAATAGTGGCATGTCTGTTATGGGGTTAACCAACTACTCTTTCATTCAATATGAGGCCAGCTCCATGGGAAATAATTCATGCCTGGTACTGAAAACTTAGTAAGATTTAGCCAAAAGCCTATGGCTGGGAGTACAACAGAACTCAGAGGGGAAGTTACTACTGTTGTTTGATTACATGGATTGATTATGCCCACAAAATTTCTCTATATACACTTATATAACATATGCATATATGTTAGTCCTGGTCTTACTTTTGTTTAAAAGCCTCTCTCTTTTCAGATGACAGTGACTTCTAGGAAGACTCAAAATTCATCAAAGTGCTGAGAAGTGACAGTTGAGTGTTAAAAGCTTAATGAGACATCATATTCTCCAATGGCCCAGGTACTATAGGGGATGAGGTGGCATAAAGAATGTAAAAGGACTGGAGAGATGGTTCAGGGGTTAAAGGTGCTTGCTTACAAAGCCTGATGGCCTGGGTTCAATTCCCTAGTACTCACATAAAGCCAGATGCACAATGTGGTACATGAATCTGGAGGGATTTTTGTTGTTGTTGTTTTGCAGTGGCAGGCATCCTTGGCATTCCCATTCTCGCTCTGTGTCTCTCTCTCTCTCACACACACAAATAAATAATTATTAATAAATAATAGTAAAATATTTTTAAAAGAATGTAAGAGCCAAAGGATGGAGAGCAATCCTTTGGAAAATAATAAGGGCTATATATAACAAACATATAGCTAACATTATTCTGAATTGGGGAAAACTGAATTATAATATCTGAAGATAAAGAGTAATATGCTCCAAGAATAACAACAAAAGGAAGTTTACCTAGACACGCGGCCAGGTTAGGTTTCATCAGAAAGAGATCAATTATTAGTAGGTGAGTGTAGAAAGGTGCCCACTGTCTCCACTTTAAAAAAAAAAATTAAGAGAGATAAAGAGAGCATGTATCTGAGAGAAAATTTGCATACTAGGACCTCAAGCCATTCCAATTAACTCTAGCCACATGCCACATTGTGTGCATGAGCAACCTTGTGCATGTGTCACTTTGTGTGTCTGGCTTACATGGAATCTGGCAAGTCAACCATCGGTCCTTCAGCTTCACAGAAGCACCTTAACTGCTAAGTCATCTCTCTAGCCCTCCACTTTTATTCAATATAGGTGTCAAAGTTTTAGCTAGAGGAACAAAGCAAAATAAGGACATAAAGGAGAGTCAAACTAGGAAAGAAAGAAATGAAGGTGCATCTATTTTAAGATAATATGATTCTATACTTAAGTGATCCTATAGACTCTATCAGAAAGTTCTTAGATTTATAAAACACGTTCAACAAAGTTGAAGGATGCAAAATCAACAAACAAAATTCAGTAGCTTTCAAATATTTCAGCAATGAACTTACTGGGGCAGAAATTAGGAAAAGGCTTCTACAAAGAAAATTTAAGACATTGGAAAAAGAAATAAAAGAAGACTGCAGAAAGTGTAAAGAGACTCCATGCTTTTGGGTTGGAAGAATCAACATTGTGAAAATGGCCATACTTTAAAAAGTAACCTAAAGATTAAATATGATTCCCATTGTATTTCTAGTGATATTCTTCTCAAAACAAAAACAAAACAATCCATTAATTCATGTAGAAACATGAATGGCCACACATAGCTAAAGCAAACCTAGGTAGAGATAATAGTGCTGGGGGAGTCACGATTTCTGATATGTTATGCTATAGAGCCATTGTGACAAGGACAGTATGGTATTATCACAAAAATAGAAACATAGGGCTGGAGAGATGGCTTAGTGGTTAAGGTGCTTGCCTGTGCAGCTTAAGGATCTAAATTCAACTCTCCAGAACCCACGTGCGCATGTGCCACATGTATCAGGAGTTTGTTTGCAGTGGCTAGAGGCCCTAGTGCACCCATTCTCTCTGTCTCTCTGTTTTTCTCTCTCTCTCTAATAAATAAATACAGTATTTAAAAAATAGAAACATAGATCAGTGGAATAAAATGGAGGATCCAGGAAGAAATAGACCCATACTGTTATGGGAACCAGTTTTTGACAAAGGCATCAGAAACATAAATTGAAAAAAAAATGACCACTTAACAGATGGTACTGGCTAAACTGACTATCCACCTGCATATTAGACCCATATCCATGCACAGAGATCAATTCAAAATGTATTAGTCTTTTATGTAAAGCCAAAGTCTCTGAAATACTTAAAAACACAGACAATGCACTGGAACTTATAGGTATAGGCAAGAACTTTTTGAACAAGATTTCAAGAGCATATTTCCATGAATCAAAAAATGGGGGCTAGAGAGATTGCTTAGTGGTAAAAGTGCTTGCTTGCAAAGCCCACAAACCCAGGTTCAATTCCCTAGGGTCCACTTAAATCAGATGCACAGGGTGGCTCATGCATCTGGAGTTTGTTTGCAGTGGCTAGAGGCCCTGCTATGCCCATTCTCTCTCTTTCAAATAAGTAAAAATAAAATCAATAAAAGGGAATGCATGAAATTAAAAATTTTTTTAATGGCAAAGCAAACTAACGAAAGAGTGAACAGATACTCTACATAGTGGGAGAAGATTTTTCCCAGCTATTTCTCTGATGGAGGATTAATATTTAGAATATACAAATAACTGCAAAAACCTATGCCAATCAATAAATGGACTAATGACATGAAAAGATATTCCTAAAAAGAAGAAACATAAATGGAAAATACATTTTTTAAAAAAATTTCAACATCCTTGGCTACCAAGGAAATGCAATTAAAACTACTTTGAGATTTCATCTCATACCATGTACAAGCTATCATCAAGAAAACTAATGACAATAAATCCTGGCAAGATGGTGGGAAAGGGAAACTCTTTTTCACTGTTGCTATGACTGTAAACTGGTGCAACCACTATGACAATGAGTGCAAATGTTTCTCCAAAAGCTAAAAATTGAACTAGCACATGATGCAGCCTAACCACTCCTAAGCATATACCCAAGTCCTATATCATACCTATCTATTGCAGTCAGTCCAGCTGGAAGAGTTCATGACCTCATATCTATATAACCTGCTGTCCCACACATCAGATTCCAGGAACACATATTAAATGCAACTATGCCCCATTTGACACACGGTGACTAAGGCTATGTGCTCCTTGCATGCTGGGACACAAAAATCTAAGAATAATATTTTGCTTTAACCTAACAAATACCCTTTGTCTACTTGGTCAGTGATTAATCTTCCTTATGTGATAATGCTGCAATAAAAGCAAGAGCTTGCAACTTCTCAGGGTCTGAGTCTCCATCTCAGTCTGCCTGTCCCCCAGGGCTAAAACTGCAATTTAGACCCAGAGTCTTTCAACATACAGCTCCGAATATCAACGATGTCCATTGCTGATGCTGGCCAGAAGTACCTATCAATATTCCTTGCTGCTCTGTGGATAATAACTAGGGAATAGAACCAACTTAGGTACCTATCAACTGAAGACTGAATAATGACAACATGGTTCATATATACAATGGAGATTTACTTAGCTATAAAGAAAAATAAAGTTATGAAATTTTTAGAAAAATAGATCTAGTTGGAAAAAAGTATATTAAGTGAAGTAATCTAAACCCAGAATGATAATAATCCCGTGTCCTTTCTTATACGCACATCTCACTTGTAGCATTTGTATGTATGTAAATAAAGCAATGTAAAAGTAATTAGAGGCAATGATAGGAGACCATCAGAGGGGAGAGAAGTGACATGAAGGGGCAAGAGGACAAGGGACATGTCCTGTAAAAGAGGAAGGAAGCTATGTTTGGGAGGAAGGCACAAGGTGTGAAGGAGGCAAGAAACAAGAGTGGAGAAACAATATACATTGTTTGAAAACACCATCACGGGGCCTAATTCTTTACATGCTAATAAAAACATAAGCAAATTTAATGGTAAAAAGTAGACTAAGATCTACTCCTTACTCTCATGGGTAAAATGAGATACCTGTTGATGTTTGTACAAGGCTGATGCTCAGCAAAACATTATCACTCCTTTACAGTGTAACAAGCCAAAGAGAATTCAAGCCTCCAGGGAAGTTTTGAGGGCTTTATTCACCCAGTTTTCTTTAATTTGCATGATATTTCTTATTCACCATCTTAGTTATTTGGTATAAAATTTTTAAGAATAAATGAATGGAAAGAGTTTTTATGTTGTTGTTGTTCATTTTTATTTATTTATTTGAGAGCGACACACAGAGAGAGAGAGAGAGAGAGAGAGAGAGAGAGAGAATGGGCACGTCAGGGCCTCCAGCCACTGCAAACGAATTCCAGATGCACGCACCCCCTTGTGCGTCTGGCTAATGCGGGTCCTGCGGAATTGAGCCTCGAACCATTAGGCTTCACAGGCAAGCGCTTAACCACTAAGCCATGTCTCCAGCCCAAGAAATATTTGTAATGAGAAATAAATACGAGAACTTGAAAACCTGCAATATTTCTGTAAAGACAAGTCCTGAAGAGTTCACTGTTTGCACAGGAATGGCAGGAAGGACACAGAGTAGTTCATTATTTCTTCCACTTGGACTCAAAGTGATTTCCAAAGGAGGGGAAAAAAAGAAATTTGAACACACTCATAGAAACTTTGAGTCATGGACATTTTTGCCTGTGACTGCCTACATAATCCAGGAAGAAAGTGGACATTCATGAGTCAGAGCCCTCAGCTCTGCAGAGCTCACTTGAAAATGACAATGGAATATTGTAGAAAAGGAATTTGCATCAAATAATCTGGAAAATATTTGAAATAAACCAGCACTTGGTCAGTCCTATTTCTCTCTTATGTGGGTGTATAAAAAAATAGAATTGTCTCAGGAAATCTAACTGTGGGAATAAGCCCACTGTTACTGGAAGCTGCAGAGCAAAGAGGCCAGTGACAAGTTAGGCTGATTATGACAGTGATCTCTCAAGGAGATCATGTGTTCTTCTAGATGGGTTAAATATATTGAACTTTACATATATTTTCATTTCAGTTATTTTTATTATGTTGAAATTTAAAACTAATTACAGTAGGTCCCACATACTAACTTAGTAACACCACAAATATGTCTTTATGATTAGAAACAAAAGGCAATTAGTTCTCTCATGATCAGGGTAGGTTCTTAAGCAGAAACAGACATAAACCTATGTTGGTGAAAAATAACTGAATTATATTATCTTAAGAGAAAGAGTAATATGCTCCAAGAATAACAACAAAAGGAAGTTTACCAGGACAAGGAGCCAGGTTAGGTTTCATCAGAAAGTGACCAATTATTACTAGATGAGTGTGTGAAAAAAGAGTCTGGGGATACCAGAAAACACCTGTCTTGGAAAGGGTTTCCTAACTGGAGGACTGGTGGTTTAATATATAAAAATTATGAGGAGTAAAGACAAAAATTTTCAAGATAAGCTAAAGCACAAAAAAAAAAAAAATGCCCTACATAGGTATATATTTGCTGAAAACATACCTTAATTGTAAGGACACAGAGGTTAAAAATGAAAGAAGACATAAATAAAGAAGATACTACTGGAAAGAAATTGATTTAATATTTTTTTAATTTTTTAAAGTTTATATTCACATCCTCTCTCCTCCTCCCCCATTCCACTGAGAAACCTCCTCAGAGCGGTTATTCGTTTTTACTGTGGGGTCTTGAAGGACTCAGTTAGTCTCTGTGGGAGAGGGAACTGTGACTCGTGCTAATTCTACCCACCCTGTGGCTCTTCCAATCTTTCTGCCCCTTCTTCCACAATGTCCCTAAGGCTTGGCAGGCATGTTAGAATTCTCATTTAGTGGTGAGTTCTCTGTAGACTCTGGATTTTTGCTTTGATGAGTTTTGAGAGACCACAGTATCTATCTCAATCTCCCTGGAATTGGTTGCCAGGCCAGCAATGAGAGCAGTATTGTGTCTCCATTTCCTCTTCAATGACTTATGGGCCCTGGAACATGTGGTAGATGTACCTAATAGTAGGTAATGGACTACCTTTTCTTGTTGTATTGAGGGACCCTGAGTCTCCTCAGTATTCACTGCCATCTGTAAAATCAAATAGGTTCTTCAACCAAGAATGAGAGCAGGATGGATTACAGAGGATAAACATAATTATTTGAGAAAATTTTGATGTGCATACCCACTCTTCTTAGGAAAAGATCGATGAAGGTTCTTCCTGGAGTCTGTGATTTTCCTGTTCATGGGATTCTGAAGTAGGTCCCAGTACCAAGTATGAATTCTCTCCCACTAAACAAACATGTTTCATGACTAATCCTAGACTAACTGGTTACCTGCATATGCTGTGTGCCACTATTGCACAAGTGTGTACTTCATGCCAAACTGGTAGATTTCATAGCTTACAGGATCTCCTGTTTATTCATGCTTTTAGTGACCATTATCTTCCAGCAGCTCCCACAGCACTTTCCCATGTTATAAGGGCTAACCAGGAGGGAACTGGTTCCCCTTTCAGTTGTAGTATGATCTCTTTATGTCCTGTGACCACAGCATGTGGTGTCTTCAGCAATAGAGTTTCACTTTTTAGCTCTGCCAGGTATCTGAGTGCATTGGCAATAGCCCACATCAAAAAAAAAAAAAAAAAAAAAAAAAAGACTTTTAAAATGATAAAAACCTGGAGATAAGTTGTACATCAGTGATTGAGCCCTTTTCTGGCATGCATGAGCTTTCTAGATGAATGTCATGTTTTCACAGTGCTAAGAATTCAGACCCAGGGCCTCATACTTCAAAACATAAACAGTTAAAATAACAGGAATAATGTGAAAAATGAAAAGATCCATATGATAGTTTAAATAGATGGCCCTCCTCTATTCAGGAGTTTATTAAAGTTTGTAATTTAGATCTGCAGCCACCTGGCTGGAGGAGGTGGCACTTTGTGGATCTTAGGGTCCAGCTCTTAAGTGTGGTGGTGGATTTGGAATTCCAGTCTAAAGATATGCAAAATACCTGAGTTCTGCCTGGAGTTCCTGAAGTGTGCTTGCTTGCTGGAGATGGCTTGTCCTCTTCTCTCTCTCTGCTTGAACCTGTGAATGTGGGCCAGATTCTTCTGTGATTATGGAACTTCCCCTGGCTTTGTAAGCTTCAATAAATATCCCTTCCTTCATAACTGTGCCTGGTCTGGAAGTTCATCCCAGTGACCCGAAGTTTACTACTACAATCCATAATCCCAGAGAGCCATTTTACCATTTGACTCCCATTATTAGATGAAGAATATGGACTATAAAATTGAACTGCAGAAAAACTGAGGCAACTTTAATACTAAGCAAAGTATGTAAAGATGACTATTCTCAGCAATGGCAAAATAAACATTCACTGCAAAGAAACAGGGACTATTTTACAAAATTGATCATACTTGGGGCCATATAGTAAAATCTGCCTCACTAAATCAATTTGAGTTTACCCTATTTTAAAGAAAATGACAAAGCAAATACTTTCCTTAATTCGAATAGTTTAGAAGGGGAAATTTCAGAGAAATTATTTTTAGAAATATTAAATTCTTGCTACCCCTGAATAACATCAAGGACAAACCCATAATCAGAGGAGAAAAGCAGATTTTCCCCAAGTCCTTTCATTAAAATTGTGTTGCTTAATTTTTCATCCTATAAATTATTAGGGTAAAATTTTGCAGGACCTAATTGCACTTGAGAAGGGGTATCTGTCATGCTGTGAGACATTTTGCATGTTGCTAGGCAGCATCCTTTGTTTTGAAGCTATTTGTTGTTCTCCAGTCACTGAGAAGGTGGAAATTTCACATGGATTCTCCAGTGAATAGGATGTTCTGAGTTGGAAATCATTCAAGCTGAAAGCATCAACGACAAAAATAAACAGGATTAGAAGCTAATATTTCATAGCTAAAGAGTGCAACAAGGGAAATGAGACATGAACCTCAGCATGGATTTTAAAAGTTGAAAGTCCCTGGTGATTTCTGAAACAGATTTATAAAGAAATGCGCCTTTTGGCCTAAACAGCAAACGAAAGATGAGTCTAATATTAAATTTTATATTATCATTTCTATTTAATTAAAGTGAGTTTTCCTTATCTTACCAGCACAGTGACTATTTAATCAGGTACATTCTCCTAACAGTGTCCATGACCAGATGTTTGGTGAAGGTCCCTTTGATGAGCAAAAAGGTGTTCTACCCTTACCTTTCCCTTTTGTCTGCCTCCCTGTTCTACACAGAGTTTAAGTCCTACAGATTGTGACTAGTGCTATCTTAGGTAAGCAATAAGCTACAGAGGTTTACACTGGACCTATGATCCTAGACAGACATTATTTCTGAAGATGCAAGTAATAATTAATGCTATAAGAATAGTTATATAGAGGGAACTGATAGGGAGGTGAATTAGGAGTGATGGTAAGAGTGGAGGAGAGAGTAAGGATGACCTAAATAAAATGAATAATAATATCATCTGCTAACTTCACACCTGCAGATAATGGCATTTAAAATAGTAATCCTGGCTGGAGAGATGACTCTGGAATTAAAGGTGCTTACTTACAAAGTCTGAGAGCCCAGCTTTGATTCCCCAGTACCCACATGAAGCCAGATGCACAAAATGGCACATGTGTTTGAAGTTCCTTCTGGTGTACCCATATCTCTTCCTTCTCTTTTTCCTTCCTTCCTTTCTTCCTTTCTTCCTTCCTTCTTTATTTCCCTCCCTCCCTCCCTCCCTCATTTCTTTCTTTTTCTTTCCTTCTTTCATTTTCTCTTTCTTTCATCTCTTTCCTTGCAAATAAATAACATTTAAATAATAATAATAATGTCTATCTGTTATGCATAATAGAAAATGTCACCTGAAAAAAATGGGTTCTCTATCATGAAAGTAATTACATCATTTTTGGGGGGCTAACCAGAAAGTAAAACTGTCTAGTATCTCATTAGAAAAGATAAGAGATTTTGTTTACTGTCTCTGAACATTTTAAAAAATACTTATGTATTTGTTTATTTATAAGCAGAGAGAAGGGGGCAGGGAGAGATGACACAGAGAGAATGGGCATGCCCGGGCTTCCAGCCCTGCAATGAACTGCAGATGCATGTGCCACTGTGCAACTGGCTTTACATGGATACTGAGAAGTGAACCCAGGTTGTTAGGCTTTGTAGACAATCACCTTAAACATGGAACCATGTCTCCAGACCTCTATAAGTTTTGAGTAGTAAAAACCAGGGTTTTTTTTTTTTTTTGATTTTTAAATTGTATTAATCATTCATGTGTGTATGTACATGTGTGTATATGTGCTCATGTGTGAGTGAGCACACATGTCATGGCACACATGTGGAAATCAGAAGACAACTTTAGGGTTTGTCTTCACTGTTATACTTCATCTATGGCAGAGTTTTGTTCCATTTTGTTCTGCTATTGGTCGTTTTTGCTGCAGAGTTCAAGGAGATATTCTTCTCTTGCCTCTGTGGTGGTTTGAATCAGATGTCTTCCATAAACTCATGAGTTTGAAGGGTGACCCCAGCTGATGGCAATTTACAGGTGGGGCCTTTTTGGGGGAGATGTGTTGCTGGGCCTTTGGGTCTTATAGCCAGTTCACTTTTGTCAAGAGTTCAGCTCACTCCTCTGCTGCAATTTTCCACCTTATAGCAGAGGTGATATCCAGCTGCTGCTCATGCCATTCTTTCCCCTGCCATCGTGGGGTGTCCCTTCAATACCCTAAGCTAGAATAATCCCTTTCCTCCCATCAGCTACTTTGGGCAGGGTGCTGTGTAACAGCAACATGAAGATACTACAACAGCCTCCTGTCTGGCCTTCAAAGTGCTGGGATTACAGATGCCTGACCAGGTTCCTGGTGTTTTGTATCGGGGTTTGAAGATCAATTCTTTATCCACTGAGCCATCTGCTGAGCCCGAGTCATTTTTCAATCTCTATTGAGGTGGTTCTTTTCCAATACGATTGTTTTCCAAGAAACCATGCACAGTAATCTCCAAAAATTGCTATTTAAAAATTATCTGTCCTATTAACCAACTGCTACAAACAGGAATTTTTAATCTGCTCATTTTTGTCATCAAGTTTGTAAATATGCATGGACACCTCTGATGAATTATTTCAAATATATCCTCATAATATTCACCATATTATCAACAGTGAAGTCAATATTGGCCATCTCTCTTTATCTCTCTCTCTCTCTTTCTCTCTCTCTCTCTCTCTCACACACACACACACACACACCACCTACACCATCAACAGCAACAATATGTATTAATCTTTCAGAAGATGCATCTGAAGAATACCATTCCAAGCCATTGCCAGACATCCTATTTATAATTGTTATAGTCTCCTAATTGGTATCTTTTCAGAAAGTCTTACCTCCCTTTTTCAAACATTCATTTTCCATATGCCAGTCAAAGTTGTTGTTTTATGGTAAATTCTCTTAATTACCAAAGTTCTTGTAGTATTCTGAAAACCCTATAGAATCCTGTTTGTCTCATTGTCTTGTTTTGCCTATTTTCAATCAAACATAAGTTCATGGAGCCCTGGGCTTCTTGTGTTCACTGCTCTATCACACCAACCTAAACCTGCTTTAGTGTACATACACTATTATTTGAATATGTGAACACCCTTTTAGTGAATTTCTACATAAATTCTTACTCTGGGGCTGGAGAGATGGCTTAGTGGTTAAGGTGTTGACCAGAAAAGCCTAAGAACCCAGGTTTGATTCCCCAGAACCCACATAAGCCAGATGCACAAGGTGGTACATGCATCTGGAGTTCCTTTGCAGTGGCTAGAAGCCCTGGCGCACCTATCTCCGCCCTCCCCCCCTCCCACTTCTCTGCCTCTCTCTCTCTCTCATAAATAAATAAAAATACAAAAAAAAATGAAAATAAAAATCTTACTCTAGCCAGGCATGGTGGTCCATGCTTTTGATCCCACAACTCAGGAGGCAGAGGTAGGAGGATCACTGTGAGTTCAAGACCACCCTGAGACTTCATATTGAATTTCAGGTTATCCTGGGCTAGAACATGACAGTACTTCAAAAACCAAATGGATATATTCCTACTCTGATCTTCAGAGCATTGGAACCTGGGCCATATAATTCCAGTGTTTCCCTAGTTTTATCCATTTGACGCATGTATTTTTGTAAAAGGAGTATTGAATGAATATATTTTTATTGTCTGAGTAAATATAAAAACAACAATTGGATTTTTGAAATGGATAAATGACCTAAATATTCATTTTAAAAGAAAATATACAAATATCCAACACATACAAATATCCAACACATATATGAAAAATGCTAAATACCACTAATCATCAGGAAATGTAAACCATTAACACACAATAAGCTATCATCTCATCCCTGTTAGAATGACTACTACCAAAAGGAAAAATAAACTTGGTAGGGATATGGAGAAAGGTGAACTCTTATTTTTAGTGAGCATGTAAAGTGATCCATCCAGTATAGAAAACAATGTGAAGATTCCCTAGAAAACTAGAATTAGACCTGTCATATTATCCAGCAACCCAGAATTGGGCATATGTCTCAAATAAGTGAAATTGCCATGTGGACATTTGTACTCACATGTTTATTGCAGCACTATTCACAGTGACCAAAGCATGAAATCAACATAGGTACCCATCAATGGATAAATGATAATGTAATGTGGTTGATATGTATGGTAGAATATAATTTAATCCTAAAAAAGACTAAAATTCTGCCATAGGTAGTCACATGGATGGAAATGGAGGTCCTTATATTAAATGAGATAACAGACACAGAAAGTGAGTTTTGCGTGTTCTGATTTAGATAAGGAAGCTAAAAAGTTTTTCTCATAGGAGTAAAAGTAGAATAATGGTTACAAAAGCCTGGAAAAGGGGAGAGGGTAGAAATTAGAGAAAGGATTATTAATGAGTATAAGGATAGGAAGAATAACTTCTAATGTTCCATGGCACAGTAGTGTAACACTGATGAATTTAAAAGCAATTAATTAATATACTTCAAAATGGCCTGTAGGAAGGACTTCCCAAACAAAAAATTAGTATACAAGAGAATGGATATCCTAACTACCTTGAATTTATCTGCACACATTCTATACATGTATTGGAATGACACACAATACATCCTGATTATGTACAATTATTAAGTAAATTATAAAAATTTAAAACACATTGTAATACATAATCAATATGAGGTATTTTCAGTGATAAGTTTTTGAAATCTGTTACATATTTTCCATTTACAATACATCTTTTCTTCCTATCATAAAATACATATCCCATCCTGGAAATTCTTCCATTAAAATTGAATGCCAGTACCCTAAATTTAATAAGTTTATGTTGTAAGAGAAGAAACTAGTTGTTCATACCTATACTTGAAATAATGAAGGTGGTCTTTATGTAACTATTCATGAATTACTGCTTTGTAAGGCTATTTGCTTTCCTAATTTCTTAATTAACTTGGGGTTTAATTGTACAGCCTGTGAGATTTGCTCTGCCAACAAACCTTTGAGTGTATAGGAGTTTTGTTCCTGGCGCAACGTTGTACAGCAGAGTTCTACTCTGTTGACTTTAATATCACGCCTGCTACTTGGTAACTTCCCCTTACCCCTCACTCTCACCTGAAGTAATCACCATTCTAGTTTTTATTTCTCCAAGTCTTATCATAGATACCTCATCTAAGTAGAACCATGCATAGTTAATTTTACTATAGAGTTAGAGCACTTGGTTTAATATCCTTGAGGTTGTTAGATGCTGCAGAATTTCCTTCCTTTTTAAGTATAAATAGTATTTTCTTATATATATGCATTACATTTTTAACGATCTTTCCAATATACATTTAGGTTGTTTCACATGAGGAATGTAACATCGCTTTAATGAACATAGCAGTACTATCTCTTCAAGATACTGATTTCAATTCTTTTGAATAAATACCCAAAAGTGAGATCCCTAGATTATATGGTAATTTTACTTTTAACTTTTAGATGAACATTCCTACTGTTTTCCATAGAGGATGTTCAATACTTCATTCTCACAAACAGAAGACAAGAATTCCTGTTCTTTTATTTCTTTGCCAACACTTAAAATCATTTATTTTGTGTTTCTGATAACATGTCATCCTGAAAGCTATGAGGAAATATTACACATCTGACTAGAGTTGACATTTGCCTGATTAATTGTGACATTGATCTTTTTTTATTCATGTGTATGTGTGTTAACATGTATGTGGGTGAACATGTGTGGGGTGCATGTGTATGTGTATATACCTGTGTTTGGTGGCTAGATGTTGATGTGGAGGGTTTTCCTCCTGTGGTAGTTTGAATAGATGGCCCCCAATATATTCAGTTCTTTATTGTTTGTAGTTTGCATCTGCAGCCACCTGGCTGGAGGCAGTGTCACTGGGTGGATCTTAAGGTGTGGTGGTGGGTTTCAATTTCAAACTAAAGATATGCAAAGTGTGCCTAGCTGGAGTTCCTGAAGTGTGCTGTGGCTTTTGGCTTTAGGCTTGTGCTTCTCTCTCTCTCTGCTTGGATCTGTGAAGGCAGGCCAGGTTCTTCTGCCATTTATGGAACTTCCCCTGGATCTGTAAGCTCCAATAAATATCCCCTCCTCCATAACTGTGCCTGGTCTGGAAATTCATCTCAGTGAACCTGAAGCTGTCTGCTACAGAACTTGGTACCAGGAGTGGGTGAGTGAACCTGACCATGTGGATGGTGATCTTCTGGAACCTTTCTTTTGGAGAAATGGGCATGGACTTGGTGCTTGCAACTGCAGATGTCTTCTGGAGAGGTAAGCCAAGTTTTATGGACTATTTTAATGAGAGTCTGAGAATGCTAAGTGCAGACAGCATTGAACTTCAAGGCTTGGCTTATGAACTTTCTAAGGGGAAGGAAAGACTGCAGAGGACTTTGTTGGAACTGGGCTACTGGCATAAGGGCTGGCTGCATCCTGATGCCCAGGCCCAGAGAGTTTGATCAAGGTTAAATTTGTAATGCACTGATGTGCTTGGCTAGAGATATTGGATGGAGAGATTTAAGATTTTAAGCTGGAAAACCTCAAGGAAGTTAAAATTACAGTCACGGAGACTGGTTTTAGGTTACTGAATCTGCTATTGTCAAACACATTAGCAATCTTAACGGAAGAGGGTCCAATTGCTTTACCATGGAAAGGATACCTGAGGAAAGGCTATCATAGAAACACAAACACTTTTCGAAAGAGTTGATTTGAGAAGGAACCTGATTTTCAAGGCTATGATTTGTTTTGTCACTGAATTAAGAATATGGCTGTGTCCTGCACAACCGGTATTGGTTTCAGAAGCATGAAAATGCATGGAGTGTTCATGAATTGCACATGGTTCCAGGAGCTGCTGCTGAGATGTGGCATGAGGTAGGGCCTGATGCACTGATAGGCTGAAAGAGCCTTTGGAAGATGGAACATGGTTTCCATGAAGGCCTGCAGATGTTTTGTATATACCAGGACAAGGCAAGGGCTGCCATAGAGTGCACTGTTGGCCTAAGATGGAAGTGCTCTCTGGCTACTCTGCCCAGCTGGAGGGTCAGAATTGGAAAATCTGGAGACTGTCAGTCCCTGGTTGTATTGGACTTGAACTACAGAAGTTTGATGTTTGATTGATGGTGGTTGAATTTGCATTGTTTTAGTCTCTCCTTGCTATGCATTATTCCAGTTGAAAATGTTTACTCTTTGCCTTTATATGTTAGAAGTGTTTAACTTGTTTGATTTTACAGGTCTTAATATCTTAAATTGGTCAAGACTGTGGGGACCTTTGAAATTAAACTGAGTACAATTTACAATGTGTAATGGTTATAAATCTATTGGGGGCCAGGGGTAGAATGTGGTGGTTTGAATAGAATAGATGGCCCCCAATATATTCAGTTCTTTATTGTTTGTAGTTTGCATTCTGCAGCCACCTGGCTGGAGGCAATGTCACTGGCTGGATCTTAAGGTGTGGTGGTGGGTTTCAGATTTCAATCTAAAGATATGCAAAGTGTGCCTAGCTGGAGTTCATGATGTGTGCTGTGGCTTTTGGCTTTAGGCTTGTGCTTCTCTCTCTCTCTCTCTCTCTCTCTCTCTCTCTCTCTCTCTTGGATCTGTGAAGGCAGGCCAGCTTCTTCGGCCATTTATGAAACTTCCCCTGGATCTTTAAGCTCCAATAAATATCTCTTCCTGCATAACTGTGCCTGGTCTGGAAGTTCATCTCAGTGAACCTGAAGCTGTCTGCTACACCTCCATTGCTCTCCACTTTATTCCCTGAAGCAGCATCTCTCACTTGAACCCAGAGCTCATTGATTTGGCTACCCTAGCTAGTAGTTTGCCCAAGAATCCCCTGTCTCCACTTCCCCAGTGCTGGGATTACAGGCAGGCTATGACACCCACCCATCATGTGGGTGCTTGGGGTCTAAACTATGGTCCTCACACTAATAAGACAAAGACTCTATCCTATAAGCTATATCCCCAGCCTGGCACTGATCATTTTATAATAAACCTTTTGGTTATTGGTACTGCTTGGAGAAATATCTGTTCAAGATTTTAGCCTTAAATCTTAAATTTGTCTATTCGTTTATTTTTTTTAAATATTGGTTTAAAGGTTTAGGAGATTAACTACTTTCAGATATATTAATCACAAGCATTTTCACCCATTGTATATGCTGCCTTATCTTTTTGTTGATTATTTCCTTTATTATCCAGTATTTTTTGCATTGATTCAGTTCTACTTGTTTGTGGGTTCATGGGTTCTTGCTCTGGGGGCTGGCTACGATTCCGGCTCCCCTCCCCGAAGGTACCCAAGCAACCAGAGTAGGTGAGAGCATGACAAGAGAAATAGTCCTGGGAAATAGATGAACAGCTCTCTCAGTTTATTGTCAGTGAAATGGGTTCATAAGCATCTGAGGGTGGGGGTAGAGACCCTAAGGGGATTGGAAGTACCAAATTCCTTTCTGATGCTGTAGCAGACAGGTTCAGGTTCACTGAGGTGAACTTTCAGACCAGGCACAGTTATGGAGGAAGGGATATTTATTGAAGCTTACAGATCCAGGGAAGTTCCACAATGGCAGAAGAAACTGGCCTGACTTCACAGGTCCAAGCAGAGAAAGAGAGAAGAGCACAAGCGTAAAAGCCAAAATCCAAAAGCCACACAGCACACATCAGGAACTCCAGCTAGGCATACTTTGCATATCTTTAGATTGAAATCTGAAACCCACCACCACACCTTAAGATCCAGCCAGTGACATTGCCTCCAGCCAGGTGGCTGCAGAATGCAAACTACAAACAATAAAGAACTGAATATATTGGGGGCCATCTATTCTATTCAAACCACCACATTCCACCCCTGGCCCTTGTTGTGCATAGATTTGTAACCATTACAGATTGTAAATTGTACTCAGTTTAATTTCAAAGGTCCCCACAGTCTTGACCAATTTAAGATATTAAGACCTGTAAAATCAAACAAGTTAAACACTTCTAACATATAAAGGCACAGAATAAACATTTTCAACTGGTATAATGCATAGCAAGGAGAGACTAAAAAAATGCAAACTCAACCACCATCAAACAAACATCAAACTTCTGTAGTTCAAGTCCAATACAACCAGGAACTGACAGTCTCCAGATTTTCCAATTCTGACCCTCCAACTGGACAGAGTATCAGGGAACACTTCCATCTCAGGCCAACAGTGTGCTCTATGGCAGCCCTTGCATAGTCCTGGTATATCCAAATCATTGTCAGGCCTTCATGGAAACCATGTTCCCTCTTCCAAAGGCTCTTCCAGCCCATCAGGGCATCATGCCCTGCCTCATGCCACATCTCAGCAGCAGCTCCTGGAACCATGTGCAATTCATGAACACTCCATGCATTTTCCATGCTTCTGAAACCAATACCAGTTGTGCAAGACACAGCCATATTCTTAATTCAGTGACAAAACAAATCATAGCCTTGAAAATCAGGTTCCTTCTCAAATCAACTCTTTCGAAAAGTGTTTGTGTTTCTATGATAGCCTTTCCTCAGGTATCCTTTCCATGGTAAAGCAATTGGACCCTCTTCCGTTAAGATTGCTAATGTGTTTGACAATAGCAGATTCAGTAACCTAAAACCAGTCTCCGTGACTGTAATTTTAACTTCCTTGAGGTTTTCCAGCTTAAAATCTTAAATCTCTCCATCCAATATCTCTAGCCAAGCACATCAGTGCATTACAAATTTAACCTTGATCAAACTCTCTGGGCCTGGGCATCAGGATGCAGCCAGCCCTTATGCCAGTAGCCCAGTTCCAACAAAGTCCTCTGCAGTCTTTCCTTCCCCTTAGAAAGCTCATAAGCCAAGCCTTGAAGTTCAATGCTGTCTGTACTTGTCATTCTTAGACTCTCATCAGAATAGTCCATAAAAGTTGGCTTACCTCTCCAGAAGACACCTGCAGTTTCAAGCACCAAGTCCATGCCCATTTCTCCAAAAGAAAGGTTCCAAAAGATCACCATCCACATGGTCAGGTTCACTCACCCCACTCCTGGTACCGAGTTCTGTAGCAGACAGCTTCAGGTTCACTGTTCAGACCAGCACAGTTATGGACGAAGGGATATTTATTGGAGCTTACAGATCCAGGGGAAGTTCCATAAATGGCAGAAGAAACTGGCCTGCCTTCACAGGTCCAAGCAGAGAGAGAGAAGAGCAGAAACCTAAAAGCCAAAGCCAAAAGCCACACTGCACACTTCAAGAACTCCAGCTAGGCATGCTTTGCATATCTTTAGATTGAAATCTGAAACCCACCACCACACCTAAAGCTCCACCCAGTGACATTGCCTCCAGCCAGGTGGCTGCAGAATGCAAACTACAAACAATAAAGAACTGAATATATTGGGGCCCATCTATTCTATTCAGACCACCACAGACGCCTAATTAGCATATGAGGACATTCATTCTAGCACGTAGGCAATGCCGGGTTGGGGGTGGGGTCAGATGATCTAGTGTCTCAGGGGGATGGGCTGTGTGAAGGCTGATATTGAGTTTCCTAGGCAACTGGCCAAAGTTTACAAGGCAGAGCCTAAGTTCAGGTGTGCTGGGCTTGGAGATGGAGTGGCCTCCTGTAGCCTGGGGGTCCATAGCAGTGACTGGAAGCTCAGGCCCCTCTCATGAAGGCTCCAGCCTGTGCCTGTCCGTGCCCAACACTTGTTTATTTTGGTTACCTATTCTATTGTCTATACTTTTAAAAAATCATTTCCTACACCAATGCTATAAACTTTTCCTTGTATTATCTTCTAAAAAATTTATACATAAAAATTCAACTGTTAACATGATATTCAATAATAATATTTTAAAAAATTGAAAGCTTTTCCTCTAACATCAGGGAAAAGGCCAGGATACTACTTTGACAATTTATATTCAATATAGTATAGGAACTACTTGCCTAAACAATTAGTTAGGAAAAAGAAAGAAAAGCAATATAAATAACAAATACAAAGGCAAAACTGTTTGCATATAACATGATGTTATATATAAAACGTCCAGGGAGCAGGGAAAAACAAACACAAAACTAAATCTATATAAGCTGGTACCATAGAAAACTTTATCATTGGAGATAGCCTAAAAGATACAACCCTCAAGAAGAGTAAGTGGGAAGCACCTGAAAAGTAGGTTCCTGGAAAGGGTGGGATGAAGACTAAGCTTAAAAGAAAATTTTATCTATTTCTGGCCTATAACTCCCAGTACCAGAAATTGGTTGTTTCCCACATTGAGCTGCTGACTGGAGAGACCTATGAGGTCCCCAAATCAAGAGAGCTTTCTGCCAAAGCACTTGGTTACTACCCTGACACAAATAGTAAGACCCTATTGCTGAAGACACCTTATGCAGAGGTAACAGAGCATGGAGAGACCTGGCTGGAATTCAGAAGATAGCCAGTCCTCAGACAGTAGGCCTGTCTAGTGCTGGAAAGTGCTATATGAGCTACTGAGGGAAAGTGACCACTAGAAGTTTGCTCAACCAGAGGTCTAAGCTACTCACAAGCAAATACCCTGACACAATGTAAATGCCAGTGCAATAGTGGCACACAGCCTCAGTGGATAGCCAATAGCTTTCTGATTGGCCAAGAGATCTCCTCAGTGTAAAGGAACCCATATCTGGAATTGGGAACCAGATCAGCATCCTATGGAGACAAAGAGTATTTTCTCCAGTGTCAAACTCTCACCAGTCTTTGGCTAAAAGATGGGTTACATACATCAACTTCTTCCTAAGTTAATAATGCTTATCCTATTTAAACTATGCTGACTTCACTCTCTATTGGAGAATTTGTTCTTTTTCAGAAGGTAGCAAGGCCAGAGAAGATAAACTACCCCTAGCACTTCAGCCAAGCTACAGCTGAAACCACAGAGGAATTGGGGAGATGAGCAAGAGTGTTGCTTCTATGATGAACCTGATAATCAGTGCCAGGGTATATGAGACAGACCCTGAGGAAACTCAACACCTGCTGAAGCAGAGATCCAGAGGCTCATAATTGTTCATCACTGAAGTAGACTTAAAACTTATCGAACATGGCTCAGAGGATTTTTGTGGAAAAGGGGGTGGAAAGATTTTAAGAGCCACAGGTTGAGACCTCATGCACATAGACATTCTACCCCCCTCAAAAATAACTGACTACTGCTCCCACAATGCATAAACCACAACCCCATAGGGAATACCTGCAATGCCACTTAGAAGGATCCTCAACAGAACAGAGACAGGGATGAGGGAAAAGAAGGTACCAACACATGATGTATCCATATGAAATATATTGATAATAATAATAATAAAAAATACAGAATACATGAATTAATGTTGCAGAATGAAAATTGCTTTACAAAGACATTTAGGAATAAGCTTAACTAAGGAAACAGAAAACCTCATCTGTAGAGAAATTTGGAGGCAGCCTCTGGAATCAATGTGAGATGGATGCAATGTTGCTATCCACTTTCATAATCACCATATTCTTTAGTGTAAAGACACATTCCTAAAAGGGAAGTGGGGAGAAGATAAGTAAGGGTGATGGGGGTGAACATGATTGTGATCAAGATACATTATTTACATGTATGAAAATGTCAATGATTTTTCAAATTATTATTATTATTAACAACATATTTTGCATGAGTATTTTAAAGAATTAAAACAAACAAGTTCCTAAAATAAAGTTCTTTGGAGGAGTGAGAAAGGGGATTCTAACTACTGCTAAGCCACATTAATGCCAAGGATTAAGTGGATCATGCAGTCTGGAAATTTCTCCAGCTTGGGAGGCTTCTTTTCATTAATCTAACCACTTCATATGGAGGCAATTGTAACTGTATAGTGGCAAATAAAATTTCTATTTATTTCTAGAGTACTTAAATCAATTTCATATCTGAAATTTAATGTATATTAATACAATTCCTAAATTTATATCTATTGATAAAGTAGAAGTCAATGGACATGTTTATAGTTAAATAAGCTGTTAGAAGAAAACAAAAAAAACAGGATTTTGGCCAAGATGGCGACTGCCTAACAGGCGCCGCACATCCCTGGGAAAGAAAGGCAAGACATTAAGAGTTCACTGGACCTTTTAGGGAAGAGAAATCTCCAATAGACTGCCAGAGGGAGGGCACACAGAGGGAAAAAACCAGGGAATCGCTGATTCCCTCGCGGGCAGGTAGCACAGCCCTCATGCCAAACAGCCTCTATACCCACAGTCCCAGCTTCAGGAAACTCCCGCATTTACTGTAGGAAAAAGGTCCCAGGCCAACATAGTTCCACTTGCCTCACTGCACAGGGGTGATCACCCTGCTACCCCTGCAAACGAGTGACCTTGGCCAGGCTATGCCTGCTGGCCCATTGGAGCTCAGACTCCTTTGAATAATTTGCCCGCCAAATGCACACTGCGGCCGATCCCTGGTGGGGCAAGCTTAGTCTGCTCCACCCATCTGCTCACCTACTGATCCAGCCACCGCAAATTCACATGCGAGCCCAGGCCCATGCAACTGCCCATGCGAACTCAGGCTGTCTCTGTCTGTCCTTGAGGTAGCTCAGGTGCCAGCCCTTCCCTGTCTGCAGCACCGGCCGACTGTCACTGTCCTGTTGTGGGTGAGCTCAGACCACTACTGGGTCCCAGTGTTCCACCACTAGAGAGTTTGGGCTGCTTCAGTGCTTGGTGCCTCAGTGTCCCTCCTAGTGGGAGCACAGGCAGCTCTGGCACATTACTGTGTGAGAGCTCAGACAACATTGGTGCCCCTGCAAGGCAGGAGCTCAGGCGGCTTTGGCAAGTGAGAACCAAAGCACAGGATGCTTGGCAAATGCCTCAGGCTGCTACAGATTCCTATTGTCCTTGAGCCCAGGCTGGTCCACCCAGCTACATGCCCATACACTGTGTTGGGCAGACCACAGTGCAAAAGAAATAACATGAAAAATCAAATGCAAGAAAATCCAGTTAGATCACCTACTCCTACAACGAGCACCTCCAATCAAAACACAGAAGAATCATTAGGATCAGAACACCAAAATGAAGCTATGAGCAATGGAACCCTGACCAAGCTACTGGTAGAACTTGCAGAAAAGCAACAAAGGACAGATAATCGTGTGGATGCTGCCATCACTAGACTAGACATAATAGATAAAAAAATGGAAGGAGTTCAAAGACAGTTAAGAGATATGAGGGATAGTGAAAATAAAAAGGACCTCAAAAATCAGCTGGCGATGCTAAATAAAGACATACAGAAATGCAAAGATGAATTCCAAGAAGAATAAAGAAAATCAGAAAATGATGTGAAAAGGGAGCTTGACAGAAGGATGGAAATTATACATAGAAAAGTAATAGAAAATGAAAACCTAATTGAACAAGTCCAAAACTCTCTAGAAGCCCCCGAGAATAGAGTCAGCCAAGTGTAAGATAGAAACTCTGATATGGAAGACAAGATGGAAGAAACAGTTTGAGAGTCCAAAAATTTCAGTAAGTTCAAAAGTTTCTGTGAACAGAACATGAGGGAACGTGGGATACACTTAAATGTCCTAATATCAGGATCATTGGAATAACAGAAGGAGAAGAAATTCAGACTAAAGGCATAGAGAATTTATTTAACAAAATAATTGAAGAAAACTTCACCAGTCTCTTAAAAAAAAGGCCCATCAAGATACAAGAAGCTAACAGAACTCTAAACAGACTGGACCAAAGGAGAAACTCTCCAAGACATATTGTCATTAAGAGTCTAAACATTGACACCAAAGAGCAAATCCTAAGAGCAGCTAGGGAAAAACAGCACACCACTTTCAAAGGAAACCCCATCAGAATTACTCCAGCTTCTCAATGGAAACCCTGAAAGGTAGAAGGGCCTGGAATGAAACACTGCAAAGTCTAAGAACCTATGGCTTCCAACCCAAAGTACTCTACCCAGTGAAAGTATCCCTCATAATACATGGTGAAAGAAAAAATTTCCATGACAAAACTCAGCTCTACAATTATATGAACACAAAACCAAACCTACATAGAGTATTTCAGGAAATTTTTCACAGAGAAGAAACAAATAATCAACCTCAAATGCCTACAAGAAACAGATCACAACAACAAAACTCAGAGTAGGCACAAAAAACTTCAAAGTCCATGAAAACACCAAACTACAAATGTCATCACAATATGTCAGGGATCAAATCAAATATCCCAGTCATTACCCTAAATATTAATGCCATTAATGTACCCATCAAGCAACACAAGCTAACAGGTCGGATCAAAAAATTAGTCCCCTCAATCTGCTGTCTTCAAGAAACCCACCTCACCACTAAAGACAGACACCTCCTCGGGGAAAACAATATTCCAAGCAAACGGGAATAATAAACAAGCAGGTATAGCTATATTAATACTGGATAAAATAGACTTCAAACCAAAATAACCAAAAAAGACAAATAAGGCCACTTCCTACTTCTCAAGGGAATGATCCATCAAGAGGATATTACAATCATAAATCTTTTTGCACCAAACACAAAGGCACCACAGTTCATAAACCAAAACCTACATGACAAGAAAACAGAGATAAGCACCAACACCATCATAGTTGGGGACTTCAATATGCCATTATCAGTAATAGACAGATCATCCAAACAGAAACTCAACAGGGAAGTAAGAGACCTCAACAAAACCATAGATCACTTAGACCTAACAGACATCTACGGAATTTTCCATCCCAAATCCACAGACCACACACTCTTCTCAGGAGTCCATGGAACATTCTCTAAAATAGACCATATACTGGGTCACAAAGCTAAGCCTCCCTCCACATATTTAGGAAGATTGGCATAATTCCCTGCATGATATCAGATCACAATGATATAATGCTAGAAATTAGAAACAAATGACCCACCAAGAATCCCAACGGCACCTGGAAACAGAACAGCACACTTTTAAACAATAAATGTATAGTAGATGAAATAAAAAATAAAATTGCAAAATTTCTAGAAATGAATGATGATGAGAACACATCATACAAAATCTTATGGGATACAATGAATGTGGTCCTCAGGGGAAAATTCATAGCACTCAATGCCTTCATAAAAAAGACAGAGAGATCCCAAATCAATAATCTAACCATCAACCTAAAGGCAATGGAAAAGCAAGACATATCCAACCCAAAGAGCACTAAAAGGAAAGAAATACTTAAAATCATAGCAGAAATTAATGAATTGGAAACTAAGAAAACAATTAAGACAATTGACAAAACCAAGAGTGGGTTCTTTGAAAAAATAAACAAGATTGACAAACCCCTGGCCAATTTGAACAAGCAAAAAAAAGAGATCCTTCAAATTAACAAAATTCAAAATTAAAAAGGAGAGATCACAACAGACATAAGTGAAATTGGGAGAATCATCAGGAATTAGTTCAAAAACCTCTACTCCACAAAACTGGATAATGTAGAGGAGATGGATAAATTCCTGGATGCATACCATCTATCAAAGCTAAACTCAGAGCAGATTAATCTCCTAAACAAACCTACCGCACTCATGGAGATTGAAAAAGTAATAAAAAAACCTCCCTAAAAAGAAGAGTCCAGGACCAGACAGCTTCTCACTTGAATTCTATCAAACCTTCATGGAAGAACTCAAACCAATCTTCCTCAAACTGTGCCACACAATTGGAGAACAGGGTAAGCTACCCAACTCCTTTTATGAAGCTTGTATCACCCTAATTCCAAAACCAGGCAGAGATGCCACAAGAAAAGAAAACTACCGGCCTATTTCCCTGATGAACTTAGATGCTAAGATCCTGAACCAAATCCTCACAATCCGAATCCAACAGCACATCAAAAGCATTATCCACCTTGACCAAGTGGGATTCATCCCAGGAACCCAGGGGTGGTTCAACATATGGAAATCTGTCAATGTAATACACCACATAAACAAGGTTAAACACAAAAACCACATGATCATTTCGATAGATGCAGAAAGGGCCTTTGACAAGATACATCACTTCATGATCAAAACATTGGAGAGAATTAGCATGGTTGGTTCATATCTTAACATAATAAAGGCAATATACAAATCTCCGAAGGCCCAAATAATACTTAATGGAGAGAGACTGGAGGAATTCCCATTAAGATCTGGAACAAGACAGGGTTGTCCACTCTCATCTGTGCTCTTCAATATGGTACTGGAATTCCTAGCTCAAGCAATAAGACAGGAGAAGGAAATAAAAGGGATACAATTTGGAAAGGAAGAAGTTAATCTAGCTCTATTCACTGATGACATGATTGTGTATGTAAGAGACTCGAGAGACTCCATCCCAAAACTCCTGAAGGTGATTAACTCCTATAGCAAAGTAGCAAGATACAAAATCAATGCACAAAAATCAGTAGCCTTTCTATGTGCAAATGACAAAGATTCAGAGAAAGAAATAAGGGACATGGTCCCATTTTCAATAGCAGCAACAAAAATATATATCTTGGTATAATGTTAACCAAGGAAGTGAAAGATCTATACAACGAAAACATTAAAACACTCAAAAAGAAATTGAGGAGGACTTGAGAAAATGGAAAGACCTCCCATGCTCTTGTATAGGTAGAATTAACATTGTGAAGATGGCAATCCTACCAAAGGCAATATACAGATTTAATGCCATTCCAATTAAAATCCCAGTAGTGTTCTTCACAGAGATAGAAAAAATGATCTCAAATTTCATATGGAAAGGCAGAAGGTCTCGAATATCCAAACATATCCCCAGCAAAAGTAATACCTTTGGAGGCATCACCATACCTGATCTAAAGCTATATTACAAAGCCATAGTAATAAAAACAGCATGGTACTGGCATAAAAACAGGAGTATAGACCAATGGAATAGACTTGAGGACCCCGACTTTGGGTCAAGCAATGAAGGCTACTTGATATTTGACAAAGGCCCTAACAATATAGGCTGGAAAAAAGACAGCATTTTCAACAAATGGTGCTGGACAAACTGGATAACCATATGCAGGAAATCGAAACTTGATCCACACATTTCGCCATGCACTACACTGAAGTCCAAATGGATCAAAGAACTCAATACCAGAAACTCGACTACTACTGGAAGAAAATATAGGAAGTACTTTCCATGATATAGGAATGGAAAAAGACTTCCTGAACAAAACCCCAGTACCTCACGATCTTAAACATTCACTCAATCAATGGGATCCCATGAAGCTCAAGAGTTTCTTCACAGACAAGCACAGAATAAGCAAAGCCAATAGATTACCCACAGAATGGGAGAAAATATTTGCTCATTATCCAATTGACAGAGGCCTAATCTCCAGAATCTACAAAGAACTCAAAAACCTAAACAGAATGGATAACTAAGATGTGGTATATCTACACAATGGAATTCTATACAGCAGTAAGAAAAAAATGACACAATGAAATTTGAGGAAAAATGGTTGAACCTGGAACAGATCATTCTCAGTGAACTTACCCAGTCACAGAAAAAAAATCGCCACATAGTCTCACTCATCTACAGCACCTAACCTGAATCTACCGAAGATACCTTAAATACCCAGCAAGCATCTCCTAGATTAGACACTAGGATGGAAGGGGAGGGAGGGGAGGGCATCAAAGGGGTGGGAAACACAAATCTAGACCTAAACGGCAATGGTACCATAATCTTCTACTTACTAAAAGATAGACCAAATGGCTGATCCTTCACCAGGCCCTTACAGGGAACACCTGAACCACAAGACACTGGAGAGGGTAAGATTAAGACTAACCTTAGTCTCCTACATCTTCCCTCCCTCACTTCCCCTCTCCCTGTCTCTCTCTCTCTTATCTCTAACTCTTGTATATTAGTTATCTTTTTCCTCATTTTCTTAGTGGGCACTGACCTGTAACTCCCAGAACCAGCATGGGGCTATCATCCACAATGAGCTTTTGATCAGAGAGACCTACAAGGTTTCCTAAAAGACAGACAGATTTCTGTCAGAGTACTTGATGACCCACCAAAGGTTAGTGGTAAGACCCTACTGCTGAAGATACCTTATGTGATTGACATGCAAATTAGAATGGCATGGCTGGAAGTTGGATGAGAGTCAGTCCCCAGACAGTCAGCGCATCTAGTGCCAGAAGGTGCTACATGGGCGACTGGGGGAAATTGACCAATATCTATCGAAGCAACGCATGGTCTAACCTACTTAGCAGCAAATAACTTATTGTGATGCCCACACAAGTGCAGTGGTGGCACACAGCCATGGTGGGGAACCAACTGCTCTCAATTTGGCTAACTGATCCCCTCACTGGTATGGGACCCATAGCTGGAGCTGGGAAACAAGTCAGAACCATATCCAAACATAAGCCCACTCTCCAGTATCAACCTACTATCAATTGTGGGCTACAAGAGGGCCTACACATATTAAATTCTCTATAAAAAAAAAAAAAAAGTAAGGGTTATCTCATTTGTCCTGGTGCTAACTTACTCTCCGTTGGAGAATCTGCTTCTCTTTTTCAGATAGATGTAGACCCTAAGGAGAGAGCCACCCCATCATACCTCAAAAGGGCTCTGGCTGAAACTAAGAAAACTTCGAGAAACAAGCAAGGGGGCTGTTTTTCCTGATGAACCGGACACCAGCACAAGGAGGAAGGAGATCAGCATAGAGAAAAATCAACTCCTACCAAATCAGAGAGCCAGAGCCTCAGAGGCCCTCAACACCTCATCACTGAAGCAGACCAAAAATGAACCCAACATGGCTCAGGGAAATTTTGCGGAAGAGGGGGCGGAAAGAATGTCAGAGTCACATGTTGGGTCATGATATGCACAGACATTTAGCTTACCCATAACTGTGGGCTAACTCCACAATGCATGACACGCATACCTCAACAAGGAGGGGCCAAGGGGAGGGGGTAGGTCACGGATGAGCCTAATAATGGTACCAAACTGACTGTATTTGCTGAATACAGAACTGACTAATAAAAAAAAAAAAAAAAAAAAAAAAAAAAAAAAAACCTAAACAGTAAAAAGTCAAACAACCCACTCACAAAATGGGGCAAAGAGCTGGACAGGCAGTTCACAGAGGAAGAAATACAAATGGAAAACACACACTTAAGAAAATATTCATCGTCCCTAATCATCATGGAAATGCAAATTAAAACAACTATGAGATCCCACCTTACCCTAGTAAGGATAGCAAACATCAAAAAATCAAATGAAAATAAATGCTGGCAAGGGTGTGGAGAATTAGGAACACTCATCCACTGTTGGTGGGAATGTAAGAAATGTACAACCACTTTGGAAAGCATTATGGAAACTCCTGAAAAAGCTGACTCTAGGGATACCATCAGACCCAGTTATTCCCTTACTGGGCATCTACCCTAAAACCTTCAAACCACAGGCCAGAGAGATTTGCTCAACCTTGTTTGTAGCAGCTCAATTCTTAATAGCTAAGAGCTGGGATCAACCCATATGTCCATCACCAGAAGAATGGATAACTAAGATGTGGTATATATACACAATGGAATTCTATACAGCAGTAAGAAAAATGACACAATGGAATTTGAGAAAAAATGGTTGAACCTGGAACAGATCATTCTTAGTGAACTTACCCAATCACAGAAAAAAAAAAAAAAATTGCCACATAGTCTCACTCATCTACAGCACCTAACCTGAATCTACCCAAGATGCCTTACATACCCAGCAAGGATATTGTGGACTAGACAATAGGATGGGTGGGGAGGGAGGGGAGGGGAAGGGAGAGTGTGGGAAACACAAATCTAGACCCAAACGGCAATGGTACCATAAAATTCTACATCCTAAAAGGCAGACCATATGGCTGAACCTTCACCGGGCCCTTAGAGGGAACACCTGAGCCACAAGACACTGGAGAGGGTATGATGAAGACTGACCTTAATCTTGTACAGCTTCTCTCCCTCTCTCTCTCTCTCTCTCTTTCTCTCTCTCTTCTCTCTAACTCTTTTATATTAGTTATCTTTTTCTTCCTTTTCTTAGTGGGCTCTGACCTGTAACTCCCAGTACCAGCATGGGACTATCATCCACAATGAGCTTTTGATCAGAGAGACCTACAAGGTTTCCTAAAAGAAAGACAGATTTCTGTCAGAGTACTTGATGACCCACCAAATGTTAGTGTAAGACCCTACTACTGAAGATACCTTATGTGGTTGACACATAAAATGGAATGGCATAGCTGGAAGGGAGTCACTCCCCAGACAGTCAACGCATCTAGTGCCAGAAGGTGCTACATGGGCGCGTGGGGGAAAATGACCAATATCTGTCCAAGCAACTCATGGTCTAACCTACTTAGCGGCAAATAACCTGCCATGATGCTCACACAAGTACAATAGTGGCACACAGCCATTGTGGGAAACCAACTGCTCTTGATTGGGCTAACTGATCCCCTCAGTTGTATGGGACCCATAGCTAGATCTGGGAAACATGTCAGAAACATATCCAAACATAACCGCGCTCTCCATTAACAAGCTACCACCAATCGTGGGCTACAAAAGGGCATACACCTATTAAATTCTCTATAAAAAAGTAAGGGTTATCTCATTTGTCTGGTGCTAACTTACTCTCCATTGGAGAATTTGCTTCTCTTTTTCAGATAGATGTGGATCCTAAGGAAAGAGCCACCCCATCATACCTCAAAAGGCCCCCTGCTGAAACTAAAAACAATTGGCAAAACAAGCAAGGGTGCTGTTTCCTTGGTGAAATGGGTACCAGCACAAGGGTGAAGGAGATCAACACAGAGAAAAATCAACTCCTACCTAATCAGAGATCCAGAGACCCGGAGGCCCCCAATACCTCATCACTGAAGCAGACCAAAACTGAACCCAACATGGCTCAGGGAAATTTTGTCGAAGAAGGGGTGGAAAGAATGTCAGAGCCACATGTTGGGTCATGATATGCAGAGACATTTATCCCACCCATAACTGTGGGATAACTCCAGAATTCATGACCCATATACCTCGACAAGAAGGGCCAGTGGGCAGAGGTAGGACATGGATGAGCTTAACAATGGTACCAAATTGACTGTATTAGTTGAGTACAAAACTAATTAATTAAAAAAGAAAGTATTCCTGTAGTTTGGTCCAGAGAGACAGACTTTGTTCCCAACCAGATAGACCATTTGAAATAATAATTTGTATTGTGACTAGTTTCTTTCTTTCTTTCTTTCTTTCTTTCTTTCTTTCTTTCTTTCTTTCTGAGAGAGTAAGGGAGAGAGAGAGAGAGAGAGAGAGAGAGAGAGAGAGAGAGAATGTGCATGCTAGGGCATCCAGCCACTGCAAAGGAGCTCCAACGCATGTGCCACCTTGTTCATTTGGAAATGATATTTGTTATATATCCAAAGGACATAAAGATATGCTGGTTTATCATGTATCAATTAAACTCTCTAGGAAGAGTGTCAACCTTTCTCTGTATATATTTTGTTCATTGGTTCTAGTAGAAATAGGCATTATTGCAGGAAGCCGAGTGTACAATCAGAAATGATATTGAAGTGTCATATGAGAGAAAATGAGCATTTTCTTCCTTTGTTACCATTTTAATATGTAATTTAGTTGATGTTATTGAACTGACTTAGCTTTATGATTGACCAAATGACCACTTACCAGGATAATGTTTCTGTTAGGCTATTGCATGTTACAAGCCAATTAAATTTATTTCTCAAGGTTATTATTGTCAAAATATAATAAACTTTTATATATGTTGGTGGTTCATTACTCCCATTTGTGAGTTCATGCTAAGGCAAAGTACCTCTCTCAACCAAGTCTAGGATCGCAGCTGAAGGCAGGGAATTTGGATCTGCCTTTTTGGGTTTAAATCAATTGCATTGATGACTAACTTGTCCTATGGTAGACAACTTCCACACCTGTACAGCAAGGATGCAAAAGGTTTATCAAATGAGAGCTTTGAAAATTAATTGAATACTTTAAAACCTTATATTATTACTATGGGACAGAGTAAATCTACTTAAAACACTGAGAATTTTAAGTGAAGAAATTTTTTTATCGGTAAGGAGAACAATATTTTGAAAGAAACCACTTGGTGTATTACTGGAGGGGGCATGTGATGACAAAAATTTTAATGCTTTGCAAGCAATGGGAAAATGTGGCATCTTACTGGAACTTTATACACTTTTTTCTGAGAATCATAAATCTTTTTCAAAAAGAAATTTACAATAAAAAATTATCCATAACGACCAGATTGACATTGGTCATGGTAATCTCATTATTGTGAAGAAACAGATTTATAAGTTTATTGACCTTTAGTGGAACAGTCTGTAGACCTGGTCATTCAGAATCTAGCTACTACTACTTCTGCATTTCCTCTGCCCCAAGGCATTTCCCATTTTATCTTTTTGTCTAATCCACATTCATTGTAGCAGTGCTGGGTGAAAGGATGTTTTGTAATGATAATTTTAAATGTATTCTATCTCTGTCAGTGATTATAATAAAGCCTTTCCACATTTACAATAGTTGCATGAGTTTGAGAGGCTTAAATTTGCTCATATTTACCTTCTCTGCAAGATCAAGTCACCTATCTACCTATTATCTTTGTAAAGAAATAGTTGGTTCCCATTGATTTCAATGTACTCCTTTATACCAAGGAGATTGAAGATCATTTCTTGACTGAAAGCTCCCAGGTTTAAAATATACCCTATACAAATCACCAAATTATAAATTTAAGAATGAAAGACTGCTAATTGTAAGAATAGCATTTCAAGAAAGGAGAGTGAGTACTCATCAGCAAGACCCTGGAGAACTCCACAGCCTAGTTTGTTAATGTGTCAAATACATCCTTCTGTTCACAAGTGCCAATCAAACATCTTCTCGTCGTATTCTTGCTAACAATGATTGTCATGGGCTCCACAACTCTAAGGAAAAAACACAAACAGGAAGATTCATGGTCCGTTGGCTGGAAGAGGGACTTATATGACATTCAACAAGAGAAAAGAATGTGGGACTGGAAAGATGGCTCAGAGGTTAATTTGCTTGCTTGCAAAGCCTAATGAACGGGGTTCAATTTCCCCATTACCCATGTAAGCCAGATACACAAAGAGTGCAAGCATCTGTAGTTTATTTGCAGTGGCTAGAGGAACTGGGGCACCCATAGTCTCTCTGTCTCTGTATCTCTCTGCTTGCAAATAAATAAAATATTTTTTAAAAACATGGACCATTTTGAAGTTTGTTGATTTTAACTTATTTAATAATTTAACTGCAAGTCAGTGAAGGAGGATAATTTTTTCAATAAAGCAATTGAGGTCTTCTTGGAAGTCTTAGAATTAAATCAGATAAATAGATCTAAAAAGCAGTTACCACTTTTTCCAAGGAAGAATACCTTAAGAATCCCTTGGGTATTTTATTCTAAGCTTTAGAATCTGTGACATGAATCTCTGCTGACAACAAACACTGCTCTGATTTGGACTACACATTCAACACTATATTGATGGAGAACAATCTCCAGTCAGTCACACACAGTTTTAATGACGTGATCCCATGGAGGCCGGTCACAGTTTCAGGCCTCCAGTCTACTTGTCATTTGCTAAAAGTAAATTTACTCTGGCACTGACGTCAAAAATACAGCTCTATCAATGTCACCTTTCTGTCAGCAAACAGATTAAATGCTCCTAATATCCAGTGTAATGACATTCTGTATGGTCTAGATCACATTTGTGATAGTATATTTGATACAGTTGTAAACCTTTGAAGAATATGCCTGCTAAGAGAATAGCTTTCTTTCTGGTCTTAAACACGTTACAGTTGCCAGTGTAAATCACTTGTCAGTCTATGGCAAATGTAACAGTGTTTTAATCTGAAAAAAGGGGGAGAAATAAAATATAGATAATCTTTTTGGCCATTTTCTTGGCACCATCACACACTGGAGATTGACAGGTCCTTCACTTGAGTGACAGGTGTCCTTTGAAATGCCTGTGAATCAGTATCTGTACAGACTGTTGAAATGCATATTTTCATCCTTATCGTAAAGGAATGGATGGGCAAGATAGGTGCTGTTAACATTGCAAATAGCTCCAGAATTATTCATTGTCAGCTCCAGGCAAAGAATAGAGAGAAAGTTTTATTATTCACCATGCACAATAGCGGGATGCTTAATGATTCTCAGTTACCTTGGCAGAATTGTCTGTCGACTTCAGGCACTAGCACTGGGTGACACAGGTCTGGCCAAGTGTTAGAGCAAGATCATACGTTCTGGTCCCATTTTAATTTCTAATACATTAATCTTTCCCTCCCAGATGCACAATGAATATTCCATAGACTCTTGTTTGTCAGAAGCTGTCTGGTTTTCATCTATTCAGGTGGTTTCATTGACTGTGAAAGCGGGCTTCAAAGGCCTGATCAGTCAATGACAACTGTCTCACAATAGCATTGAGTAATGCTTCCCTTTTTTCTTTTCAGGCATCTGATAGACAACTTTGACACCTGATCTCTGGGGACCTCATGGAGTCACTCAGAGTTCTTAAGAGACTTCCTTTACTTTATCACTCCAGAAAGAATTGTCACAGGTGAATGTATCGCACTTTCTCAGGAGCTGAACCTGACCCTTGAATCCATCTCATTTGCACTGCAGGTTTCACGATGAATTAAAATGGATTAAGTTGGCTTAATGCTGTTTTACAAGCAAGCGGAAAGCACTGCACCATTCATTTCTAATTTTAATCCTTTGTCTTAGCCTGTTAATTACTATTGTTTTAAGTTCATTATCCTGCCATGCACATGGTTACTCCTTGGATGCTGAAGCTTGTAAGTAGTGTCCTTACTTTTGCAGGTACTGACCCTTCAGTTGTCAAAGTGTTCCGTGTCACTATTCAACAACTGATTCTGTAATCTACAGTTCTCTCTTGCTTCTAATTAATTTAAGCAGCAGCCCCACGGAAGCATCTTATGTACATACTCAAGTTCAAAAGTACTAAAAAGAAGAAAGAGAAACAAGAAATTGGATATATGATTTCTCAAGTTTCTCTGGCTACCATAGGTCAGAGCAATTATTCCATATGTTTCATCCTCAAAGCTTGGAAAATATATCCATAAATAGCTATCCGAGCTATATTTCCTCTTTTTAATATATATATTTTAAATAGTTTATTTATTTACTTTGAGAGAGAAAGAGGGGAGAGAGGAAGAGAGAGGGGGGGGAGAGAGAGAGAATGGGTGCACCAGGGCCTCTGGCCACTGCAAATGAACTCCAGATGCAAGTGCTACCTTGTGCATTTGACTATGTGAATACTAGGGAATAGAACTCCTGTCCTTAGGCTTTGCAAGCAAGCACCTAACAGCTGAGCCATCTCTGCAGCCCCTATATTTCCTATTTTACCACAAAATTTTCAATAATTCCAGTAGGTACAACTGAGATGCTATAATACTAAAATTTAGAATGAAGTAAAAAAAAAAAAGGCTGTTAGAAGTGATAGAAATAGATGAATACGTTGAAGCATTTATGCAACACAGAGACTGAAGTGTCTCATTTCAATGTGAGAGGAATTTCACAATGTCTTCAAGATATTCAGCCCTCTGAATGATTTATATAAAGGAAATTTCATATCATGATTGCAGAGTTCTGACCTGTATGAAGTTTATCTTTATTATCAGTTCTACTCTGCCATCATATCACTTCCAGATGCTGGGCATAGCTCTGTATTCTGGAGCAAAACACAAACATGTGTACAAACACACACACACACACACAAAAAAAAAAAACCACTTGTGGTGGCACACACCTTTAATCCCAGCACTCCGGAGACTCTGCAGGCAGAGACAGGATCCCTGTGAGTTCAAGGCCACCCTGAGACTACATAGTGAATTCCAGGTCAGCCTGGGCTAGAGTGAGACCCTACCTCGAAAAAATAAACAAACAAGCAAACAAAAACCCTTTATTATATCACTATACTTCAATTATTTGAAACATACTATTCCTTTAGGAGCACATTGTTGAGACTTTTGAGAAAATTCTAGTCAGTCTCTCCAATGCACAATTTCTTGTCAGAGGGACTCTTTGGAAAGACCATGGGGGAAGTAATTCTCTTCTTTATGAACAGCAATAAATTCAACCAACACATAAATTCACAACCACCAACTGTACTGGCCTGTGTGGTTATCAACTCACCTGCTCTACTTGGTTACCCATTTATAGGAGAAGAAGCCCTTCTCGGCCACAGGCTTCAGATTCTCTTCCTCTTGCTTGTCCACGCTTCACACTTGCAATTATCTCTACTTTCTCCTACACAAGCAGTTTCTCTCTTCTATATGATCACTTGAATAAGAAGCCAACCCTGTCATTTTCCCATAAATTCTCTTCTTTTTGCTCACTTTTTCTCTGTGCTTTTATATAAGTCAGTATAGATTTTCCAACACTCATGACTCAAATTCATCTTTTTCTATGAATTCTCAGACTATTCCATTAACGTTATTATAGCAGTTTGAATGCAAAATGTCTCTTGCAATCACAACACTTGATTCTCAGCTGGTGGTGCTGTTCAGGAAGGTTGTAGAACCTTTGGAAGGTGGAGCTGTGCTGAAGGAAGTGTGTCACTGGAAGATGGGCTTTGAGGTTGTTTGGTCCAGTCCAGCTTTCTCCCTCACTCTCTCCTTGACTTTCATGAGATGTGATGATGTTGGCTTCCTACTTCATACTTGATCTTTAAATCCCATTTGAACGAATGTCCTCTGACTCCTGACTTTTAGAGGTGTACACACTGTAATCTTCCTGCCAGGCACAGGAGGCATTGCAGAGGAAGTTGAAATTTAAACCTGAGTGCTGCTCTCTGAACCTCCTCCAAGAAGATGGTGGTGGACACTGAGAAGACTCAAAACTTCAGAGCAGAAAATCAGAAGATGCAGAGAGCTCAACAATAAAGGAGACTTAAAACACACCCTCAAAGGCTCAAGGAACATTGCAGAAGAGGAGGTGGAAAGATTGTAAGAGCCACAGGGTGGGAAGGAGTATCCTGAGGCATTGTACTCCCATAGAGATGGACTGGTGTATTCATGACTCCACAGTGAATACCATTGACACCAATGAAGAGGGACCCCAGTGAAATAAGAGTGGGAGAGAGGGAACATAAGAGTATAACCTGGGCTAGAGGGATGGCTTACCAGTGAAGGCATTTGCCTGCAAAGCCAAAGGACCCTGGTTTGATTCCCCAGGACCCACATTAGCCAGATGCACAAGGGGGTGCACATGTCTGGAGTTCATTTGCAGTGGCTGGGGGCCCTGGTGCACCCATCCTCTCTCTCTCTCTCTCCCTTTTTCTCTGCTAAATAAATAAATAAAAATAAAATATTAAAAAAGATTATAACCTGATGGGGATACAACTAATATGCAATATGTTCATATAATATATTCTGATAAAAGAATAATATTAGATGGTTACAGCCTGTAACTTTGCTACGTGGGACTAAAACATGTAAATATTACAAACACTTGGATTATGAGGAAAACATCAAAAAGGTTTTGAAAGGAAAAGGCAAAACTCTAGAAAGTTTTTTAAAATTACAACTTTAAAGGGAATTTAAGGCACATTTGGAAATGGCAATAAGGAAATAATCGTGCTAACTGCAAACTCTCTGCATTAGTGACTTGTATCCTTCATCTCCAGCTGCCTTGGGTGATAACACTTCCTGATGCCCTTATTCATCGTTTCAGTTCTGAGCAAAGTGAAAATTTGTCATTTTCATTGTTAATTTCAGGAAGTGGAAGCTTAGAAGAGATAAAGAACTTGAGATAGATCAGTGAGGTAGGAACAGCAGTATGAGGACCTGAGTTCAAATACCCAGATCAGTCATAAAAATGTCAGAGATAGGGTTTGGAAGATGACTCAATTGTTAAAGGCACTTGTTTGCAAAGTCTGATAGCTCTAGTTCAATTCCCCATGTGGTGATTTGATTCAGGTGTCCCCCATAAACTTAGGTGTTCTAAATGCTAGGTTCCCAGCTGATAGAGATTGGGGAATTAATGCCTCCTAGAGGGAGTGCATTGTTGGGGGCAGGCTTATGGGTGTTATAGCCAGTTTCCCCTTGCCAGTGTTTGGCACACTCTCCTGTTGCTATTGTCCACCTTATGATGGCCAGGGCGTGATGTCCACCCTCTGCTCATGCCATCGTTTCCCCCTGCCATCGTGGAGCTTCCCCTCGTGCCTGTAAGGCAACATAAATCTCTTTTTCCCAGAAGCTGCTCTTGGTTGGGTGATTTCTACCAGCAATGCAAACCTGACTGCAACAGTAAAGTGATATGGAGGAGTGGGATTGCTGCTAGACACCCGACTGTGTGGTTTTGGCCTTTTGGAGCTGATTTTCAAGAGGAATGTGGAAGGATTTGAAACCTTGGCCTAAGAGATACCTTGCAGTGCTGTAAGTACAGTTTAATGGACTGTTCTGGTCAGAGTTGAAAGACCTGAATGCAGTTATAACTATGGACTGTGAGGTTTGGCTTATGAGGGTGAGAAAGAGCTTTGCCTGACTGGGCTAGCAGTTTGTGTGGGAAACTTGCTGTTGTGCCTGGGTCCTGAGAAGTTGTGCAGGGTTGCTTTGTGTAGTAATGAACTGGTGTGAGCAGAGGGATATGGCACAGAAAAAAGAAAAGAAAAGAAAAGAAAAAGTTTTGGGTGAATTGCTGCCCATTCAGCTGCAAATGAGAGATTATAACCTTTGAGTCTAGGCTAGCTAACCTGCACTGGGGCAACAGGAAGAATTTAGACTCTTTTGAAGGGACCTGAGTGCTCAAGGAGTGTCCTGTTCATCAAAGTCTGTTTTATTCCCCACTGGATTAACAAATTGGCATCCTATCTGGTATTGTGGTATATAAGAAATGCAGGAAAGAGAGGGTCACTGAGTTTGCAATGTGGTCTTGTGTTTTGGAAATGGCCATGGGCAGTGTGAAGCAGGATTGCCTGCAAGGAGACCGGATGGAGCCATGTGGATGAACTGTGGATTGCAGTGGAGATCCAGTGGAGATGTGGGGACGACGAGATGGCTGCTAAGGAAAGCTGCCAGTCCCAGATGAAGCTTTCCAGGACTTTGAGTAGCCTAGCTGGAGGGGCAGAATTGGAACTCCAGAGACTTTTTGCTGGTTAGAATTATCAGACTTGGAGATTTGTCACTGGCTAGAGTTGTTGGACTTGGAGCTACAGAGTTTGATGTTTGCCCTGGTTGTTTTAAATCTTATATTGTGTGAATATTTCTTTGCTATGCCCAATGTCATCTTTTGCAGTGTAAATGTTTATTCTGTGCCATTATGGGTTTGGGGGTATTTTTTTTTTTTTTTTTTTTTTGGTATTATGGTTCAGTTAAAAGATCTTGGAGCTGGGCGTGGTGGCACACGCCTTTAATCCCAGCACTTGGGAGGCAGAGGTAGGAGGATCACTGTGAGTTCAAGGCCGCCCTGAGACTACAGAGTGAATCCCAGGTCAGCCTGGGCTACAATAAGACCCTACTTCAAAAAACAATAAACAACAAACAAACTAACTAACAATAAGAAGATCTTGGACTATGAGGATGTTTGAACATCATTGGTATTGATAAAAAACTATAGGGACTTTTGAAGTTGAACTGGATGCATTGTATTTTACATCATGTATGGATATCAGTTTATGGGGTCTAGGGGAAGAATGTGGTGGTTTGATTCAGGTGTCCCCCATAAACTTAGGCATTCTGAATGCTAGGTTCACAGCTGATGGAGATTTGGGAATTAATGCCTCCCAGAGGGAGTGTATTGTTGGGGGCAGGCTTATGGGTGTTATAGCCAGTTTCCCCTTGCCAGTGTTTGGCACACTCTCCTGTTGCTATTGTCCACCTTATGTTGGCCAGGAGGTGATGTCCACCCTCTGCTCATGCCATCATTTTCCCCTGCCATTGTGGAGCTTCCCCTCAAGCCTGTAAGCCGAAATAAACTTCTTTTCCTAGAAGCTGCTCTTGGTTGGGTGATTTCTACCAGCAATGTGAACCTGACTGCAACACCCCAGTACCCATGTAAAGCCAGATGCACAAAGAGATACATGCATCTGGAGTTCATTTGCAGTGCCAAGAGGCAGTGACTTGCATATTTTCTCTGTCTCTCTTCCTCCCTCTCTACTTGAAAATATTAAAGAAAAAGAAAAAGAATTTTCCCAGATGGTGGTGCCCATCCAATAATCCCAGCACAGGCGAGGCAGAGACAAGGGAATAATTGGGAATTGCTGGCTGACTTGTCTCACCAAATTTGTGAGCTCTAGGTTCAGGGAGATCTTGTTTAAGAAAACTAGTGGACAGCAATTGAGGAAGACACCTGACATCAAACTCTGGCCTACATACTCATGTGCACACGAGAGCATACACACCACCACACACACATACAAACACACATACTCACATGCAAACATGCAGCACACACATACGCATGTGTAAAATGAACATAAAAAGAACATGGCCAAGACAACTTGACCATTTGAAAATGGAAGCATGACTTTATCACTTATCTTTGTTTCTGCAATTCATTTTCCAGACTGACAAGACAGCTCACTCAATAAACTGCTTGCCCTGCAAGCATGAAGACATGAATTTGATTCCTAGTATGCATGTAAGCATACCAGATGTGGTGGAACACGCTCATAATCCCAAAACAGGGGAGGCAGAGACAGGTGGATCCCTGAGGCTCATTGATCAGCCAGTCTAGGAGAATTTGTGAACTTTGGGACAATGAGAACTCTATCTCAGAAAAAGGAGGAAGACAGACATTTTTCCTAAGGATGACATTTCAGGTTGTCCTCTGATCTGCACATTCTTGCTCCTTTGAACACACATACACACTCATACACACTCATAAAAAATGTACGTTAAACAAATAAATTCCATTTTCTAACTCAGTATACTTTATTGAATATTCTTGTAAGATTTTTTAAGTATTTTATTTATTTATTTGCAAGGAAAGAGAAAGAGTGAGTACGGGCACACTAGGGCCTCAATCTGCTGCAAATAAACTCCAATGCATGCACTACTTTGTGCATCTGGCTTTATGTGGGTACTGGGGAATTTGAACCTTGGTTGTTAGACTTTCCAGTCAAGCACCTTAACCACTGAGCAATCTCTCCAGCCCTCTTGTAAGATTTTCTTATAAGCCGAAATCAAGAGCTGTGAAAAGTTATAAAACGTTCCCTGACAAAACCCTGAAGATTCCCATAGGTCTCTTTTAAAACTTTGTGTTAGCCAAGCGTAGTAGTGCATGCCTTTAATCCCAGCACTCTGGAGGCAGTGGTAGGAGGATCACTGTGAGTTCAAGGCCACCCTGAGACTGCATAGTGAATTCCAAGTTAGCCTTGACTAGAGTGAGACTCTATCTGAAAAAATAAAAAAATTAAAATCTTTGTGTTGCTTCCCTGTGGATGGTGATGCCCATGTGCCCACACCCATACTTCTGTTTGTGACAACACGTCGAGTGTACAAGGCCTGAGGCTTCCTTGGCAAGCAGCCAGCTCTTCTCACCTTCTCAGAGCTTGTGGCTGCAACAGTTGGCATTCCACTCTCCCCCTGCTCCCTTCACACGGGCTTCCATGTGATGAGTCATTGAAAATCTTCCTGTCATTTGTTGAGCTTTTCCTGTGTTTGAAGGTTAAAGTGTTATGTTGGTGCAAACTTAATAAAGTTAAACAAGACATGAATCTAAACCTCCAAACCTCCATTTGGACAACCCAGATAGCAAATCATAGTTTTAGAGTCGGATGGCTAACTGGTTTGCCTGTTTTAAAATAAGGAAGAAATTTCATTGTGTTCAATCAATAAACTGAAGAGCTTAATGTCACAAGTTAAAGCGCAGTGATCCTAATTGGTTAATAATAATTTCAATCAAAATTTCTTTTAATTTGCTAGTTGCAATCTTAGTGTGTAACTAAATATGATCAGGCATTTGAATAAATTTAGTAATTGCTGCTAGAGAGAACTTGTTTTTAAAGTTATGTGTATAGAAGGACTTGGGAGGAAAACCTACCTGTGGCTTCTAATTCTATAATGAATGAACCAGGCTACTTGATTCCTGAAAACCAGAGAATTAATATTCTGAGCCCCAAACAGCAAGGATTAAATTTTAGTTTATTCAATTTTCTGAAATGTTATAGGAGTCATTAGTAAATATGGAGGGAAAGTTACTAGAATGAAAGAAATACTAACCTTCTTGAAGTGAAAGTAAGCAAAAGTGAACAGAATGGCTTTCTTTTTTATTATTATTAGTTATGTACACAGAGTGTATACAGTCATGTTGATACCATCGTGAGCCTCCTCCCTGTCCTTCCCCTTCACCACAGACCCTCCTCATTGGGGAATGTGGGTCATGCATTGTGGGGTTATTCATCAGTTATGGGTAAGAGGCAATGTCTCTGTGCATAATGACCCAACACGTGGCTCTAACATTCTTTCCACCCCCTCTTTGGCAAATTTCCCTGAGCCATGTTGGGTTCATTTTAGGTCTACTTCAGTGATGAGGTCTTGGGAGCTTCTGTGTCTCTGGATATCTGGTTTGGTAGGAGTTGAGTGTTCTCTGTGTCTACCTCCTTCACCGTTGTGCTGGCACCAGGTTCACCAAGAAAGCAGCACTCTTGCTCATTTTCCCCCAATTACTCTTGGTTTCAGTTGGGGCCCTGGTAAGGTGCTATGGGATGATTCTCTTTTCAGGTTCTATCTGTGTCCATCTGCGAAAGAGAGGCAAATTCTCCAATGGAGAGTGAATTCAACACCAGATAATTGGGATAACCATTATTATTTTAGAGGTAATTTAATAGGTATAGGCCCTCTTGTAGCCCACAATTGGTGGGAGCTTGATAATGGAGAGTGGAATTGTTTTTTGGATATGGCTCTGACTTGTTTCCCAGATCCAGCTACATATAGGTTCTGTTTCCCTGAGCAGATCCATTAGCCAAATCAAGTGCAGTTGGTTACCCACCATGGCTGTGTGCCACTATTATAGTTGTGTGAGCATCATGTCAGGTTGTTTGCTGCTGAGTAGGTTAGACCACATGTTGCTTGGACAGATGTTGGTCATTTTTCCCTGGTTGCTCATGTAGCACCTTCTGGCACTAGACAAGCTAACTGGGGACTGACTCTCTTCCAGATTCCAGGAAGGTCGATCCATTTTTCATACCAACAGCATATAGTGTCTTCATCAGTAGGGTCTTATCATTAACCTTTGGTGGATAATCATGTAATCTGATAGAATTCTGTCTTCTTTTGGGAAACCTTGTAGGTCTCTCTGATCAACAGCTCATTATGGATTCAACCACATGCTGGTACTGGGAGTTACAGGACAGTGCCAAGGAAAAGAAGGAAGAAAAAGGTAATAAAAAGAGAGAGAGAGAGAAGAGAGAGATGACAGAGAGAGAGAGAGAGAGAGAGAGAGAGAGAGAGAGAGAAAATGGAGAAGATTAAGGTTAGTCTTCATCTTACCCTCTCCAGGGCCTTGTGATTCAGGTGTTCCCTCTAAGGGCCTGATGAAGGTTCAACCATTTAGTCTGTCGTTTAGGATGTAGAACTTTATGGTGCCAATGCCGTTTGGGTCCAGTTTTGTGTGGATGGACATATATTGTCACACATATTGTCGTTGGCTTGCTTTACTAGTAACTAGTATTCTCTGTGATAACTACTTTTTCCAACAAATTCCTCTATATATTATAGAATCTTTCTTGGTTCTTCTTTTGCTTAAGTCTGCTTCTAAAACTATGATATGGGCCTGTCTGCTGTCCTTAGTAGAAGTGGGTATTTGCACCATGCATTCCCTTGGGAGATAAGGCCAGCATTATACCTGGTTTTCCTCCTGGTTCTCACCTGGTCTCTTTGCTTCCTGATTAACCATGATGTGATGTCTCCCACACACACTCCTACCAACATGAACATCACTTTGCTTTTCCTACCACCATGAGCCCAGACAAAACTTTCTTACACTGGATTTTTAAAAATATATTTTATTTATTTGAGAAAGGTAGAGAAAGAAAGAGTGAGAGAGAGAATGGGCATACCAGGGCCTCTAGTCCTGCAAACAAACTCCAGACGCATGTGCCACCCTGTACATCTGGCTTTTGTGGGTCCTTGGGTATTGAACTTGGGTCCTTTGGCTTTGCAGGCAGGCACCTTGACCACTACGCAATCTCTTCAGCCCTTTTATGTTTTCTTTGTTTCTTCTTTCTTCAAATATTATTTATTGATTTGAGAGAAATAAAGAAGTAGGTAGAGAAAGAGAGAATGGGCATCCAGGGCCTCCAGCCACTGCAAACAAATTCCAGATGCATAAGCCACCTTGTGCATCTGGCTTACGTGGGTCTTGAGGAATTGCACCTAGGTCCTTCGGATTTGCAGGGGAGCTCCTTAACCACTAAGCAATTTCTCCAGCCCTCGCCTTTTAAGACAGGGTCTTGTGTGTCTGAGGATGGCTGCAATCTCACCATGTAGCACCAAGGATGACTCTGAGCTTCTGATCCTTCTGCTTCCATCTCCCAAGTGCTGTTGGTGTGCACCACCACAACCGGTATAGCCAAGGATATGCTTGGATATAGTTGAGGATCTAACCCAGGGCTTCACCAACTAAGCTACATCCTAGTCCCCTAGGTAGTTTATATCATGTATTTTGATCAGAGCCATGAAAAAATAGCTTATACAACACTGTTGCTTTTTTAAAAACCTATATTACTGGCATAGCTTCATCTCATTGTGTTCTTCCTACCAACTCACACTCTACTCATCTGCCATCACTTCTCTAATTAAACTTTGCTATGATTGCTTTGGTCAAGGCCAAGTACATTCAGACAACATGTATGGTCTTAAATGCCTACAGTTTTTTCCTCATTTCCAGTCAAACTACTCTACCCTACTGAAGTTTAAGCCACACCAGTTCTAGCCCTTTGCTTCTCTGCATCATGCTATCTCACCATAATGTTTCTCCTCTTTTTCTTTTGGTACCAGGGAAGCTCTTACTAATCTTTCAATGTTCTGTCTAAGTTTTGCCTTTTTAATGTCTTGCTGTTTGCTGTTATAACTTTATGTAACTATATTTAGCTTAATTCTTATCATTGCAAATATTACATCTATTTTGTGCAGACTGTTAGTTTCATGAGAATGGGAATTGCAACCTTTGCGTCAGTCTTAGAATTTCAAATGATGCATAGCAAATAATATGTGCTCAATTCATATTTATTGAATATACAGGTGGATAAAATTATAAAAGTCACATGAACATTGTTTCTGCCATTTATCCTGTCAAATGTCAGCATTAGAATCATGCAATTCTTTAGGGCATTTTGGTCTCAATATTGAGGAATCCAATATTAACATAATAGTTTTCCCTTGCATACCCAGTCTCTTGATGTTCTAGTGTTCCTTTTACATCTAGATGCAATCTTTCTTCAATAATTTTACTGAGGGAAGTGTACAGGGCAATAATAACTGTATTCCTCAAAGAACAGAAGACTCTTTTTACAAATTAACATAAATTGAAATGAAAGTTTAGTTGAAAAAAATAAGACTTTCAAACTTGAAAAAGAAGTAACTTATCTGAACAATCCAACCTAGAGTGAGTTAACATACTAGTTCTCTTATCAGTAATAATAATAAAGATGAAAAGGCCCCAAAAGTACAGCTCACTGATTACTTTAGATCCTACTCACTTTGTAAAGATGCTTCTAATAAAGTCATTGTTTGAAACTCCCTTTCCACAGTATAGTCAACAGAGCCTAATGATGAACAATTTTAGAAAGCACATTCAGATCTATTCATCTCCTACAGTATAGTCTTCAACCATATTTTCATAGTCAAACTCTAGGGAAAGTACAGAGCTTTAGTGTTTTTTGGAAGAGGAGGGGATGAAGTGTGCCAAGGCAGGGTTCAGACAACCTTCTTTTTTGCAGGGCGATGTTGACACACATCTGCTCAAATATATTAATGTTTCCATACCAAATGTCTTGGTTGGCAGGGCCATGCTTAACCCTCTTTGTGAATATAGAACTAGGGAGAGGAACAGATAATTTATAATTTGTCAAGATATGTATTCCAGCACTCATCGAAAAACTAAGCCCAGGTCCAACTTGAACTAATAAGCTAATGACTGCTTATTCTTTGTGCTGAGCTTCAAAGGCGCTCTTAAGTAAATGAGCCGATTATTACATTGCCATGCATTTTTTTATTCCTTCCTGTTAAATCATGCATTTGGTGTTATATAGAAGTTGTATGCTTATTAAAAATAACCAGCATGAGCTTATGAAAGGAAACCTCACTCAGATTTTAAAAAGCAAATGAAAACCTTCAAATCTAACTGGTGCCATATGGTATACTCAGAAACACTTGTAAAAGGAAAGTTAAACCTTGAATATATTAATGATTTTTTACTAAAAGAAAAAATGCTTCTTTTCCATTTTGCATCTGAAAAGACTTCTGAATAGGGCATCTTGGAACACATTTCTGTATAAGAAAGAAATTCAGTAACATACATCTAATATTAAGCTTATAAATAGTACATGGCTTTGAACTACACAAAATGTTAACATTCTGTCTTAATACTGTTCTAGAAACAAAAAAAAAAAAAGAAAGAAAGAAATCTCCAGCTTATTTTCCACTGACAGTTTTTCATTATGTCTCTACAAACTCTTTCACCTGAGCTCGATGTAAAGCAAAATGCCCAACTAACCAGGGGTGATATTCACTTACATGAATTTCTATTCACTTGCCTTGCATTGTTTTTTACCTCCACAGAAATTCTCATACTTAATTTATATTATTCCATAAAATATGGACTAAGATCCTGAGTTGATTTTCCTTATCTTAAATGCAGATGTGAATCAGGCAAAAACCCATGGAAATCAAAGACTTGTAAAACTCATGGAGAGAGTCTGCACCTGTCTCATTCCTGCCCCCTTGCACTGTCAATGTGGAGGGTTCCCATCATTTAATACAATCCAAGACAGTGCTCTTATTTCTTGTGCCTTCAATAGTCAGCATGCTGAATACCTTATACAAATACCACACCAATTAATACATGTACCATCTTATTTTGTGCATATATATGCACAAATGTATGCATTTTCATTGTGTGTGTACATGTGTGTATGGAGGGGTGTGTGTGTGTGTGTGTGTGTGTGTGTGTAAAGGCCAGAGAATAATCTTAGATATTTTTCCTCAAGAATGCCTTTGAGACACAGTCTTTCATTGGCCTGGTGCTCAATGATTAGTCTAGAAAAGTTGATCAGTGAGCCTCAGACATCCACCTGTCTGCATGCTCCCAGAGCTGGGATTACAGGTGTGCCACCACACACACAATTTTATGTGACTACTAGAGTTCAGGCCCCCATGCTTAAGAGGCAAGCACCTTACCAACAGAGTCATTGCCCTAACTCTAATCCTTATTGTTTTAAGCATTAATAAACACAACTCATTTATTGAAATGGAATTATATTTTACTATTAAAGCTGAGAAAACTTATGGGAACTGGATGTCATTCCTTAACCTACTGTAAGATATGAGAGAGGGCTTTGTTTTAAATTCATTCATTTATTTATTTGGAAGCAGAGATAGACAGACATACGGACACACACACACACACACACACAAAGAGAGAGAGAGAGAGAGACAGAGACAGAGAAGGAAGAGAGGGCTCAAAAAGATTGTTAGGGCCTCTTCAGAAAAGGGGCAGTGATGAGGGAAAGGATGGTACTGGCATGTGTTGTTTACATACTAAGTATGTCCATAAGTAGTAAAAATAAAATTTAAAAAATATGCTCTAAGTTGACATAGACATTTTCTGGGTCTTATAGGCAATGACAATTTTCTGAACAAGCAGGAATTCAACACTTTCAAGATACTCAAGATAATTCCAAATACTTCAGTGAATTTCAACTGCTCCTTACCCTGGGAATTGGTCCTCTCTTTTGGTATTTCCTTGGTTGGTAATATAATTTTATTTTAAGAATTACTTGGTATCTTAATACATTTATTTTTCAGACATAAAGATTACTTAGGTAATAAACCAAGATAACACTGAAGAGCATGTTTAATCAAGATGTCAATAATAGTTGCCTATCAACCACTAGAAGTTAAGTAAGGATGTATTCAGTTAATTTGTTAACTAACTCCAAAAATGATTCCCAGAATGGGTCTTTATAATTCTTGGTTGTGTCTAGGATGTGTAGTGTGGAATGTATCTCTGTGGGGTGTGTGTGTGTGTGTGTGTGTGTGTAGTACATGTGCATATATGTGCAGATGTGTGTCATACATGCCTACTAAAGCAAGGGGAGAATATCAGGTGTCCTACTCTATCATTAAACCACATGTTTTGTTGAGATGGAGTTTCTCACTGAACTTAGAGCTGCTATTTCTTCAGTCAAACTTACTAGCAAGCCCCAGTTATTGTTAGTCTGTGATCCCAAGAGGAAAAGGGTAACAGGAGTGTGTGACCATGCTCAACTATTCCCAAGGATGCTGGGGAAAACAAACCCTGGGCAAATATTGCCCACTGATGCCCTCATACGTGAGCAGAAAGTATTCTTACCCACTAAATCATCTCACCAAAACCAAATCTCTATAATTTAACATATTTTTTAATTTTTTTGTTCATTTTATTTATTTATTTGAGAGTGGTAGAGAGAGAGAGAGAGAGAGAGAGAAAGAGGCAGAGAGAGAGAGAATGGGTGCATCAGGGCCTCCAGCCACTGCAAACGAACTCCAGAGGTATGCGCCTCCTTGTGCATCTGGCTCACGTGGGTCCTGGGGAATCAAGCCTCGAACCGGGGTCCTTAGGCTTCACAGGTGAGTGCTTAACTGCTAAGCCATCTCTCTAGCCCTATCTTAACATATTTTACTGCACTGAAAATAGAATAGAAGTCCAACAATTGGTGAAAATAAAATGACAGAGAATTTAAAATGTAACTTACATATGGACTATAAAAAACTTGATAAATATACTGGTCACTTTGAGGGAACAATTGCCATTAAAATTATATTTCCAATCTTGAAATGTGATTTAGGCATCTAGTTGTAAATTGAAACTTTGTTATGGATATAAAATTATAATCACTGAACATTTAGTTATCTAGTAGTTCAGAAAAATTGCTCAGAAGAGCACGTACAGAAATAATGGAGATGTTGAATCAATTCTCCTAGTAAACACCTCGAATCCATTATTTTGAATTATAACCTGACACTTTGCTTATGTTGTCAAAAACTCAAAGAAATACATAGCTATTAAGAAAATAGAACAACAAAAATAAATATTAACTCTGCAGATAGGTAACCTGCAATGAGTTAGGAGTTCTTTCTGGGTAGAGACTATGAGCTAAGAGACAGAAAATGACACAGAGACTTTGCTAAATGTGATGGTTTGAATCAGATGTTCCTTATAAACTCTTGTGTTTTGAATGCTTGGTTTCCAGCTGATGGCAGTTTGGGGGCATAGCTTTGCTGGAGGAGGTATGTTACCAGTGTTAGGGTTTCAGGTTTATTATCCCTAGCTTACCAGTGTTTCTTTGGCACATTGTCTGGCTGCTATTGTCTACCTGATCTGGCCCTGAGGTGATTTCCAGCTTCTGTTCTTGCTGTGTTTTTCCTTGCCATTGCAGAGCTTCCCCTTGAGTCTACAAGCTAAAGTAAACCATTTCCACCCACAAACTGCTTTTGGTTGGGGCTTTGTGCCAGCAATGAGACGGTAACTACAACACCTCCCATAAGACACTCTCCAGATCTTCATCTAGATTCCCTGCAATATTAATGCACATTAAACATTCAAGAGCATGGTTCTCAGGTACAGTCAACGGAGGCAAGACCGGCTAAGGCTCACATAAGGTGTTGGAGTGCATAAGGAGAGGGGGTTCCTTAGGGTAATAATTCTTTACATCTCTCAATGCTATAGTTCTACAAATCACCAAGTTTTGAACTGGAATTTTTACATAAGAGGAATGGGCTTTCAACCCAGGAAAATAAAAAATATACATATTACCATTTTCCAGAAAATTAGTAATCTCCAAAAGATGTAAATTTCTCATCATTGTTATAGAAAAATAACAAAGAGAGGAGAAAGATGGAAAAATTTAAATGGAAACAGTATGCCAAAGGAATGAGAATAAAAATAGGAAAGCAAAGAATAGTAAGAAGCTACTTGTACTCTGATCAAAGCCACCGGGCAGTTTGGAAATGAAGATCTCTGTGATTATGGAGAAGACATAAGTCATCAATATCAAACAGAATCCCAGGTGCTCAATGCACTACCAATATGCCTGCATGAGGAGTGTTGTTCTTTGCAATAAGCTCATGATAACATATGTGTGGAGAAATATTGTGGCTATTCAAAAGTATCTATATCTAATCTATATCTATATCTATATCTATATCTATATCTATATCTATCTATCTATCTATCTATCTATCTATCTATCTATCTATCTATCTATGTTGGAATTCCTGCCCAAATCTTTACATGTACATTTGGTGGTAAATTTAAGGTTTCTGCAGTAGGCAAATGTCTAATTTTCTGGATACTAATGAAAGAGTGGCATCTTTAGCTGTGGATATTTTGTGTTTTTCATGTTACAAGATATAGATTCTACCAGTTGTCTTTTGGAAGCTATTAAAGCTCTCATTTTCAACAAACAACAACAACAACAAAAACACCTAGCTCAGTTTTCAAATAATCACATTAACATTTAATGTATCTTCTAGTATTTTTAATTGCCATTATATCTCTAAGTTAAATAATTTTGACTCCTTTTTTGAACTTTCTATGAAGTCACAAATGTTTCCATGATATTACATACTCTCTAAAATCATGTTTTTTATTGATTAACCAATATTAAATGTTGTGTATTTTCATAATTTTTTGGTGATATTCTTTACAGTTTTTGTTTGTTTTTACTATGATAAGAATAAAGTGTATTCTCAGAAATATAATTATTGGTTCAAAGTATGTATGTTGTGACTTATATCTAATTTTAATTATTTTTTAATATCACACAAAAAATGTAAAACTCAGGAAAATAAGGAGAGTGAAGGTATTTAAATGATTGTGAAAGCCTTCTGTTTCCTGCCTCATGTTCTTAGTCCTCAGGATTCACCTTATATTTTATGCCATACCTTCCATCTTCAGTGCTTTCATATATGCATGCATATGAAGAGAAAAGTTTGCTGTATAAGTATACTTGCATCCATAGTATTATTATCTAGCTTATTTACATATTTTACAATATATCTTAAAATCTATTTCCTAGCTGTATGTTTTCTACTTAATTTAAAAAAATATGTAAAGTACTCCAAATTTCCTCATATAGCTATCTCTGTATTATCACATTCAATTTTATGTTATATAGCATATATAAAGTAAAAATTCCAGACAGCTCTGCTGTATAAGCAGTTGTCTTTCCATTTCCTTTTCCCTCTTTTCAAAAGTAAGTACTCTTAATTTCTTTTCTGTCATTGTTTACAATTTAAAATATTAATTTTATTTTAATAACTAATTTCTAGCAATACATTATTTATTACTTACAGTGTTAGTATTTATCATGCAAAATAATAAATCATAAATCAAATAAGATGTTGATTTTTCTCAGTGGTTTATTTAGTTGTAAAAGGTAAACTTTCCCCACCTACCAGTTACAACAGACTGGCTTTGGCTGCTTATTATTAATGGACTCTATTATGCAGAGAAATAAGCAATAAGGCTTCTAAGAAAACATCTTCAGGAGAACCCCTGAGAGGAAGCCTATGAGTCTATGGAAGGGTTACTTGTGCAGAGACCTGTATGAGAGATTAAACCCATGCAGGATACCTAGCTCTGCCTTCAATTAAGTGGGAGGCAATGAAACAGCTTGGCATGTGGTTTTCACCAATGGGAATGGAAAGGACAAAGGGTGAAGGGTAATTAGCTCCTGACCTGAAAGAGCTTATAAGAGAAAGAATTCCAGTAAAACAATTTTGCTTTGGACATTTTGGTGGTGTATATGCATGTGAAACAGTATGTGTTCAATAGTAGTTTTTTTCATTATAATGCTTCCCAGCAGGTCACAATCTCAAATGTTCACATGGGTAGGAAGTCACACACTTAGGAAGCTGCCTGAGCACGCACTGCCTAAAGCACTGAGTGTGAAGTGAGTCCTGCCGTGTGGGCTAAGGTCAGAATGTGGGCCAAAAATTGTTGTATCATCTGATTTCTGAAAGATCTAGAAGTATGAATGTCATGTGAAATGCCATATGATATTGTATAAATATTGATAATTATTCAATTTCAAAACAAACAAAGGCCAATCAACAAATGCCTATGTGAGAACAAGTCCAAGGATCTCCAAGTTGTGACCTCTGGCTGTGTAATACCAAGTTGTAGCAGACAGCTTCAGGTTCGCTGAGATAAACTTCCAGACCAGGAACAGTTATGAAGGAAGGGATATTTATTGAAGCTTACAGATCCAGGGGAAGTTCCATGAATGCAGAAGAAGCTGGCCTGCCTTCACAGATCCAAGAGAGAGAGAGAAGCACAAGCCTAAAGCCAAAAGCCACAGCACACTTCAGGAACTCCTGCTAGGCACACTTTGCATATCTTTAGATTGAAATCTGAAACCCACCATCACACCTTAAGATCCACCCAGTGACACTGCCTCCAGCCAGGTGGCTGCAGATGCAAACTACAAACAATAAAGAACTGAATATATTGGGGGCCATCTATTCAAACTACCACACAAGTCTTTCAAAAAGAAAGGGAGGGGTGGCAGGAGACTGAAAGGGTTAAGTTCAATGACACCATACCTCATTCATTTGATGAGGACTTATTGAAAGAATATTAACATATAATGGACATTCTGTAAGAAATGTTCATATAGCAGTGATTGTTTATTGTTTTTAAATAAGATAAATTATCTTTCTTTCTATTGTAATGGTCTAGTAACACACAGTCTGTGACTGATATGTTTACCCCTGCCTCCCTCAACATGGTACCCACATCATGAACAACATGAATGCTGTAGGTCCTGCCATCAAATTACCTTTTCAGGCAGTGGCAATGGAGGGAGAACCATGAAACCTATTTGTTCTTTTTCATAGCACCACCAAGAGTCTTTTTCTGCTACTTTTCACTTATGTGTGGCTGGCCAAAACTAAGTCACCTGGTCATTTCTAACAACCAGAGAACTAGCATTACAAACATGTGTCTATCTACAGTTTGATGTATGCATTTTTTAAAGAAAAATTCTCATAGTTTTACTGTGCTAGAAGGTGTTATATTAGGTATGTTCCAATAAACAATATCTCTTCACAAATCTATAGCTCATACTCACATGTGCTTTAAAATCAAGTAGGCAATCCACACTTAAAAAGGGACAGAATCCAAGAAAAGGGCACAGTGTGTTCAACGCCATACTGGCTAGAAAATGTGGTGCATTATATGATATTGGAAGCTTGGCTCAGAACTGACTGGCCTTCTCAGCACAATGAAACTCACTCCTGGGAGATGGCAGAGCCATCAAAGCTGGCCTCTGATCCTGGAGCCTACTGATTCCAGGGACTTCTGCCAAGCTGAGAAGTTGGGCCTTTATTCAATCAAGCAAGCCACTGTGGGAGTAGGGCTCCAGCCTGAGCAAGGCACTGCCAGTCCATGGAAATTCTGCCTGTTTTCCTGAATCACCCAACTGGATCGCCCCTCATTCAAAAGGAAACTAAAAAGGCAGTAGATCCTCTCAGTGCCCAAATCAACAATGGTGGGGAGGCCTCTCACAGAGCAGTGGAACAAAGAGCAGACATGGGGTCTGTATCCACCTTGACCAAGTCTCCCTACGTAGGAAACACATGGCTTGAATCAGTCTTAACTTCTAGACCTTGCTTTCAATCTTCTGAAGATGATTTTCCTTTTCCCTTCATTGTTTTCATTTTCTGCTTTAATCCCCTCCAATGCATTAAAGAGAGTTTTCTCAAAGTTTTCTGTTTTCAGTCCTGTTCCCAAATCTTTCAAAATCTCTCAAAGTAATTCTTGTTTGAAATCCTGACTTCAGGGTTGGAGAGATGGCGTAGCAGTTCAGGTGCTTGCCTGCAAAGCATAAGGACCCAGGTTCAATTCCCCAGTACCCATGTAAGCCAGATGCATAAGGTGATACATGTGTCTGGAGTTTGTTTTCAGTGGTAGAGGCCCTGGTGTACCCATTCTCTCTCTCTCTCTCTCTTTCTTTCAAACAAATAAATTCTTTAAAAAAAAAAAAGAAATCCAGACTTCAGACTCCAGTCTCTACTGTAAACATGCTGCTCCATTTATCTCCAAACCTGTAGTCATTTACCTAAGAATGAAGGAGTGGTCTCACTGAACCAGAGACCACACAGCACCACAACTGTATTGGTGTAAGGTATCACAAAGAGCTTGAGTAGAGTGAGAAGAAATGTGGTTGATGGGAGTTGAAGGCACTTTCCACTGACCTGGTATCTGACTTATGGTGGAAAGTAAGTTAAGGAAGGATTATCAGATGGCAGTAGTATTTCCAGCATGGGAGTTGAAAGAATAGTGGCTCACCAAAAGACAACGTTTCATGAGGACCACTGGTGAGACTGGGGCATTTGGATTATGACTTAAGGGAGTTTTAGGGTTGTGAAATATGAGTATAACTGTCTGTTAATAACTTGCTATTTAATTTTGATTAATATAAGAAAATAAATGCTACTCATTCTCTCTAGCAGTTGAATTCTGGTATGTTATTATGTTGGCATAGTGTTCGTATCAAGTGAAAACAAATCCATACTTGGGTAAAGAAAACTTTTGTTCTAAGAATTAATGAGAAAATGGCTATAACAGCAATTCACAGACACCTAGAACCTCCAGGGAATAAACTGGGATAGTCCTGTGGGGTGGGTGACAGCAGAAATACATTAGTTTCCATAGCAAGAAAGAAAATAAAGTTTTGAGAAAAGAAGAGCAGAGCCCACAGTCAGTTCTGGAGAGTTCAACCGTGACTGGAAAGTGTGTTCCTGTGGGTGGGAGCACAGTCGCAGACAGAGGTTAGGAGCCACGGCTTGAGGTGCAAACAACCTCTGAAAATTCATTCTCAACATTAAGAGATAATTTTAAATAGAGAGAGAGGGAGAGAAAGGGAGGGAGGGAGGGAGGGAGAGAGAAGGGACAAACCGCCATGTGCATGCATGATGCTGAGCAAGAATATAGAGGAGCAGTGCTGGGAAAGACCTTTCTTCAATTCTGCACTGGAGACACTAGAAGCTATTTTAAAAAGACCCCTTCTAGGCTGAGGATATAGTTTAGTCACTGAGTGCTTGCCTAACACATATGCAACCCTAGGCTTGAGACTCTAGGTTTGACTCCCAGCACTGCAGAAAAACAAAGGAGACCTTATGAGTTGGCACCCAGTGCTAGAGACAAAGGGTCTAAGCTATGACCTATGGCCTATAGCCCACATATGGCCAAGGATATATGCATTCACAGATGAATGTAGCTCAACAGAAAATTATAACTGTATGGGGCTGAATGGAGAGATTGCTCAGCAGTTCATGGCACTTGTTTGTAAAGCCTGATGGTCCAGGTTTGATTCCTCAGTATTCACATACAGTCAGATGTACAAAGTGGTGCATGCATCTGGGGTTCATTTACAGTGGCAGGAGGTTCTGGCATACTTTCTCTCTCTCTCTCTCTCTCTCTCTCTCTCTGTGTGTGTGTGTGTGTGTGTCTCATTCTCTTTCTGTTTGTGTCTGGATCTCTCTCAAATAAACAAAAATAGTTTTTAAATATTGTAACTTAAAATATTATGAGATTTTTTTCAATCCTTTTTTTTTTTTTTGGTTTTTCGAGGTAGAGTCTCACTCTGGTCCAGGCTGACCTGGAATTAACTGTGTAGTCTCAGGGTGGCCTCGAACTCACAGCGATCCTCCTACCTCTGCCTCCCTAGTGCTGGGATTAAAGTTGTGCGCCACCATGCCTGGCTCAATACTTATTTTTGTAACTTGACTGTGTGATTCTTAAATGCAGACTTTGTGGGTGACAATGTCATATTATCAAAACACTGGTCTACCATGCATGTTCAAACTGTGGTCCATGGGCTGCATTTGTTTAAATATAGCTATGAGTGCAGTCCAAGACATTTGTAGCTGACAGCATCATGAAGCAATGTCAAAAGGGTGAAAATTTAAGAGAAGGAAAACTTTGTGTCAGAATCACGCAGTGCTCTGGGAGGTAGAAATCTGGTCTGAGCCAGAATGTACCACATAGAGACACCCCAAGTACCCAACACAGCTTATGCTGGGACCACATAGAGACACACTTAGGAGCCATTCCCCACTCTCCTGAAGGGCTTTGAGAATGAAGGACTGGTCTAGGGAGATTGCCCAGTGGTTAAGGATGCTTCCTTGAAAAGCCTGCCAGCCCAGGTTTAATTCCCCAGCAACCCACTTAAAGGTCCCTCTCCTCTCCTCTCCTGTCCTCTTGTCTCCTCGGTCTTTCTCTGTCTCTCTCTCACACATACATACATACATACATACATAAATAAGTAATTTAAAAGAATGCAGGACCTCAGAATTGCTTTAACTGAAGGTATGACAATCTTGCAAGGAATCATACAGATGCAGGCTTGGCACCTCTACCCGTCATTTTACCTTTAGCTGGAGCTATTTCCTCCTTTTGCTTTCATTGTTCACATCTTCTCTTTTCTCTCCTATATTTTTAATCTGTTGCTCTAATATTGATCACTAATCTTACTCTGATGATTTTCTTCTCATTCCTACTCTTACTAACAAATACCTCAGTACATGCTGTGCTGCACTTGTTCCTTTACTTCACCTTAATTATTGGTATTGAAGGTGTTATCACCTATTACTGTATGTCCATAGAGAGTCTGCTTATCGTTTATGGTGGTTTCTTTCAGAATAATTCCAGTGATAGAGCCTAATTTGCAGTGTACTTTCTACTGAAAGAATATGAATGATTAAAAACAAATATCCAATCAACAATTCAGTCACAGATGTATAAGCCCCAGCATGGAATCATAAGATGCATTTAAAAGTCAAGGAAACATTATTTTTTGCAAAAATTATTAATTCCAAAATAAAGTTAGTCAATCAAATAAAATCCCAGACAAATAATTTAGAAGAATGATTATAGAAAGGTACTAAAAAAATCAATAAATTAAAATAGAACACAATAGCTGAATGAAATATCCATGTCAATACAGGATATGGGAGTGGAATTCACCAAAGAGATACAAGTGCTGAAAAAGAAATCAAAGTAAAAATTTTGAAAAAGTAAAAATAAATTTAAAGTATTAATGGTCAAACTAACCAATAGAAAAGACCAAGTAGAAGACAGACTATCAGGGCTCAAATATAAGGTAGATGGATTAGAATGGCAATGACAAAGATAAAACATTAATAAAGACTAGAATATGCAAAATCTATGGAACATCACTGAAAGGATAAATCTACAAACCATGAGTACAGAGAAAAAGAGGTTAAAGCTAACAGCAGAGAAAACATGTTCAGTAAAATCATAGCAGAATTGTTGTCAAATCTAAGGAGTTTAGATTACCAAACAGACAATTAAGAAAGAAAAGGAAGGAAAGAAGGGAGGAAGAAATGAGAGAAGGAAGGATTGGTTTTTTAATAGGTATTCTAATAACACAGGAAATACCCCCAAGAATTAACAAAGCAGGCCCAGAAAGCCAAACATCACATGTTCTCTCTCATATGTGGTTCCTAGCTACAAATGGTTGGACTTCTATGTGAGTAGGAATAAAACTCAGTAGCAGAGTCCAGTAAGCTAGAAAGAGATACAAAGTGAATAGAAAGGGAGGGAGGGAGACTTAATAGGATGGTACTGTACATAGTTAAGTAGAAGAATAGATTAATGGGGGTGAAAAGGCCTAAGTAAGGTCAGGGGAAGAGACTGAGTAAAGGAAAGGTGGGAGAAGGGCTGCTCAAAATCTAAGAGGATATAAATAAGTTATATGGAAACCTACTTTTTTGGACAATGGAACACCAAGAATCCATAGATTATTACTAGAAAATTTTCAGTGCCAGGGATGGGATACCTTCCAATGAGTTGTTGGCTAGGGAGGTCACTGATGCCCCCAAAACATTACAGGCTATTGCTGATGCTCTTGATTTCCTACCAGGAACAGATGGCAAGACCATATTGCTGAAGACTCTACGTACTTGCTGCAAGGTCACTGAGAAATCCTGCTGGAGCTGAGCTGAAAAACTCCTCCATATAGACCAGCTAACAAAAAACTAGTAAAAGCTATGCTGCATGCATTCTAATGGGAAAGAGAGAGAAATCACCAGTGGAGATACTCAACAGTGGACACTGTAAGCTTTATATTTGGCCACCCAGGCCAAATGAGCCAATGGGTGCAATAGTGGCACATCTGTTATGGAGGAAACCAACCATCCTCTAATTTGACTGGAAGCCTGCTCCATAGGAGGGAATACATCCCTGATACTGAAAACCTACAATAGGGTTCGTAATGAGCCCTAGGGGTGTAATGTCTGCTGCTGTATGGCTAAATGCATATGCTATGTTCACCAAAAGCCTGGTAAGCACTTCTAATGTTAACCCCATATATTAAAGCTACTGTTGCTTTTGGTTACTGGAGCTTCTCTTTCCAGATGACAGTGACTTTGGGATGACTCAGAAGACACCATGGTGCTGAGAAGAAGTGACAGAGGAGTGTTCTGTACTGAAATATCTCTATCACACCTTTCAAGGCTCAAGATCCATTATGGAAGGGGTGACAGAAAGAATGTAAGAGCCAAAGGAAGTGTAGGACTCCTTACAATATGCTCCTTCAGGCACAAAATGGCCTGGATATCCATGACCTCACAGTGCCTACCTACACAAGACCATCATAATAGGAGGAAAAGATGATAAAATCAAATTTAAAAAGAGACTGATTGACAGGGGGAGGAGTATGATGGAGAGTGGAGTTGCAAAGGGGAAAGTGGGGAGAGGGAGGGAATTACCATGGGTTATTGTCTACAATTATGGAAGTTGTCAATAAAAAATAAATTAAAAAATCAAAAACAAACAAACCAAAAAAAACAAAAAAACTTCTTTACAGGAAACAAAACAATAAAGTGACAACCTATAGAACAGGAGAAAATTTTTGTTAGCTATACTTCTGACAGAGGATTAATCTAGAATATATAAGAAACTTAAAAAACAAAAACTAATGCCAATAAACCAAACAATGCAATCAACAAATGACATTATGAAATGGGAATAGAAAGTTCTCAAAACATGTAATTCAAATAGCCAAGAAACATATGCAAAAGTATTCAACATCTTCACCCATCAGGGAATTGAAGATTAAAAGTATACTGTTATTCCTTCTCACCCTTATCAGAATGGCTCACATAAAGAGAGCAAATAACAAATGCTGGTGAAGATGTGGGGAAAAAGGGGCCCTCATTCACTGTTTGGAGAATGCTACTTGGTCTAGCCACTATAAAAATTGGTATAGAGTCTGCTCCAAAAGTTAGAAATGGAACTACCAAATGAAGCTATACAACTTCTGGATATATATCAAAAGGACTCTATATTGACATACTATAGAGATTGCAGCACATCTATGTTTACTGTGGCACTATAAGAAATAGTCAATTAGTGGAATAAACCTAAGTTTAAATCAATAGCTGAGTGAGAAAAGTGATAATAGGGCTGGAAAGATTGCTTAGTGGTTAAGATGCTTGCCTGTTAAGCCTAAGTACCTGCATTCAATTCCCCAGTAGACACGTAAGCCAGATGCACAAAGTGGTACATGTAACTGGAGTTGCTGGAGGCCCTGACACAACCAGTCTGTCTCTCTCTATCTACATTTCCCCTCTTTCTCTCTCTATCCGCCCCTCAAATAAATGAAAAAATTATATATATGCATATATATTGACTTTTGAGGTAGGGTTTCACTCTAGAGCAGGCCGATCTTGAATTTACTATGTAGTCTCAGGGTGGCCTTGAACTCACAACAATTCTCCTACCTCTGCCTTCTGAGTGCCGGGATTAAAGGTGTGTGCTGCCACGTTCAGCTAAATAAAATATTATTAAAGTGATAATAGATACAGAAAGAGACATAATAGAGTTGTATTCAGCCATGAAGAAGTAGGAAATCATGTCATTTGCTGGAAAATGTATGCAACTGGAGAGCATCATGTTAAGCAAAATTAGCTAGACTCAGGAAGACAAACATCACAAGGTTTCTTTCACTTGTACAGGTAATATTCTTATAGGTACATAGAACTATTTGTTTTTTATATATAATATATATGTATATATAACATGCACACACACATACACATATAAATAGCAACAGAAGGACAACTGAGATTAGTGAGAATGAAAAGGTGGAGGAATGTAGGGTCAATGTGGTCAAAATATATGATAACTTTCAAAAAAGAAATTTAGGAAACCCAAAACTGGTTACAATAAGTATATACCAACAAGAAAAGATTATTGCAATACGGGGAAATGTGTTATGGGAAGGTGACTATTCATTGCTATAAATAGGCTCTACCCATAAGATCTGCATGTGTCTTGGGGTCAGATAGAAAATGTTCTTTCTGTTATATGGAGGATATTTGCAATCTAGGAGGGGCCGGTTGATGAGAATTAGATGATGGGAGGTGAAGAGACACAATTACACATTAGACCAAGAAATATTTTCCATGGGGACAGCTGAATCCTGAGAATAGTTATTAGGGATCTTGTTCTAATTTCTCATGTTCAAAGGTAGATCCAAGTCCCATGTCCTGAGGAATGGAGAGGGACCTGGTTATAGTTTGGCCAAGACAGGTTAGGTATCCTGTCCAGATGGGTCAGCAGGAACAAGCAGTTTCACCAATTATGAGATAATGAGTAGGAATTTGGAAAGCCGGTGCCTGGCCTTGTCATATGTATAAGCAAGGGTTCGTTCATGAGCTTACTGTTGTGAGTTTTGAGAGTGATTTAGTCGTTCTCAGCTCTGGGTGGCTTTAGTTTGGTGCTAAAGCACTGGACATGCACAGGTCACCGAAACTCCCGCAAGCCACTGGCATTCAAGTTTATGTTCCACTGCACAGCAAAATAAGGACAGAAGGACAGCATGTAAAGAAAATTATACCAGAAAGATTTTTTGGAAAGAGCTAAAACAATGTTCTCCTTAGAAAGGGAGAGGGGCCAGGTGTGGTGGTGCACACCTTTAATCCCAGCACTCGGGAGGCAAAGGTAGGGGGAGTAGCCAAGAGTTCAAGGCCACCCTGAGACTATGTAGTGAATTCCAGGTCAGCCTGTGCTAGAGCGAGACTCTACCTCGAAAAACAAACAAATAGAAAAAGAGGGGGGACTTAAAAAGAGTTGCTGACAGTACCCAGACTGCAGCAGCCTTTGTAGGTTTGGAATAAGTCTATGAGATAACTCAAATGGAAATTAACATGCCAGGTAGGTACAATTGTGATAGGTCTAGATAGACACATCCAGGGTCTTTGATTTGTGAGGAGCTAAAATAAGATTTCACAGGCTCAATGGGAACCCAGAAACATTCAAAGGAATTGTGGGATATGGACATGGAGAGAACAATGGGTCACTGGTTGCTGAGTATTGTTCTTGTAGAATTTCAGCCCATGAACTGGAACTACCTTATTGTCAGACATGTGGTCAGATCAGTGCTCATTTCTTTCTGAAAGCCCATGACCCTGAATAAACTGCCTGTAAGGCAAGTTACTTGGCTCCTGTTCTGTAGTATCATCCAAGTTATGCAGGAAAGGATGTTTGCGTTTCTTCAGACACAAATGTTTGGGAGAGGTTTTTGCTTCTCATGTCTCCTAGAGCTAAGGACTCAATTAGAATTTACTTTATCAGTCTATTGTCAGGTCATTTGCAACCTGCCAGTTCTTTCCCTAAAGCTTTTACAATATATTTCAAAAGTCAATAATTAATTTGGAAAGTAAGTCACCCTGTTGAGAAAGTAAGAACTTTACTTTATTCCATTTAAGTATAGGCAAGCTGAGATGAAAAATACTATATAACGTCAATGTGATGATAACAGGAGCATTGACCCCCCCTACACCATTTGTGTTCTTTATGAATTTACATGGTCTACCAAGTCATTAGATGATGATTCTCCTCCTCTCCATCTGCCTCTTTGGTTGTGCTTCTTTGGATAGTACTCTGATTCTTCCTTCCTCACATATATGGTTTTGCTTTCATGGTCCCAGATAAGCCATTTAATAATTCCAGGACTATTTTCCATAGAATAGTACTGTAATTTATTAGGCCTGCAAATGTGTTGTTTAAAAGCAGGAAAGGAGTTTTGCTTAAGTATCACACAGAAGTTGGCCCATGCACTCAATAAAAGCTCATTATGGAAGATTATAAACGTCTAACAATACATTTTAAGTGAGATGCAATGATCCATAAAATTGGTGTGGCTAATTAACAGATCAAATCTCCATAAGAACCGGATGTCTTTCATATCCTGCAGTTGCTTAATTCTATAGGTATTTTACTATCTACAAATGCTTAGGAAAATTAAATAATAGTATAAATGTTCAGTGGGATTAAAGCAACTGTAAAATGAAACCAAACAAAATGAGTTTATTTTGCTAATAGAATAAAGGGAATCCCAGTGTTAATACAATATTACACAAAATCTAGAGCAAACATCCTCTGAATCCCAGCTTCATTACACATGTAATTAACCTTTCTCAATCAAGCTAAGCATCTTTTATACCTCCTTCTCAATTGCTTCACATCCAGGTTCTTCTTTCATGTGAGTAAAAGGCAGGCATCAATTCAGACTGTAATACCACCTCACACTGTGCTTCCAGAACAGTGTGAATCCCCAGAGCATTTTGAATACTAGTATTTCTCTCAGCCCTCTGTGTACCTTACAAATCTCCTTTCTTCTTGATGAAGCAGGAAACATTAGATGCTAATAGAAATCACTTCTTAGTGATTTCTCAATGATTGCTCACAGTGGAAGTGGACATGCTATACTTTGGGTTCTAAGAACTGTTGCTTGCTCTGGCAATTTGCTGGCAATATCCACCTCACTTACTGAGATAGAACATGGCATGCAGGCCTAAGTCAATGACCACTCCCAATTCTCCTGGCCTCCTTCAGTGCTAGCAGATGAACTCGAGACTCGGATCATGATGAGTGTCCAAGTGTGATAGCTGCTGTGAGGAGACTGACTTTCTCTTGAGACTTGAACTTGGAAGGATGTTGCAGTCAGCTTCACATTGCTGGCTGAAAACACCTGACCAAAATCAGTTTATGGGAGGAAAGGGTTTGTTTTGAATTACAGATTCTAAAGGAAGCTCCATGATGGCAGGAAAGTCATGGCATGAGTAGAGGCTGGGCATCACCTCCTGGCCAACATCAAGTGGACAATAGCAGCAGGAGAGTCTGCCAATCACTGGCAAAGAAAAGCTGGCTATAACAACCATAAGCCCACCCCTCAAAATACACTGCCTCCAGGAGATTCCAATTCCTAACTTGCCACCAGCTGGAGACCTAGCATTCAGATCAGCTAAGTTTATGGGGGACACCTGAATAAAACCACCACAGATATGTAGCCATGGTGGGATATATCTGGAGAATACAGCCATCACATAGAAAAGAGCACAAATGGGAGCAGGAAGAAACCTCAACATAACAGTCTTTGAGCCTACTTGGAGCCATTTCTAAAGCCCAGTATTGCTATAAGACTTCCTTGGTACATAAGTCAATACATTTTCTTCTCATTGTTTGGGCAGCATTTTCTGCTAAAACCATGAGTTCTAAATGATAGAATATTGGACCAATTTGCTAGTAATAATGCTGTTACAACCACGACTAACCAAAAACTTGGATAGTAGTTCCAGCTATCTACTTGAACTTCCTTTGGCAAATAGCTTGAGCTGAGGCTATATTTCATTTAGGTCTTATAAAAACTTTGTTGCAAGCTGAACATTAGGGCTTGTCCAATCATCTCAGCAATTCAGAGGCTTAGGTGGGAAGATCACCATGAGTTTAAATCTTACCTTGGGTACAGAGTGAATTCCAGGCCAGTCTAGACTAACACAAGACCCCACATCAAAAGAAGCGAACTTTCTTGCAAGTATTAAAATAATTATATATAATTTCTATATCCAAAATAGGCCAGTACTCTATAAATGCTATTTATCTTAGACTAATTTTGCAGAGAATTTTATTTACAGTTGAAATCTAAGTAAGCAGTTTCATTTCAGCTGCACTGAATTTTATTTTAGATATGAAGTTTACCTGTGTTCTAAGGTTTTATTGTTCTAGACTCTGCAGTTTTGAGAATTGTGGGAGTCAGAAGGAGAAAACAATCCTGTCTGTTCATAGAGTCATTAGCTCAAGCTGGCATCTGTTTGTACTGGTACTCTCTGGGTATGCAGACAGGAAGTGAAATGGCCATGAAGTGACATCACTTACCCTTGGACAGATGGCTGAGGCTGTGGAAAGTTACAGTGTTCCCTTACATCCAGTAAAGACATAGGTTTTCAAGTACAGTTCTACTATACTCATAGTTTTAATCAATAAGGTATAAATTTTGAGATTATAAAAGTTTGCATGATAATATGATCGTTGATTAGAAAAGGATAAACAAAATTGCAAGACTTTTAGACTGCAGACCCATTAAGTAAAAGTTGACATTTTGTCCCAATGGCTCAAAGGAACTAAATGTTCCCCACATCGTGAAGAATAAGAGTCCAGCTCACTTTGCAAAATGAACAGCTACTGCTAAATCCCACAGGGATTCTGTCATAGCCCGTCAGGATTAGAGGAAAAGAGAACAATTTCCTAGATGAGAAATCAAGCCAAGAAGTGCAGCAGAATGTAGCTCTGGTGATACCATCCACTGCAATACAACTGCCCAGCCCTTCAGTATTGGTTCTGTGCTAGAGTCAAAAAGTGTGTGTCATGGTTTGATTCAGGTGTCCCCCATAAACTTAGGTGTTCTGAATGCTAGGTTCCTAGCTGATAGAGATTTGGGAATGAATGCCTCCTGGAGGCAGTGTATTGTTGGAGGCAGGCTTATGGGTATTATAGCCAGTTTCCCCATGCTAGTGTTTGGCACACTCTCCTGCTGATGCTTTCTGTCTGATGTTGTCCAGGAGGCCATGTCCATGCTCTGTTCATGCTGTCATTTTCCCCTGCAATCATGGAGCTTCCCCTTAAGTCTGCAAGCCAAACTAAACCTTTTTTTCCCATAAGCTGCTACAACAGTGTGGATGAGAAAATGTCCGTAAACCATAAGGAGAGAAACATGAATAAAGGCAGAGAAAGGGAAAAAGCAGAAAAAGAATTATCCTACTTAGCCTAATACCACAATGAATTTATCTTAAGTGGATTTAACTGTTATATGATTCTAAAAAATAGTTTGGAATAGAAATTTTGAGTGTATGAATCTTCCTCACGAAGAAGGTTGCTAAGTAGAAAGTGTGATTGCTAAGCCAGGAGTTGCAAAGAATGAACAGGGAAGGGTATGTATGTGTCTTGTCTGCCTTGTGGGTACATACTATGGATACATGATGGCTACAGAACCTAGAGAGAACTTGGTGTTTTGCTCCATAATGACAGAACTTACTGTATCATCAATAGACCTGTGATGAAGTAAATGATTGTGAGCCACTGACAAAGAAACCAGTCTTTTAAAAAGAGAAATGATATGCCCAGGGTCAAAGAAATCATACAACCCAACAGTTTTAGAGGTCCCAGAACATCTAGACAAACTTATTGGTAAGGAGTTTTCCATGTATGACACCAGTCCATAAAGACTAGGGCAAGTTGCTGTCTCTTCAAATGCATGGGTCCTGACACATCATGAGACACATTAAGAAACAAGGAAACATACCCTGCAGAAGACACAAAACAGATCACCAGAAGCTGATGCTAAATGAATAGCATGGCAGCAATTAGTTGACAAAAAATTCAAAATTACTATTATATACATTTTATTAGCACAAGAAAATTATATGTAAATAAAATGAAAATTTCCACAAGGATAGGGGAAAGAATCAAGTGAAAATACTAACAAATAAAATTCAACAGTATATAAAAGCTAATCATACATGGTAGTGTGACAGCTCCTCCAAGAAAAGTAACTATTGCCACCTTGGTCAGAAGCAGCTGCTACCACACAGGAGAATTCAGATTGAGCCTGTTGACATTCCCCATAGGAAAGGAGTGGGGAAACATCACCCTCTGAACTGGCCATGTGGAATGATGCACAAGACCTCATAGTTTGAGAGGAAGGGGAAGACAGAGTAGAGAGAGGGTGGAAGATCAAGGGACAGAGAGCTCCACCTATCCAACCGTGGGGAGGTTGGTGTCCATGTTAGTGTGAAACCTTTCAGTGCATCTGCTTGGGAGTCTCCATGCTCCTGTAAGTATTGTCCCACTTATTATTCATGCTCTGTCCAAAAGCCTGATAAACAAATTGGCTCATAAAGGCAAACTGGTAAAATCAAAGTTTAGTTTGTCTGAGATTCCCTGTCTGCACTCATATACTTCTCTCCAGAAAAGACCAAGTAGAATCATCCCTGAGATGCAAAGAAGGATGAATCAGCATATAGAAATCAAGTGCTACATATGCCATGTCAAGAGAATGACATCACATGAAAAGAATGAGGGAAAATAATCAGTGGATCATCACAATACAAGCAGAAAAAAAGCATCTGATGGAATTCAACAATGTTTCCATGATACTCATACCCAACAGACTAATAATAAAAGAAAATTATCTCAAATAAAGGTCATAAATGAGGATCCTACCATTAGCATCTTACTGAATGGTAAAATGGCTGACATATTTTCTTCTAAGCTCAGAAACAAGACAAGCAGGAATTCTAATACTACCTTTACTTTTGTTTGGTCAAGACAATGAGTCAAAAGATATAAAAGTCATCTGGGTTGTAAAGGAAGTAACAAAATTATGTCTGTTAACACATGATGTGATTTACTTGTAGAAATCCAAAAGTTCACTGTTGTAAGAAATGAAAGAATACAACAAAGTTTCAAGATATAAAAATAGTGCTATTCTACACATTAATAATGAATTACCAAAAAGAGAACATAAATAATCTCATTTGTAGGAGCATCAGCAGAATAAATAATGATATAAAACAAGGAAGGAAAAGATTCTTTTACTGAAATTTACCAAAAATTGCTTAAATAAGTGAAATAAAAAAATAGATCAAGAGATATCCAATGTTCATGGAACAGAGAACTTATGACTAGAATGTCTACATCAATCATAGTGATGTACAAATTCAATGTGATCCCACTAAAGCTCCAATGACACTTTCACCAAAATTGAAAATGCAGTCTTAAAATTATATGGTCCCTGGGTTTGTAGCACATGGAAGAGAACTTGCCTACTGTTCTGAGTTCCATACCAGGCAGTGTGAATAAAAAAGAAGTATGGAAGTAAAAGTGACTTTAAAGAGTCAAAACAATCTTATACATGAACAAATCTTTAAGATTAATGATTCCTGGTTACAAAACACATTATTACATTCTAGTAATTAAAATTATGTGATACTGGAATAAGGAAAAAATATAGAGCAATAGAATGGAACAGGGACCTTTGAAATAAACTCACACAAAAACGATCATAAAAATTAATAGAAAGAGATGAAAATTCACCTGAAAACAATAAAAAGAAACTCAATGACTGAAGGGTTAATGAGCCACTGGCCTTGGACCAGCGACCTCTGTAGACTGTAACTTTCCAGGACCATAGCATGACAAAGGACTTCTGTTAAAAAGCAAGCTCATAACCCAGACATCAGGCCCTAAGACCTATCAGACCCATGGGACAGGCAATTAGTAAACAAAAGAAAAGGCCTTCCCTTCTTCCCATTCTTCTCTCCCAAAGACCGCTACCCTCAGTCCTCAACCTACACATCTCTACGCTATCCCACATTCAAAGGCTACAACAGCAGCGACTTCACTGTGGGAAAGCTGCTGTTCCTGCAGCAAAGAATAGTCGGGTCAATCCCAAATTCTGACAGGGACAATACACACCTTTGAAACTTTAGTTTAATGTGAACCCAATGGTAACAGAAATAGCACAATAATAATCGTGAAACAGATAGGACCAGGAATACTGTACTCTGATCACTTTCTTTTAATCTGGCTACCTCCAAACTCCCTACTGCAATGATAGACACAAAGTAAAAGTGACAGAAGCAAGGAAAATAAGCAATGACAATATAAGAGCAGTGTCAAAAGTACTAATCGCCAGAAAACAAAATTTATTGTAGGGATATTTTATGGTGCATCAGGGAAGTATGTTTGTGCCTCTCAGAACCCTGCAAAATCTCAGAGATGAAAGATTCCTAACATTGTCAAATGGGAAGAACATGAGTCTGAAAACATGAAGATGTTCTGATAGGCTAAGTCCCTCTTTGCTCATGTACAATCGTACAAATCTAAACTAAGGCTATCAACCTCAGTCTGAGGCCAGGTTGGGGGAACAAGGCCATGTGGGACATAACAGACTCCAGTGAGAACCTGCTCCCTCCAAGATGTCTGGCAGCCTGCCAAAGATACAGTTGGCTCAAGAAAACAAAGTTACACCCTACCCCAGAAAAAGCACTGAATTATTCTGCTGTGTACCTTCCAGGACCTTCCAGGGGGTCCTGACCTTTTAATAAGCTATTTTGTGCTAATTCTTATGCTGTAATAAAATGAGAATTCAGAGAAGAGGGGCCACGAGGTGAACCTCTCACATCAGAGAAGCAGCTATACAGTCACTCAAAAACAGGGTCAGGAAGCAGAAAGCTTAGTAACCAAAACTTCAAGTCACAAATATACCAGTTTGCAATCAGAATGAGCAAGAAAGCATAAGGATCATTCGACCACCCTTATCTGTTTCCTGAGGTCAGCTTGTACAGTAAGTAATTGCATGGGTTTCCCAGTGCTCTTATGTCCCACTGATCTATTGATTCTTCCCCCACAGGCCCCAGATTTCCCTTTCCAGCGAGGAGCTCGCTGAGAGCACGGCTTTGTTTCTTCAACTCTACCAGAACAGTGAGGCTGTCCTGCGAAGTCGGGTTTCTAGGTACTTCAAGTTTCCTGTGGCAGTTGTTAATTATCCAATGGGAACCTTTATATTTCTAGAAGCATTACCTCCAAACTTTGGAGTCCCTGCAATGCTCTTGTGAATCGGACTTGAAAACAAGCTTGATCACACAGCAGGCTCTGTCTGAATATAGGTCAAAAATAGAAACCCTTTCAGAAGATTAGCAGTAACTAGCGAATGAAAGGGAAGTATTAGAATTATTCACAATTCTTTTTCTTCCCTTTAAATTAAAAGGACGCTGGTTGCTGAAACCTGCTTCAGTTTAACTGTTTGATATGGCTTAAAAAATATCTCTTTCATGCCAGTCTTCTGACCACCACCAAAATATCACAAGCCCTAAATTCCCTGACATTTTAGAGAATGAAAGAGTCTGGAATGAAATACAGAAAATTTTTTACATGCTTGTCACATTAGAAGCAATTTGCTAGGCAGACATCTTTTGAAATCACTAAACATCAGTTCTACTGAACTGAATACAAAATCAGATGACCCATTTTTCCAGAGTTATTTTCATGATTTAGCAGTAATTTTGTTGTATTAAAATATTTTCTTAGCTTGTCTTGTTCTTTTAGATTCCTTTATTCTAAGTGTCCATTCCTGTTTTCACCTTTAGATTACCACACATGTAAACCTTCCACTGTACCTAACAAAGGATATTTGTAAGCAGATTATGTTACTGCCATGGCTAGCAAGTCTAACTATTTTATACAAGCTTCATTTTATTTTTTATATATTTTTATTATTAATTAGTTTTGTACTCAGTGAATTTGGTATCATTGTTAGGCTCATCCATGTCCTACCCTCTCCCCCTGGCCCCTCCTTGTTGAGGTATATGGGTCATGCATTCTGGAGTTAGCCTACGGTTATGGGTAAGATAAATATCTCTGCATATCATAACCCAACATGTGGCTCTAACATTCTTTCCTGCCCCGCTTCCACAAAATTTCCCTGAGCCATGTTCGGTTCATTTTTGGTCTACTTCAGTGATGAGGTGTTGGGGGCCTCTGGGTCTCTGGCTCTGTGATTTGGTAGTAGTTGATTTTTCTCTGTGTTGATTTCCTTCACTCTTGTGCTGGTACCTGGTTCACCAAGAAAACAGCACCCTTGCTTGTTTTGCCAATTGTTCTTAGTTTCAGCTGGGGCCCTTTGGAGGTACCCACAGAATGGGAGAAAATATTTGCTGGTTATCCAACTGACAGAAGCCTAATCTCTAGAATCTACAAAGAACTCAAAAATCTAAACAGTAAAAAGTCAAACACCCCACTCACAAAATGGGGCAAACAACTGAACAGGCAGTTCACAGAGGAAGAAATACAAATGGCAAATACACACTTAAGAAAATGTTCATCATCCCTAATCATCAGAGAAATGCAAATTAAAACAACTATGAGATATCCCAAAAAGGATAGCAAACATCAAAAATTCAAATGAAAATAAAATGCTGGCAAGGATGTGGAGAATTAGGAACACTCATCCACTGTTGTTGGGAATGTAAGTTGGTACAACCACTTTGGAAAGCAGTATGGAGACTCCTGAAAAAGCTGAATATAGATATGCCAACAGACCTAGTTATTCCCTTACTGGGCATCTACCTAAAACCTTCAAACCACAGGCCAGAGAAATTTGCTCAACCATGTTTGTAGCAGCTCAATTCATAATAGCTAAGAGCTGGAATCAACCCATATGCCCATCACTAGAAGAATGGATAACTAAGTTGTGGTATGTCTACGCAATGGAATTCTATACAGCAGCAAGAAAAAATGACAATGGAATTTGAGGAAAAATGGTTGAACCTGGAACAGATCATTCTCAGTGAACTTACCCAATCACAGAAAGAAAATCACCACATAGTCTCACTCATCTACAGCACCTAACCTGAATCTACCCAAGATGCCTTACATACCCAGCAAGCATCTTGTGGACTACACAATAGGATGGGTGGGGAGGGAGAGGAGGGCAAGAGAGGGGGTGGAAAACACAAATCTAGACCCAAATGGCAATGGTACCATAAAATTCTACATCCTAAAAGGCAGACCAAATGGCTGTTCCTTCACCAGGCCCTTACAGGGAACACCTGAACCACAAGACACTAGAGAGGGTAGGATAAAGACTGACTTTAATCTTCTACAGCTTCTCTCTCTCTCTCTCTCTCTCTCTCTCTTCTCTCTAACTCTTTTATATTAGTTATCTTTTTCTTCCTTTTGTTAGTGGGCACTGACTTGTAACTCCTAGTACCAGCATGTGGCTATCTTCCATAATGAGCTTTTGATCAGAGAGACTTACAAGGTTTCCTAAAAGAAAGACAGATTTCTGTCAGAGTACTTGATGACCTGCAAAGGTTAGTGGTAAGACCCTACTGCTGAAGACACCTTATGTGGTTGACACATAAAATGGAATGGCATGGCTAGAAGCTAGAAGAGAGTCAGTCCCCAGACAGTCAGCATGTCTAGTGCCAGAAGGTTCTACATGGGTGACTGGGGGAAAATGACCAATACTTGTCCAAGCAACTTATGGTCTAACCTACTTAGCAGCAAATAACCTGTTGTGATTCTCACACAAGTGCAATAGTGGCACACAGCCATGGTGGGAAGCCAACTGCTCTTGATTTGGCTAACTGATCCCCTCAGTGGTACAGGACCCATAGCTGGATCTGGGTAACAAGTCAGAACCATATCCAAACATAAGCCCGCTCTCCATTATCAAGCTACCACTAATCGTGGGCTACAAGAGGGCCTACACCTATTAAATTCTCTATAAAAAAGCAAGGGTTATCTCATTTGTCTGGTGCTAACTTACTCTCCATTGGAGAATCTGCTTCTGTTTTTCAGATAGATGTAGATCCTTAGGAGACAAGCCTCATTTTAAAAGATCATGTTTAATAGATAGTTAATACAAGTTTCCAGGTAACTTCTCATCATTTTCTAATCTTTATGGTAATCCTATGAAATGATATATATACCCTTGGAATATGGAGGCTCCTGGCCCAGGGTAAGCTTCACTGGTCCCACTTCAGAGAGGCCAAACATCTCTGCAATGTGGTGTTCCTGTGCTTTCAACTATGTCAAGGTGCTTCATATGGACCACATGTGGAAGGTGACAGTTCAGAGCACATATAACTTCTGATTCTAGTAGTAGCAGAAACACTGAAGGACTAAGAGGGAATGTCCAGCCATGTGACTCTTCCTGCCCCACTCCCTAGTGAGATCATCAGTACACTTCCCTGAAATGAATGTTGGCTTGGTGTACTGGAAATGTAGTGCCTCCGATTTAAAGGTAGGTGGAGAGAGGTGAAACAAAAAGGAAATGCATAAATATCACATTTGTGATTTTAAGACCAAAACACCATACTGTAAAGACATCAGAAACCACAAAGAAAAAAGCACTTCCAGAATCCCATCACATGTCCTCTCTCTTTAGACAATTCTTTAAATAAACACTGATTTCAATTTTACCAAATAGAATTAGGCTACTATACACTTGCTCCATACACTTAATACTACAAAGAAAACATATTTTTCTTTCAAAAAATTGGATTCTTATGTCTGCATGTCAATGACTGTTGAATATCCCATTGATAGGTTCCCATGATTTATTTCAGTAGTCTCTAATGACTCGTTCATCATCATCATAAATAAGGTTAAGATTATAAGTACTGTACACATATTTTGAAATTTATCAGAGTTGCTTTTCTGTAGGCTAAATTCTTAGATGTGAAATTTGTAAATGAAAAGAACTGTGTAGGGTTGGAGAGATGGCTTAGTGGTTAAAGCACTTGCTTACGAAGCCTAAGGACCCAGGTTCAACTCCTCAGTACTCATGTAAGCCAGATGAACATGGTGGCACATATGTCTGAACTTCATTTGTAGTAGCTAGAGGCCCTGGCATGCCCATTTTCTATTTCTCTCTCTCTCTAATAAATAAATGAATAAAACTAAAAAAGATCTCTGAAATTTTAAGCATTTATTAGAATTTAAATTGACATTTCATTGATAATTCAGAAATTCTTAAGAAAGGAATAGATAACACTAACATCTAAATATTTTTTCCCCTTTTCAATTACTTTTGATATTGGTGCTAATATATTAGCTCTTTAATTCCTTTAAGTCTGTAATATGTTTTGATATTTAGCAGAGGTAACCAACCCTCATCAATGTTATTGATCATACTTCTGGCAAGTTTCCCAGCTTGAATTGACAATTTTTATGATCCAGTTTCCTATTACCTCACACATCATGGAGTTTGCATTGAAATATTTCTTTTGAGATGAGGTTTTTCCATGGATAGCCCAAACTGGCTTTGAACTTGCAATCAACATGACTTTATATCCTATGTACTGGAGTTAAAAGCATGTGCTTCACACATGGGTGAGAATGTGTTCTTAGTGCAAGCTTAGTTTGGGCATTTAGAAAATTTCTATTAATAATTATAATCATTAATGTTTGTCAACATTCTCTTTGAAAACTTTATTAGTCCTAAATTTACCATGGAAGTTCTTTCACAATTTTAATTATTTAGTTCTAACTAAAATTTTAAAGCTGTATTTGTTTAGAAATCTCTGCCAACTATATTCTTTAAATTTTGCTCTTAAATTTATTTTATAATTCTTTTAATGTTTTATTTGTTTATTTGAGAGAGAGGTAGAGAGAAAGAGAGAAAGAGGTAGACAAAAAGAAAGAAAGAGGCAGAGAGAAAGAGAATGGGAGCACCAGGGCCTTCAGCCACTGCAAACAAACTCCAGAATCATATGCCACCCTATGCATCTGGCCTCTATGGATACTGGGGAATAGAAATGGGTCCTTAGGATTTGCAGGCAAGCAGCATAACTGCTAAGCATCTCTCCAGCCCTAAAATTCTTTTTAAATAAACGCCTTTAAATTTTTCAGATTTTTTGAAATATATTCAAAACTCCTGATAAATTTATCAATTGGTTCCTTATAATTTATTAATCTTTAAATCTACCTTTATTCATTTTTGCTATTACTTTCTCTAAGTTTATTCTCCTTCATAACTTTTACAATGAATATTTAACAAATGAGAAAATATAAATCTATCATATTGCAAATTAAAAAGCAAATATAAGAACTCATTGAGAAAGTCTAACATTTATAGAATTTTAGTATGTTAATGTTTTTATTTAAGATCTAGTAGATGATCAATGTTTAAAATGTCTGTCATGGGAACTGAGAATTAAAATGTATTTTTAATTTCAATAATAATAATTTGTTATAGCTAAAAATAATTTAGCTTATCTTTAAAGCCTTCATATGTGCTTATGCTATTTAAATTAATCCTAGTAGATTTAAATTTTATTTTTAAATATTTATGATACTATAATATATCATGTCATGTTTTATATAATGTTTTAGACAACATATAACATGTATTATTCTAATTTAGTTATACACATAATATTTTTACTATACTATATATTTATACTTATAAAGTGATTATTAATACAGTAAAACTTTCTTTGTAGCTTTCAACACATTTTAGAACTTGACATATTGTCTTATTATGTTAAATTTATAAATTGTCTGCTAATTTACCTTTGAAATATTTTAAATCTTTAGTTCAAACATTATTGCAGAAATATTTATTTACAAGTCATCAAGTTATATTCTTGTTGCTTTAAGTTCTTAAATTTTTATTTTCTTCTAGAAATTAAATGGACATCAATATGGTATACTTCCATTTTTTATAATATATTTAGCTTTTAATTTAAGACTTAGTACATGATCAATTTTTTAAATACCTCTCAAGGAAATTCCCAGTTTAGTGACCCCAGTAAACTATTTGAGAGTCATCAAGGCTTGGACAAGACAGATTTTCATATCTTGAAGTTCCTGTTGACCTACACTTTCTTTTAGTTCCTACTTAGAACCTTGATCTTTGCATCACCTTGTATATCATGTAATGACTTGCTGTTTGACTTGATTTGATGTTTGGTTTTGTTTTCAATGTAAGTAAAATTTTCATAACTGCAAATGGATGTGATATTGAGTGTTATAATGGTTTAAACATTAAGATTGCCTAGAAAAAAGATAGGGGAAAAGATAGGATGCAAATGTAATATTTTTTCTAAAAATCCTAGTGACACTGTCCTTTGGCAGGAAGTAGATGATCTAAAGACGTGGGATTAGATATTTAAAAGATGATTCATGCCAGACGTGAATACTCAATTCCAGCACTTGGGAGGCAGAGGTAGGAGGATCACAGTGAGTTCCAGGCTAGTCTGGGACTACACAGTGAATTCCAGGTCATCCTGGGCTAGAGTGAGACCTTGCTGAAAAAAAAAAAAAAAAGAAAAAGAGATGATTTAGTTTTTGAAGTTTTGAATGTATTTAACTGTCAGAACTCCTCATTAGATATTTTAGCCAGTGATAGTCAAATGTCTGACCTAAAAGTGAATCTGCTGTGGATAAACCCAATACATATTCTAAAGAAATATTTATAGATTCTAATGAGTAGTGAAATTAATAAACTTGTTCCAGTTATCTTTAGGAGTTCTATTGGTACAATCAGTTAGTGTGTGGTGCTTATATGAAAATGTAAGTTTAAAGAGAATTATAGACATTTTATTATATGCATGCACATTGTTCTAAATAAAATTGGCGTGGATCTGGAGAGATGCTCAGTTGGCACTGTTTGTGTTATAAGCATAAAGGTGGGAATTGAATCCCCAGTGTGTGATTAGACAGCTATATAATATTAAAAATTCAAAAACATGGCCATCAACCAAAAATTATTTCTCTTAGGTAGCTTTTAACTCATCTAAAAGTATTTTCTCCTTTAAAATCTTCATCTGGGAATGGAATTGTAGTTTGGAACTATGAGTGTGAAAGTCATTGGGAGTATTATTTGGTGGAAAATGAAATGGAAAATCAACTTCCTGAAGTGATGATGACTGGAGATCAATGTCAGTGAGATTATCATTATCCTATGTTGACCAATACAGTAACTTATAATCAAGAGGTCATTTTAAAAGCATGTTTTGGGCTGGAAAGGTGATTCTATTCTTAAGGCCTTTGCCTGCAAAGCCTAACAACCCAGGTTTGATTCACCAGTACCCATATAAAATACACAAAGTGATACATACATCTGGAGTTTGCAGTGGCTGGAGGCCCTGGTATGCCCATTCTCTCTCTCACTCGCTAAATATCTGTCTCTCTTTCTGTTTGCAAATAAATAATAAAAAGTATCTTTTTCTTGGTATCATAGCATTCCTAATGAAAACAAGAGAAAACACATGCAAAAAACAAAGTGTTTAGATTTTATATACTAAGTGAAATTGGTATTTAATGCATGACAACTCCAGTTACTGACAAAAAGAAAAGTGGTTCAGAAGGCTCGTCTTTCAATGATGGACTTCATATAATTCAACCATTCCTCAGCACCGTTCCTATTTTCCAGTACCTCCTATATTAATTTAAGGATGACTATATAAGAAACATTAAAGCTACACTAACTTCAAACACAATAGATATGATAAAGATGGCAAGATCTGTGTCCATTCCTATTATGTAAATACAGGAAAGTGCTTAAGTAAACTAAAATTAATGTCCTAAAATATTTCTTGTGAATATCACTTCTATTTTTGTACCAAAATATTTACTTTATAAACTACTTTTGTTTTTAAAGTTCATTTTCATATTTATTTTCCTCATTGCAGCATTCAATTAAGTTTCTGTGAATTTAGCTGACTGGTATACAACCTACTTCAGGTTGCCATTCCTTGCTATGTTCCTTGTCATTCTCTCTAGCATTTTAGACCTGGGAAATTACCCAAAGGCTCTCTATTCTTCTTTGCCTTAGGTGAAGAATGTGCAGTGATTGACTTCTTCAAAGTTTAAGTTTTGGAAGCAAGTTTTAAAATAATTTATTCTGTATCCTTTCTAGTTGTGAAAATCTACATATTATAAGTAACAAAAATGGGTAGGAGAGTGTGGTGGTTTGAATAGAATAGATGGCCCCCAATATATTCAGTTGTTTGTTTGTAGTTTGCATCTTTAGCCACCTGGCTGGAGTCAGTGCCATTGTGTGGATCTTAAGGTGTGGTGGTGGGTTTCAGATTTCAATCTAAAGATATGCAAAGTGTGCCTAGCTGGAGTTCCTGAATTGTGTTGTGGCTTTTGACTTTTAGGCTTGTGCTTCTCTCTCTCTCTCTGCTTGGTCCTGTGAAAGCAGGCCAGTTTCTTCTGCTGTTATGGAACTTCCCCTGGATCTGTAAGCTTCAATAAATATCCCTTTCTCCATAACTGTGCCTGGTCTGGAAGTTTATCTCAGCGAACCTGAAGCTGTCTGCTACAGAGAGTAACGCAAAGTTACCAGAGTCTTTGGGAAGCTCTGACAAAGGCTGTTGCCTCTGGATTTCTACTAGTATTGAGATAGCATATTCTGTCTCATTATCCAACAACACTTATTATAACAGGGAGCAGTAGCTTTGATTTTATTGCTGTGAAGTCTCATGAGAATGAATACATAGAAATAGTTTAGGAAAAAGCCGGGCGTGGTGGCGCACGCCTTTAATCCCAGCACTCGGGAGGCAGAGGTAGGAGGATCGCCGTGAGTTCGAGGCCACCCTGAGACTCCATAATGAATTCCAGGTCAGCCTGGGCTAGAGTGAGACCCTACCTCGAAAAACCAAAAAAAAAAAAAAAAAAAAAAAAAAAGAAATAGTTTAGGAAAATCTACTCCAACCTAGTTGTACATTTTTCTTTCTATTATACTGAAATCACATGTGGGATTTCGTCCCAGTTTTGGAAGGTGGCTTGTTGTACTTCTAGGTGAGGCATTGTGACTCTGAAAGCATAGGAGAAATGCATTTGAAATTGTGTCTAAGTAATGACAGTCTAGGCCAGACATCTTGTTTTGGGTGAAATGATCTATTTTACCATGCTCTGACTTGGTAACAGGGTCAAAATATGATCTGCAGGCCCCACACTGAGTGCTCCCACACTGAATCTCCTAGTTGACATAAGTTTTGGTAAAGTTACCTCAAAACTGATTTTCAAATGTCATGATATCAAAGTAATTCCAGAGGTTTATTTGATGTGGCATAAGTTGAGCAGAGTTGGGAAGGAGATGTTCACTGGCACAGTCTTTAAGACGGGCAGTATAAGCACAGTGTAGAGCTCAGCCAAGTACCTCACATTAAGAGTCAGGCATGTATCAGCAGCATGGATGAGAGAGGCTGGTGTCAGGCTGAGACAGGCACTTCCTTTCCCTCTACCAGTGGCTGAAAGAGGCTCAGGGTGACACTGGCTGGAGGACACAAATCTTCTGCAAAGTGACTAGTCTTGAAAGCACAGGTCAACATTGCCACAACCCCCTGAAGAACTCTTTAGATTCCAGCAGTTTTACTGCAGTTTTCAGGGCATTTGGTGAAAATAATGATGGGCACATGGTGAAAATAATGATGGGTGTTTTTCAGAACCAAGACTCAATTTTTATTCCATGTCTTTGGTAGTGTGAATCTATGTTCCCCCACTGACTCATGTGTTTTGATTGCTTGGTCCCCAGCTGGTGGCAATTTGTTTGGTGAAGGCTTGCTGGAGATGTGCTGCTGGGAGCAGGTTTTTGGGTGTTACAGCCCTCTCCTCCTTGCCGGAGTTGGCTCATTCTGTTGCTGCTGTTTTCTACCTGCTGTGGCAGGTTATGTCCAGCCTCTGCTCATGCCATGCTTCCTCTTGCCTCAGGACTATAAACTGAAACAAATTCTCCTGTCCCATCACCTACTTTTGGTTGGGTGTTTTATCCCAGCAATATGAAGGTAACGATGATGCCCAAATTGAATTTTCCCTTACCTTCCTTTCCTCTCTTAATCAATGAAATGGCCATAGAACTAGAAAATCAGTATGGTGTTCAATTGTTTCTCTTTAGGACTTTTGTAATTTCACTTAAATTCCTCTATGTCCCATGGAAAGGACAATTTGTGGCTGCTCAGAAAATACAGTAGTTGCGTATTCACATAGTGGCGTAATCCACATTGTGGTGGAGTTATATTTAAGCCCAGGAACCACAAACACAAATTAGTTAGTTGAATTTATTTTAATATTACTCAGTGTGTAAAGTGATTTTATAATGTATTTACACATAAAACAGACTGTCCTTTTATAAAAGATTTATTTATTTCCATAATATGCAAGGGTCAGGCGGTAGGAATATACATCATTTGGTATAGTACTTGCCTTGTGTATACCTGGGTTTAACCCCTAGTGCCACCAAAAACAAATATTTTAAAAAAATACAAATTTCAGCCTAAATTTAGGGCCACCAGAAAGGATAATTCTTTCATATTTAAAGTATGTCAAGTGTGGTTGGATCTTTACTTCATTTTCTTTTGTGTATATACGAGTTGAGTTTCACTTTGTATTTTTTTTCTTTGTTAAGGGGACCATTTTACTCATATACATAATACATATATAGTAATAAAATATATTTTGTATTTAGTAAAAGCTTTGCATTGACATATCATGTGTTGATACAATCATCTCCTCTTTTCCCTGCCCCCATTCCACTGAGGGTCCTACTCAGTGGGATTGCTGGTATTCACTATGGAGTTGTGGGTTATGAGTTGTGAGATCAGCAGTCTATTGTACATTTTATTATTTATATTCCTTTATCTGTTCACCAATTCTTTCTGCTTCTATAGGAGATTAAATCGTCATTTCCAAGGTGTTTGGGGCTTCCTGTGGGGAAAGGGAAGAGAAAATACAAATTAGAAGTCGTCAAGAAATATAGATTTGAAGCTATACAATTGATAGAATTGGCTCCAAACATAATCATCTTATGTCACATTATACCAAAACCTCACCTGCCTCTTTTTCCTGTTTCTCTGAAGCTACATTTCCTATAAATAGTGATACTATTGCTTCCATAAATTCCTAACATTTGGGAATTTAGGGAAGAAGAAGCTATATAAACTTTGGAAACAATTGCTGTTTGATTTGTTTTAAAGGATCATCTGACATACTTTTTATCCTCTGATGACTTGTTGGTTAAGTAATTCCATACTCATTACTCAGGAAAAGATTTGAAAGAAAGCTTAGGTCATTAGAAAAATGGAAGAGACTTTGACGACCTTAGATCCTGCAGGGATCCTTCTAATATAGCATTCTGTTTTTTCCTGCTAGGATTGGGGGCAGGGAGTAACAAAACTCCAGAAGTAGTTGGGGACCTGCAAATAGAAAGAAGAATATATTCCTTTTCCACTAGACTCTAGAATGGCGGCCAATTTCTCATGTGAAATTGGCCATGTGATGGCTGAGGCAGTGTCTTATCTTCCTTGTCCTGACTGACATGAAGTCTCCAGAACTTCTTTATGTCCTAGGAAGAAATCTGAGGTAGTAAGAGAACCTGTAGATAAGAATGGAAAGACAAAAATAGTAATGACTCTCAAACACTTTTCAAAGCTAAATGGGATAATGGTCCGCTGTGTGGACACCAGTGTGGATGGTGGGTATCAAAAATCACATACAGCCTTAATGTTTTTGAGGTTATAGCACAAATATTCCAAGAACTCCTAAGAATAGGAGCTCAAAACAGAAATTAATTTGCCCTTGAAGTGCTTTAAGTATTTAATTTTTTACATATTATAGTTTATGAATTAAGTTTCTTAACCAGAAAGACAAATTATCATTAACTTAAATTTGGTTCATTTTTAGAGTTCATTCCTATATGTGATGTCTTCCTACATATATATCAGTTCTACATGTAGGGAAGTTAGTTTTATCCTCAGACAAGATAGTGTGTAATGGTCAAGAAGTTAAGCACTACTTAGCCAGAGTAGCAGACAGCTTCAGGTTCACTGAGATGAACTTTCAGACCAGACACAGTTATGGAGGAAGGGATATTTATTGAAGCTTACAGATCCAGAGGAAGTTCCATAAATGGCAGAAGAAGCTGGCCTGCCTTCACAGGTCCAAGCAGAGAGAGAGAGAAGCACAAGCCTAAAGCCAAAAGCCACAGCACACTTCAGGAACTCCAGCTAGGCACACTTTGCATATCTTTAGATTGAAATCTGAAACCCACCACCACACCTTAAGATCCACACAATGGCACTGACTCCAGCCAGGTGGCTAAAGATGCAAACTACAAACAATAAAAAACTGAATATATTGGAGGCCATCAATTCAAACCACCACAACCAGCTTGTCAACAAATACTCAAGTTGTCAGAAAAATACTGTGATATGATTAAGAGATTAGTGTTGGTGTGTCAATCAATATAATATCTATCATCATTTTATATAAAAATTCATTTTTCATAGAGAAGACCATATAGCTAATAAATGCTTGAGGCAAATCTCATCACCCATTATAGTTCCTATTTACATGAAAATTAGGGTGACTGTATAATTCATTTCATCACTCAGATAATTTCAGATTTTATGTTTTTAGATTTTACTTTGTAGATCAAATTTGACTCTGCAGTAAAATAGTGTGGAAGGTACAGAGATTTCTTATAATATCACCCTTACATATGCTAGTGTCCTGATATGAACATCAGATTTATTACAACTGATGAACCCATGTTAACATCTCATTGTTATCATCAAAAGTTGCTGGTGTGTATTTTACGGGTTTGGAGAAATGTGTATGCCAAATGTTACACACACACCTCTATGTATGTATATATACATGTATACTTTTTAAATTTATCTTTTGACACTTTTGTGCAGAAATTACATTTTTAATATTTTATTTTTTACTTACTTATTTGAGAGAGAGAGAGAGAGAGAGAATGGGCACACCAGGGCCTCTAGCCACTGCAAACAAACTCGAGATGCATGTGCCAACTTATGCATCTGGCTTACATGGGTCCTGGGAAATCAAACCATGGTCCTTTGGCTTTGCAGGCAAGCGCCTGAACTGCTAAGCCATTTCTCCAGCCCCAGAAATTACATTTTTATCTTCATATGTACCCCGCATTACCCTTCCTTCTCCCCCTCAGTCTCCTTATATTCCTTTTTCCCATCAATTGTCAGTGGCTATGCCATGGAAGAGAATGATTCTCCGTCTCCAGCAACCTTTTCCTGCTGTTACCTCATTAGAGCAGGAGGTGGTCTCCCAAGGCCCTCCCCTATCTGTGCCAGAATGCTGACTGGCCCCATAATGTGCGAGTCTTTTGAGGGTAAACTCCTTTGGTACAAGTTCATGAATGCAATGGCCTGGTCACGAACAAATGCCCGAGTTCCCTAGCATTCCTGGTGATCTTCCAGCTCTCACATTCCCCCTTCCATCATCTGCAATGTTCCCTAAACCACTCATCAGTCACTTGTTTCCAGCTTTTGACCAATTATGATTGTCTGCATTCACTGCCTCCTACTGCCAAAATTGAAAAAAAAAAAAAAGTATGTTGTTCTTTAAAAAAATTCCTGATCAGTGATGAAAGCAGAAGTGATCTGTGCATGCAAACATAAATATTTAGGAGGCAGTTTGGCAACACATCTGTTTAGCAGTAGAGCTATAGTAAGTTATTCCCTATGACTTGCATTCTCCTCAGTCATGGATTTTCGATCTGGTTTTCAGTGCCAGGCATGCATTTCCTCCTGTGCAGAGGGCCTCAAATCCAGTCATAGATCTGTTGGTTGCCCCTGTAATCTTCTTACCAATATTGTACTGGAGAGCATGGTTTATGGAGTGGACCAGTAGTGTCAAATGCAGGACTCACCACTGGGTGATAGATTTGATGACCTTTCTCTACAAGTAGCCTGCATAGCACCTTCTGACTATAAAACTAGCCAGCAGGAAGAAAGCTTCCATCTCAGCTCTATCTTGATTTCTCTATATCCTGCAACCAATAGGTTTGGTATCCTCAGCAAAAGGGCCTTAGCTTTCTATTCTGGTGGGCAAGAGCCATGGCAATGGCCCATATTATTTGGAGGGCCTTAGAGTTCTCCCTGACCTCATGTGGTACATATTATTGTTTGATAGCCCATGTCTATTAGGATCAACAACACCTGTCTATGGTTGGTACCTAAATTCATTTTTTTATTATTGTCTATTAATTTTATAAGTTACTAAATAGTAGGTTTCCTTTTAACTTTTTTCTGTCTTTGAGATTTTGGTTAACCCTCTCTTGAATGTCTGTTCTCTTCCATCTCCCATCATCCCTGCTTAGCCCTTTCCAGCAATAGTATTCCCCCTCCACCATTTTCATGTCACTGACTTCCACTACCTTATCCCCTTGAGACTTCTCCTCCTACCTCCTTAGCCCTTTGCTAACTAGCTGGTCTCTGCAGCAACTCCAGTTTGTACTCACAAGTCTGAAGATTAGAAGCAAGAATCTGTGTATGAGAGAGAAAACACTGTGTTTATCCTTTTGATTCCACATAACTCAGTTTCTGAGAATAAAATGAAAGCAGTAAAGAATTATACTTGGACAATAGGCCCATAACACACCTTATGGTTACTCAAACTGTAACCCTAAAACATCAAGGACTATACCTATTTTGATCATATACTATATTGTATATTCTTTATCCTGAATATGTCTTTATATTGACTGTGGTCTGCTGTGGCAGAATGCCTATGCATGCTGACATAGAATGGGCCTAACCTAGATTTTGGATATCACTGATCATTTGCACGAACTTGGGCAAGTCACAGAACTTATGTGACTCGGGTAAATTGACCTCCTTCTACATCTTCATTGTTGTCATCAAAAGCTCTTCTCAGAATCTCTGTACACAGCCTTTTACCTTCAAATTCAGACTTTTTTTTTTTTCAGTTCAACCCTACCATCCTTTTGGTCTTGAACCCACTTGCCATGGGATATCAGCATTGATGCCTCTTTATCAGATTATTAGCTTCTTGCCATATCATTAGGATCACTTTAGGATCGCTTAACTCACAGACAATTCTGTGTGAATGGGAAGGCTTGAACACTTCATCCTTTTCAATAATCAAGCCAAAGAAACTGCAGCTGTCAAACTCGGCGGCAGTCTCTTATTGAATGTGACAGCATTACTGGGTGGCACTCTGTTCTTTGGGGATTAATGCATGAAAAATGTCATTTTGCATAACAATAATGTCAAAAGCATAACTCTGAAAAGGTCCATCTTAGTTATAAAACTCAACCAGAGGATTGATACATTATCTTTAAAGAATTCCAAAATGCTTTGTGATTTTGCATTGTATAATATCTCTGACAAGATAGAAGAAAGTATTCTGTTTAAGTACACAGGTGTGGATCTGATCCCAGAGCTCTGCTTCTGAACTCATGTTTGTTTTAGGTAAAGGTCACCAAGAAATGCTCCTTTTGAAACTTCAGATATTAGAAGAAAATATGGCAATATTGGGGTGAATGACCTTTGTGTTGATCACTCTGTCAAGAATTCATAAATGCAGGCAGGTGAGAGGAGACTCCTCGATTCACAGTTTCCTAGAACAAAATTCAATATTTGAAATTATTGTCAGCTGATTTTTACTTGACAAACGCAGGCTCTGTGACAAAAATATTTAAAAACTTTAATGTCACGTGTGTTGATTATAATTCTGTAAGAAAAAAAAATAGTCCCCGCTCTTCCTTCCAGCTTTGGGTATTTGAAGCACTCAACAGAAAATGGATCCATATTCTTATGTGATTATATTCTGGCTTACTTGTTCCTCATGGTCCATTATTTTATGCTGCTGTTTATCAAGAAACACCATTTGAAAGTTAATAATAACATAATTTAGAGCAATAATTACATTTTTATTCAATAGCTGTGGGAAAACACTGGTTGAATAATGAGATAAAAATGAGTGTCGCAGTCTTAACAGGACATTAATCAACATATTAACTGTGTGGGCAAACTGATTTGAGGCTGTTATGGCTTAATTTGTCTCAAAATCATTATTTTTAATGTATTGCATAATGTACTTTAAAATATTGCTGAGCTGATTTTAAGTTAGTATTGCATTGCAACAAGATTAGATGCTACTCTTTATTGTGTCATGACTTATCCCTTTTTTACAGTGCATAGTTAAAAATCAATATTCCAGAAACCCTGACTTTTCACAGCTGTGTTCAGATGAGGCTGAATCAGTTCTGTAATCTCCCTACTGAAATCCTGTCATTGTAACTGAGCCTTTACCTTTTCATAATACTGTGTGCCAACATGTATTTATAATTCAGTGTTGCTTTAAAGAATTTTCACAATGAATATTTAAATGCCATTACAGAGCCAATAAATAATAGTAATTTTCACTGGGCATAGTGGCACATGCCTTTAATCCCAGCACCTGGGAGGCAGAGGTAGGATGATCGCCATGAGTTCGAGGCCACCCTGAGACTACATAGTTAATTCTAGGTCAGCCTGAGCTAGAGTGAGACCTTACCATGAAAAAAAATAGTAATTTTCCAAACTCAGAAATTTTTGACTCACTTAACATGACAGGAATCCATTCTAAACAGTAGTTCTTCACATATCAAGGTTGTAAGTCTTTAGAGACCTTGGTCCCTTAAAAAGAATTCAGCTACCCTTCTCAAATACCTCATCAATGTCTAGAAATCAATCTCAATCTCACTCCCTAAGAGAAGCACTTCTTGACTCCTTCTTTCCAAACTTGGCACAAATACTGAGAAAAAAAAAAAGTGTGTGTGTGTGTGTGTGTGTGTGTGTGTGTGTACATAGCCATCCACATGGAAGTGAAATAGTTCACTCAAAATCTAACCACTAGCAGAGCAATTTTCACCTAAGAAAACTGTAAAAGTCTACACTAAGACAAAATTACATTTTAGGAAAGGCACCATAATGAATTTTGATCATAAAAGTAAAGAATGTCCTTCTTCAGTATAAATAGTCAGGGTGAAAACTTTAAAGAAAGAGCAATAAGATGTTTTAAGAGAAAAACAAGAGCATGAGAAAGATGAGGAGAAGAGAGTGAGGGAGGGAAGAAAAGGAAAAAGAAAGAAAACAGAAGAGGAGAGAGGAAGAAAAATGGAAATTTTGAGTTTTTACTTTGTGTAGATTGTATCAGAATTTGAGAAGGATATGATTCAGACAAAATTTAGGTTGTGCCCATCAAGTTTCTCTGTAAGTATTTGTATCTATGCCTATAGATAAGTGTTCTGCTCACCTTAGTCAGAGAAGCTTATTTGTGCAGATAGCAGTGACTGTTAGGGAGACTTGAAACGTATCAAGGTGCTGAGAATAAGTGACTATTGAATGTTCAGCATTTAATAAGTCATCTATATCACCCCTACAAAGGTCAGAAGATGTCATGGCTTGAAATAGGTGCACCCCATAAACTCGTGTTTTAAATGCTAGGTCCCCAGTTGGTGGCAATTTGGGAGGTTGAGCTTTGCAGGAATAGGTGTGATGCTGGGGAATGAGTCTTGAGGTTTATTAACCCCCTAGCTTGCCAATGTTCGTTTGCCACACTGCCTTGCTGCTTATTCCTACCTGATGTTGGCCAGAAGGTGATGTCCAGCCTCTGCTTATGCCATGTTTTGCCCTGCCTTCATGGAGCTTCCCCTCAATTCTATAAACAAAACGAAGTCATTTCCTCCCACAAGCTGATTTTTGTCAGGTGCTTTTTGCCAGCAATGAGAAAGTAAATGCAATAGTAAAATTGATACCAAGAAGTCTAGTTGTGGCTTATAGAAACCTGACTATGTGGCTTTTGGCCTTTTGGAACTGATTTGTGAGAGGAATGTGGAAGGATTTGAAACCTTGATGTGAAACATACCTTTTAGTGCTCAATGAAGAATTTAATGGACACTTCTGGTCAGAGTTGAAAGACCTGAATGGAGTAAGAACTATGGACTGTGATGTTTGGCTTATGCGGGTAAGAAAGAGCTTTACCTGGACTGGTTTGGAGGCAGTTTTGAGGGAGACCTGTGGCATTCTGCCTGCCTGTATCCTGAGAATTTGTGCAGGATAGCAGTGTGTAGAAACAGACTGGTGTAAATGGGAGGATATGGCACACAAATAGATGAAAGCTTTGGGCTAAAGCAAACAGCATGGTTCAGCTGCAATTGTTTGAGAGATTAAAGACATTGAGGTTGGGACAGCTATCCAGATTTGGGCCAGGCACCTCTTACCTTTCCCTGTGCCAACCTGTGGTTCTCATTTCTCCCTCCCTACCATGGCTCTCCTCCTGGGACCACACTGTCCCATCCCCCACCCCACCAAACCTCTGGGACCACAGTGTTCCTTCCCCTGTCCTGCTGTGCTACCACTCCACTGAGTCCTTGCCACCAACTCCACACCACAAGGTCAGTGCCACTGGGTCAGTGCTACCAGTTCTGCACCATCACATTGTCCCACCCTGTCACCTGCCAAAAGGTCCATGATAACCCATCCTTCCCACCCTGACATCTGCCAGTAGATCCACGCCATCCCATTCCCCCAACATCTACCAACCAGTCAGCTCTTTCCTATCCACCCCCACTGACCCACCTTTCATCTGCCTCTGAGATGGCACAGTCCCTAGGTTCCTGTCTCTGCCCTGCCACTGGGTCTCCAGGCCCTCATCAGGGACACATGGACACATTCCACCTGAGCAGACAGGCCTGCTTGCCATAAAAGCCTAGTCTAGTCAAGCATAAAAGGGAACAATCTCCAGAGACCCTTCAAGAGTAAACTACAGCTTCCTCCTAAATTAAGTAAGATTCCTACACTGTGATGGGCAGACCACAGCACAAAAGGAACAACACTAAACATCAAATGGAAGGAACCCCAGAAAGATTGCCTAGTCCCACAATGGAAGTCTCTAATCTAAACATAGAAGAGACAACAGGATCAGAGCCCCAAAATGAAGACACAAGGTATGTGACTCTGACCAAGCATTTGGAAGAACTTTCAGAAAATCAAAAATTGTGTAAATGGTGTCCTTGCTAGGTTGAACCTAGTAGAAAAAAAATTAACCAGCATGTCTTTCAAAGAGAGTTAAGTGATCTGACGGAGAGCCCAAAAGAGGACATTAAATATAAACTGACTAAGCTCAATGAAGGCATAAATAAATGCAAGGCTGAATTCCAAGAATCACTAAGAAATACAGAAAATGACCTGAAAGGAGAATTCAACAGAGGGATGGATATTATACAGAAAAAGGCCATAGAAAATACAAACCAAATTGAACAAGCCCAAATCTCTCTAGAAGCTTTCAAGTACAGTCAGTTGTGTCAAGGACAGAACCTCAGAATTGAAAGACAAGAAAGAAGAAACAGTTCAACAGTCCAAAAACTTGAGCAATTTCAAAAAGTTTTGTGAACAGAACATGAGCGAACTGTGGGATACTCTTAGATGTCCCAACATTTGGGTCATGGGAATACCAGAAGGGGAAGAAATTCAGACCAAAGGCACAGAAAACTTATTCAACAAAATTATCAAAGAAAACTTTGCCACCCTCTCAAACAAGAGTCCAATCAATATACAAGAAGCTAACAGAACTCCAAACAGACTGGACCAAAGGAGAAACTCTCCAAAACATATTATCTTTAATACTCTAAACAACAAATACAAAGAGAAAGTCCTAAAACCAGCAAGAGAGAAATAATACATTACATATAAAGGTAACCCTATCAGAATTACCTCAGACTTCTCAATGGAAACTCTGAAAGCCAGAAGGACCTAGAATGGAACACTGCAAAGTCTAAGAACCTATAGCTTCCAACCCAAACTACTGTGCCCAGCAAAAGTATCCCTCAAATTGATAGCAAAAGGAAAACTTTCAAGGATAAAAGTCAGCTCTACAAATATATGAACATAAAGCCAAACCTACAGACAGTACTTCAAAGAATTCACAAGAAGAGTAAAATAACCAATCTCAAGAGTCTACAAGAAACAGACCACAATAACCAAACCTAGAGAAGGCTCAAAAAAAAAAAAAAAAAAACTACAAAGTCATAGAAAATACCAAACTGCATAAAGCACCACAATATGGCAGGGATTAAGTCAAACCTCACAGTTATTACCTTAAACCTTAATGGCCTTAATTCACCTATCAAGAGACAGAAGTTAACAGGGTTGATCAGAAAAATGCACTCCTCAATCAGCAGATTGAGAAACCCACCTCATCCCTAAAGACATACATCTCCTCAGGGTGAAGGGGTGGAAAATGATATTACAAATGAACAGAAAAAAAGAAATAAGTAAGTGTTGCTATATTAATATTTGGTAAAATAGACTTCAAACCAAAAGTAATCAAAAAATGCAAAGAAGGAGACTTCTTATTCATCAAAGGAATGATCCAACAAGACGATATCACAACCATCAATCTTTATGCACCAAACACAGGTGCACCACAGTTCATAAAACAAAACCTATTTGACAACAAAACAGAAATAAACATCAACAACATCATAGTTGAAGATTTCAATACTCCACTATCATCAATAGACAAGTCATCCAAAGAGAAAATCAATAGGGAAGTAAGAGATCAGCACCACCATAGATCAACTAGACCTACTGGACATCGAAAATGCATTCTATCAAAAATCTACAGAATACACATTCTTTTCATCAGCCTATAGAACCTTCTCTAAAATAGATCATATACTGGGCCATAACACTTAGGAAAATCAACATAATTGCCTGCATGTATCAACCACAATGCTGTAAAGCTAGAAATTAACAACAAGAGATGCATCAGGAACTCCACCAACTCCTGGAGACTGAACAGCACACTTTTAAACTATAAATGGGTAGTGGGTGAAATAAAAAATGAAATTGTAAAATTTCTAGAATTAAATGACAATGAGGATACATCATACCAAAACTTATGGGACACAATAAAGGCAGTCCTTAGGGGAAAATTCATAGCACTAAATGCCTTTGTAACAAAGACAGATAAATACAAAATCAATAACGTAACCATACACTAAAGGCATTGAAAAAAACAAGAAGAATCCAATCCAAAAAGCTCCAGACCGAAATAAATAATCAAGATTAGAGCAAAAATTAATGAATTGGAAACTAAGGAAACCAGAAAATTGATGAAACAAAGAGCTGGTTCCTTGAAAAACTAAGCAAGATTGATAAACCCCTGGCCAGTTTGATCAAGCAAAAAAAAAAAAAAAAAAAAAAGAGACACTTCAAATTAACAAAACTAGAAATGAAAAAGGAGAGATCATAACAGACATAAATTAAATTGGAAGACCCTAATACCAAACCAGACAGAGAAATAACAAGAAAACTATAGGCCTATGTCCCTAATGAACTCATATGCAAAGATCCTGAACAAAATCCTTGCAAACCTAATTCAACAATACATCAAAAGCATTATCCACCTTAGTCAAGTAGGCTTCATTCCAAGACCACAGGGTTGGTTCAACATACAGAAATCTGCCAATATAATATACCACATAAATAAGCTTAATCACAAAAACCACATTATCATTTCAATAGATGCAGAAAACACCTTCAACAAAATACAACATCACTTCATGGTCAAAATGTTAGAGAGAATAGGCATGGATGGCTTATATCTCAATATAATAAAGGCTATATATAAAGTACCTAATGCCCAAATAACACTTAATGGGGAAATACTCAAGGAAGTTCCATAGAAATCAGGAACAAGACAGGGGTGCCCACTCTTACCTCTGCTCTTCAACATAGTACTAGAAGTCCTAGCCCAAGAAATAAGATAGGAGAAAGAAATAAAAGGGATACAAATTGGAAAGGAAGAAGTCACATTAGCCCTATTTGCAGATACACATAAGTGACCCGAAAGCCTACATCTCAAAGCTCTTAAAGGTGAATAATTCCTTCAGCAAAGTAGCAGTATACAAAATCAACACACAGAAATCAGTAGCCTTTCTATATGCAAAGGGCAAAGATACAGAGAAAGAAATTAGTGATACTGTCCCATTTTCAATAGCAACAACAACGACAACAAAATACCTTGGAATAACACTAACCAAGGTTGTGAAAAACATATATAATGAAAATATAAAAGGACTCAAGAAAGAAATTGAGGAGGACTTGAGAAGATAAAAAGACCTCCCATGCTCCTGGATAGGAAGAATTAACATTGTAAAAATGGCAATCCTACCAAAAGCATTATACAGATTTAAGGCAATATCAATGAAATTCCCAGCATCATTCTTCACAGAGATAGAAAAACTGATCTCAAATTCATACAGAATGGCAGCAGGCCTTGGATATCCAAGCATATCCTCAGCAAAAGAAACACCTCTGGAGGCAACACCAACCTAATCTAAACCTATATTACAAAGCCATAGTCACAAAAACAGCATGACACTGGCATAAAAACAGGAATATAGACCAATGAAACAGAATTGAGGATCCAGACTTTAGGGCAAATAAGTACAGCTACTTGATCTTTGACAAAGGTCCTAATAATGTAGAAAGGAGAAAAGACAGCATCATCAAAAAATGGTGCTAGACAAACTGCATAAACATATGCAGAAAAATGAAACTAGATTCACAAATCTCACCATGCAAAAAAAAAATCAACTCCATACGGTCACATGGTCTAACTCATTTGTAGTTCCTGGCCTGGATCTGCCCAAGATGCTGACATACCTAATAGGCATCAAGAGGCTTGTACAATGTGGAGGGTAAGGCTTGAGGGGATGATAAGGGAGGGAGGGGAACACAAAGCTGAACCTAAATGGAACAAGTACCATAAAATTCTAAATCACTGAACACAGACTAAGAGGTTGAACCCTCAACAGGACCTTAGAGGGAGCATCTGAATAGAAGGACCCTGGAGAGGGTGAGATAAAGCCTAGCCTTAAATTTGTCCTGTTTATTTTATTATTATTTTTTCTTTATTTTCTTTTGGTGCTGGCCTGTAACTCCCAGTACCAGCATGTGGTTAACACCCATGATGAGCTGTTAATCAGAGAGACATACAAGATTTCCCAAAATAAAACAGACTTCTATCAGAGCATCTGATTACCCACCAGAAGTTAATGGTAAAACCCTACTGCTGAAGATATCATATGCCGTCGGTACAGAACATGGAGAGACCTGGCTGGAATCTGAAAGAAAGCCAGTCCCCAGACAGTCCATCTAGTGCTAGAAGGCACTACATGAGCTACTTGGGAAAGTGGCCAACATCTGTTTGAGCAACTTGAGATCTAAGCTACTCAGAAGCAAACAACCTGATATGCTCACACAAGTACAATAGTGGCACACAACTCAAAGTCTAAGAGACTTAGAAACAATAACTTGGCGAGATGCTTACACAAGTACAATAGTGGCACACAGCCATGGTGGGTAACTAACTGCTCTTGAATTGGCTAACAGATCTGCACAGTGGAAAGGAACTGATATCTGGACCTGGGAAACAAGTCAGAATCACATCCAGATAATGAGTCTGCTTTCCAATGTCATGCTCCCACTAATCTTGGGCTATAAGAGAGTCTACACCCATTAAATTCTCTCTAAACTAATAATGGTTATTCCATATAACCTGTGCTGAATTCACTCTTCATTAAAGAATTTGCTTCTCTTTTTCAGACGGAAGTGGGACCTGAGGAAAGAATCAACCCATCACACTTCACCAGGGCCCCAGCCAAAACCATAGAGGAATTGGGAAAATGAGCAAGAGTGCTGCTTTCTCAGTCAACCTGCTATCAGCACAAGGGTGAAGGAGATAGACACTGAAGATACTCAACACCTACTAAACCAGAGATCCAGAGGCTTTTAGGAGCCTATCACTGAAGTAGACTTAAGATGCACCCAACATGGCTCAGGGAATTTAGTGCAAGAGGGGTGGAAAGATTGTTAGAGCCACAGTTTGGGACATTATGCACAGAGACATTGTCTCTTCTCCATAACTGAAGGCTGCCCTCACAATGCACAACCCACAATTCCCATGGGGATGACCGGCATCCCCCATGAGGAGGGTCCCTTTGGAAGGGGGGCCAGGAATGAGGGAAAGGATGATACTAACATGTGCTATTTACATGCTATGTCCATAACTTATAAAAATAATTGGAAAAAAAGAGTATCTGTCAATGAGTAAGACATTCTCATGAAAGCAGACAGAAAAGGTGCTTAATAGTAAATATTCTGTTTTGTAGAAAATTACTCCAAAAGAACAAAATCAAGCAATAGTCTTTGAAATATTAATAAAGAGGACAGAAAAGGCCTTGGTATGTAAGTGACCTTAGACTGTGTGGCCCAGGTAAAAAATAAACTTTCAGAGTAGAAAGATTCAGTAGTATAAAAATGCCCATAAGAAGACCTAGAAGCAGTGCTCACTTTGGCAGTACATCTACTAGAATTGGAACAATAAAAAGAAGATTATCATGGCCTCTTCACAAGGATGACACACAAATTCATGAAGCTTTCCATATTTTTTATAATAAATATAAAGTAATTTTTTAAAAAAAAAACACATTTTTAGGAGGCATGGTGACGCATACCTTTAATCCCATCACTCAGAAGGAAAAGATAGAAAGATTGCTGTGAATTCAAGGCCAGTCTGGGTCTACAGAGTGAGTGAATTCTAGGTCATTTTTTGCTAGAGTGAAACCCTACCTCAAAAAATTTAAAAACAGATGATCTAGAAGCAGTAGAGATGCCGACTGTAGACATGTTCAGGAAATAGCATAGATGGTAATGTGGTAGAAACATGGACATAACACAAAGGCATGAAGAGGTCACAGAGATTTTATAAAGTCAAACCTTGAAGAACCCAGTGAGAATTTTGCTTTCACCTTAAGGAAATGAGAAATAATTTTTGATCACATTTTGGGCAGAGTAATGGCATAACCTCATTGTTCATCAGAATATTTGAAAACAAGTGTTTGAAAAGTGAGAGAGTATAATTAACTGCTAAATGCTGGAAACAGGTTTAATTGGATGAGGACAGATAAGTGAGTAGTGATTTGAGAGCATGATGCAGATGAAACCTGTACAAACAGAACCTGCAAAGTTGAGTGAACACCCTGACTTGGGAGATGTGCTGTTAAGGGTGAGAAAAGAAAGAAAACAGTAGATGAAACAAAGTTGAGGAAATTCTTTTTCAAGATTGGAAAAATAGATACTTATTGCTAGTAAATATGACCCAATAAAGAAGAAGAAACAGATGAACTAACTGAAATAAAAAAGAAATGTAGCAAGAGGAAACCAAGTCAGAACTGAAAGATTTGCCATAGGAAGAAACGTGGACAGTCCTTCCACATAAGGGAAGATGGTAGAGGGTATAGATGGCATAGGTGAGTAAATGAGGGGGTGGCTTACCACTGAAATTCTCTTCTGTTTGCTTAAATTTATTTGGTCAAATAAAAATCAGATTGTCATCTGAGAATACAGATAGGTGCAAAAGAAATAGCAGATTTGAGTAGAAAAAAAAAAAAGAGGACTGAAATGATCATCTGGGAAAGTTAACAGAGCAGAGGAATGGAGTATGATTGCCAGAATAAATTACGGGACAGGAAATCTGATTTAACTCAGGTTAGAATTCTTATCAAACGTTGATGCTTCAGTGAGACTCTATGTTTGATTGCATTGCCTCTATCTTTTTTTTTTTTTTAATTTATTTCTTTAGCAAAATTTGTCGATCCTATCTGGGCTGACATAGGACTGTTGAGTGAAAATAAACCTTTTGTTGTTGTTATTATTGTTGTTGAGCCACTGAGGTTTGCAAGGACTATTTTTTTTTATATCAGCTAATGTGAAATGACCTAAAACATAGTTGTTAAAATTTATCCCACTTCCTTATTTCCATTAATCATTAATATTAAAAAGGAAGTCTGTGTCACCTAGAGATTTCTGCATTCACAGCTGTGTCTAAAACTGGCTTCACAGCATCTCATACCATGTCATTGTACTCCATAAAACCTGCTAAATAAATGAGTGAAAAAAGAATAGGAAAGTGTCTGTAAAGATTGGGAGTCATACTAATTTATTCAATTTTCTTGTAGTTATTCTTTTTTTTTAATTTTTTTAGCCTGGAGAGAATAGTGGATGAAATAGAGAAATAGAATGAGTTTGTTTTCAGAGTAGCATGAGTGCATGCAGTGTGACTCTGACAGGCATGTTTCACACACTAGGAAATAAAACAGTCTTCCCTGAAAGTTGCATGCTGATTTGTCTTGGCTGGCCACAGTGCCATATTTCTTCAATGGCGGTGTCTCTAAGCACGGCATACTTTTGTTGGAGACCTTTGGGTTGACATTTGCCTTTGCCCAAATATGCCACTGAGAACACAGGGCTATGCTTTCAAAAGAAATTCTATGTTTCACATCTGCATAAAATATCACAATCAGTGAAAACTGTTTTGACAACTAAGATGCAATTTACTAGGTACTAACCCACGCGAGCTTTTTGTGTAAGAAAGTTTCAGTGGGCAACTAAAAATATAGCTATATTTGTTAAGGGTGTTCTTAGGAAACTTGAGATGGAGATCGGGATCTCCAAACATGTACTTATTAGAATATATACTCCCACCTTCCACTTGCCATGATTTTTCTCTAAGGAATAGTGCTAAGAGAGGATTAAGGAGGTACCACAGTGGTAGGGTACCAGCCTAGCATGTACAAGGCTCTATACACAATCCCTGGAACTGCGGTACTAAAAATAAAACCAGTGAAGACAGAACGAGTTACAAGGAATGAACAATCAGAAAGGGTAATAACAGATTATTTAGTTTTTCATTTGACTTCTGACCCTATCCAACATTTCCTTAAAATGGTCCTCCAGACTATTCTGAAACAGAGAAATTTCACTTGGTAGAACATTTATTTTTCATTATTATTATTGTTATTACTATCCTCTTTTCCCTCTCTTTGCCCCATTCCATTGGGAATGCTCCTCAGTGGGGTTGTAGGTATTCCCTATGGGGTTGTAGTTTATGCCTCGTGGGAGCAGCAGTCAGTTATTTTGTGGGGGAGGGAATGTCTCCGGGCATGATGTCTCCACCTGTGTCTCTTAAAATCTTTCCACCCCCTCTTCCACAAAATTTCCTGAGCAGGGGTGGGTGAGTTTTAAGTCTACTTCATTGATGAGCTCTTAGGAGCATCTGGATCTCTGCTTTGGTAGATACTGAGTATCCTCAGAGTCCATCTCCTATGCCCTGGTGCTGATTATCAGGTTCAGCATGGAAGCAGCACTCATACTCATTTCCCCAATTCTACATTTTTAAGAACTGCTTTTAAGTCATAGAGTTGGTCATTTTGATCCATTTCTATTTCTATTCTTCCCACCTCCTACATCCCATTCCTCTGTACCTTTCTATGATCCTCTTACCCTCTTTTGTTCCTTTTTGTTAAACACTGACTTAATGTGTTGTGAAAGTGTTCCATTTACCCCAGATAGAAAGGGCAATTACAATCCAAAGACATGATTATTCCACTTAGCCCAGCTGGGTGAGCTGATGAATCTACTGTAATTACTTGCAGGAGCCCAGGTAAGGGTTGCTTTCAGGAGTGTGGGGGACTCAACAGTACCTGCATCACAGGAAAGCTCCTCACTCCAGGATGAGTGATGACTCAAAGAAGCTATATTACTTGGTTTCCGTGCACAACATTGAGGCAGCTAACTGCTCCCCAGAAAGTCTTCTTCCTCAAAATTCTCCTCTTCCCCCCAAATTAATCATAACTTATGGGAGGGTCGTAGTAATCTTCACAAGTCTTAACTTTCTTGGGGTTTTGTGAGCCTCCCTCTTTCAGTGAGGGAGTACTTTAGTTGGGATGAAACAGTTTCACAGCACTGGGTCATCATTGTTGCCTAGGTTTGATTTCCACAGTGACTTAATCAAAAAGAACAAGTGTAATTCACAATATTAAAATGGGTTGATCCTGTATTTTTTGACTCTGCCTTTGAAAAGAAATAAGATATTTTTAATCATAAGAGTTTACTCTGTAAAAGGTTTTAGAAGAAACAACTGTTCAGTAAAGAGAGGGTAAACATGAAGACTGATGTGCCCTCACAAGTGTTGTTTTACACCTCACTACAAATGGCCCAAATGTAACTTGCATTTTAGATGTAGTTTCACACACTTTTCCCCAATCTTTAGGCTATTCTTCCTGCTCCCCAAGTACCAACTCATGTTGATCTAATCAGTAAGACTCCCCCATAGTCCTCCACATTTATACTCACTCTGTGAGCAGTACCACTTGTCAATAATGCTCAACACTTTCCGAGAAAAGTTCTTTCAGGCAAGATCTGCTGCCATGTCCTTATGCTTAAACCTGTAAATTTGAGAGTTATGCTGACTGTATAATGTATTACATTCATGGGACCATGTGATGGCTAAGTTTGTGTCAACTTGATCTGTTTAGGAATCCACAGACATTCCTCAGAAGTGGGTCTCTGAGGTTTCTTCCAGGAAGGATTAACTAAAGGAGGAATCCTTCTCTGATGGTGAGCCCTTCCCCCAGAGTGGGCAGCCCCTCTCCAAGGGGAGGCTTTATCAAAAGAAACTCTGGGAAGAAAAGTGTTCTACTCCCCTCCCACATGGTTACTTGCTGCTTTCCAGTGTGGACTGAAGTCCAGTGTGGACTGAAGAGCAGCATCTCTCCAGGACACCTCTAGGCCTTCAGTGCCAGATTGGGACTGCTGAGGCATCCAGCCTCTTGGATTGAGCAGCTACCAGGTTCCTTGACTCTCAGGCCTGTAATCTGCTACTGTTGGACTGCCATAAACTAATCCAATAAATTCCCTTTTAATATAATCCATTCTATCAGTTCTGTTCCTCTAGAGAACCCTGACTAATATAGGCCATGTATGTAAAAAAAATTGTAACAGGGCTGAGAGATGGCTTAGCAGTTAAGGTGATTGCCTGCAAAGCCAAAGGATCCAGGTTTGATTCCCCAGAACCCACATAAGCCAGATACACAATGTGGAACATGCACCTGGAATTCATTTGCAGTGGCTAGAGGCCCTGGTGTGCCCATTGTCTCTCTGTCTATCTGCCTCTTTCTCTCTCTTTCTTTCTTTTTTTCTTTTTCTTTTGGTTTTCCAAGGTAGGGTCTCACTCTAGCTCACACTGACCTGGAATAAATCTCAGGCTCAGGGTGCCCTTGAACTCATGGTGATCCTCCTACCTCTGCCTCCCAAGTGCTGGGATTAGAGGTGTGTGCCACCACGCCCAATGTTCTTTCTCTCTCTCTTAAATAAAAATTTTTAAAAATCGTAGCAAATAATTTCATTATATATATTATATTTTTAATTTTTTTCCATTTTCCCTAACAATTGTGCAATGTTATATTGCAATCTTCATTTTGATCTGTGAGTTTCTCCAGAATATAGTATTATTTTCAATATTACACTGTTAATTACCTTGCTTTGAGAATAAATCTAATTCTAACCTTTTTCCTCTAGGCCAAATTAAACAATCTAGGCTACATATCAAAAGTTATATTTAAACATGTTAAAAAAAAAGATTTTAGTGTCTTCTATATTAAACTATTTAGTATTAAGCAAGTTTTATTTTCTATCATTTATTTTCTAACATGTGTATATGTATATGTATACTTAAATTACTTCATTTGTATAGCCAAATGTTATGCTTCATTATACTTTTAGGAATTTTATTTGTATTTATTTATTTATTATTTATTTATTTTTGCTTTAAAATAAAATGGTTGGCAAACTCCATGAATGATGTATAATATCAGAATTAGTAGCACTTAGCAGTTAGGTTCTTAGCAATGCTAATGTCAGACGCCAGACAAACTGGATGTCACACAAAGACCCGCTTGACTTCACCCTCGGTGTGCTCTGCGGAGCTGGCTGTGATTCTCCATTTCAGGATACAATAGGAAGGTCGTGTTCTGAAGTTGGCAGTGACTCAGGGCATGATGCAGAAGAAAGGGGAATTCAGATACCTGGCATTTGCAGCACATGGTGGAAGAGGGAATACTTCTTAGAAAGTAACTGCTCTTGTAAAATTTGTCCATGCTCTGGTATTATGCTTCCTCCTTTGTTGAAAAGCATATATTAAAAACACAGCATAATAAAAATTGTATTACATTTTTGAATCATTAGTATATGCTATTTGCATACAACAATTAGTTTCATCAAGACATTTCCACACACATATACAACATACCTCATTTATTTTCACCATTTTTACCCTCTTTTGCCCCCTTACTCTTCTTTCTATTCCTGGTGGATATCATCAATGTAGATGTTTACTAGTTTACTGCATAATTTCATTGACTTGCTATATCTCGGACATTGCAATTCTCATTCGCTAGCTTTTCTATTTGCTTGCTTTCTGCTTCTTCCCAAATTCCTTATCTTTTCATGCTAGTGTCCACCTAGTCTACTAAAAGTTTTAGCTGTTAATTTAGTCAGATAACTCCCATACCTGAATCTTTTCCAGGTTTGCTTCTATTTTTTCCTTTCTCTCTCTGTGTGATTAGATTATATTCAATGACAGATGTTGTGTGTAAAAAGCAGTTGTGTTTACAGTAAATGTTTATGCATAGAAATAAGCATGGCTCTTCTCTTAGGCCATTAGTATAAAGAGCTGACCCAACCTAGTAGTAAGTTGTACCAGTGACTGTTGGTGGCTATCATATTCTTAGAATGAATTCCAATAGGCCCACAATGTTCTCTTAGTATTTCTGATCTACCTTATACTTTCATCATATTTTTGTCAACGAAGGAGATTTCTTGCATCCTATCTCCCACCTCGTGCTATATAGTATCCAGGGTCAGTACCAAATTCAAGTTTCATCATGGAAATAACAGGAAAGCTGTTCTTTTGCTCCAGCCTTAAGCAGGCTTCAGAGATATACTTCATAGGGATAGTCCCTACCCAGCATCTATGAATAACACACCAAAGTCAGTCATCTCCACCCTACAACCCTGTATTGATTTAGAAGGATGATGAATATTCTATCCTTGTTTTGCCAGTCCTGCCTTTGTATCCTATTTGCACTGGTAAAAGTTGTAGGCATAAGTGGATTTTCTTTTCTGCTCCTGAAAGCTGATGGACTTTGTGTAATTTTAGTAGCAAGTAAGGGTTAAATTTCTTAGCCCTTTCCACTAAGAAGGTGTCACAGGTGTGGATAAGAGGGTACCTGCGAGATTCCCAGGTTCTGTGTATAGGAACAAAGAATTGGATCAGATACAAGTTGGTAATGAAAGAAACTGATGCAGTTTATTGAGAAAGAGAAAAACAGAATGGGAGTGAGCTAGACAGTTGTGAAAGCCCTAAGGCTAAAAGCCCTGGTCCCAAGCATCAAGATACTTTACAGGTCATTTACTTAGCACCTGTCCCTGCCTCCCACATTTAGAGACGGTGTATTGATCTTCCTCTACCATTGTTTATTTTTCATATATTAATCTCCATACCTCTTTCTCCATCCCCTACGCTCTTGCCATAGAGGCTCATATATTTCTAGTATCAAGGCAAGGAAGGATTTGAAGAGAGAATGTGAGAATCTACTTGCTTTTTCCATGATAGATGCCGTTGACCCTGATATCACAGGTGTAAAATGTGAGTGATATTCATGCCTGTTTTTTTTAATGATAAACAATTACCATATTGTACTTACTTACAGACCAGACTCCAAGGGAGTGTCCCCAGATCAGACAACTCTCAAATCCAGGTTGACCCTCAGGCTGTGGCACTGAGCCGAACTCCATTGGTTCTCTTCCTGGGTAATCATTCTTTGTCATAAAGATGCAGGAAAGGCCCATAGGAAAGAGCTGGCTGAGCCATTGATTTCCCTTGTGTTTGGCATGATGAATTCTAAATCTTGATATTATCCTAGTCACCATTAGAGGTTTATTAACATTTAGGTTGTCATCTTCTTATGTACTTTGTGGAAGCTATTTCTTCCTCTTCACTTTGACAAAAGTGAAATATTTCATTTTTCTCATTTTTCCCTCAAGAGGAATGTCTTCCACTAGAAATATTCACTAATACATAAAACTTATGATTTGGAGGACTGGAGTGATGGCTCAGTGGTTAAGGGAACTCACTTCCTGCGCAAGTGTGAAGACCTGAGGAGGCCTGAGAGATGGCTTGAGCTAGGTCCTCATGACCCACATAAACAAGTGGGTGTGGCCACATGTATCTGAAATCCTAGTCCCATAGGGGAGCAGAGACCTGAAAACCACCTGAGCTCACAACACAACAGCAAGCTTCAGGATCTCTAAGAGATTCTGAAGGAAGGATGGATGGAAGAGTAATGGACTGGGAGATCTCAAGTTCTAGCCAAGCCACCATTGTTGAGCACAGCCTGCCACAGGCAAGAGCATGGGGCACCACATGGGCACACTCACATTCATAGCACATAGACACACACACACACAAACACACACACAAAATAATATGATTTTGTAGCAAAACTTCTTATTGTCATTCTTGTGTGTGGAAACTATTCTCTGGTAATGTTTTACACCACAATTGGAAGGAAAACTTTCTACTGAGGGCAGAGGTCTTAGTTGAGTGGTAAAGCACTCAGTTAGCATGTGTGAGTCAGGAAGGGGGAAAAAGTAAAGAAAATACTCTCCATTGAGCTTTAAATCTCAACACATGTATTAGATCCCTGCTTTCTATTAACAGATAGTCTCATTCTACTCTTAAGGTGCTCATATTTTTATCCTTTGTATTTCTCAGTTGTTGCTGTGTCCTATGGCATTTCTTCTATATTGTTTTGTTCTGTTTTGTTCTAAGTGGGAGATCTTTCTTGTGTAGGTTTTCTAAAGTACTAACTTATTTTTGGTTAATTAAAGTTTAGTATTATATAGCTATAATCCTAGAACTAAATAGGGAGAAGCAGGAAGATCATGAACCTGGGCTACATAGTGAAACACTGTCTTAAGAAAAGGGAAAGAAAAGAAAAGAGAGATGCAGATCACTGTTAATCTCTTAGAGATCGTTATTTCTATCTGTCACATTCTGATTCTACTGAGACTACTGACAGGGATGGGGTGGGTATGGTTATAAGATGAGCCTCAATCTTTGGTAAATGGTTTGCAGGCTTCCTCTTCTTCCACTCTGGGAACCATGGTAATGTCTCCCCAGGCCATATAGTCATCCTCACTGTTGCCATCCAAGTAGATACGTTCTACAGTTAAAGTTGGAGTAGAGAGAATGGGTGGAGGAGTTGACATTGTGAATTTAGTTCAAACACCCTGCATACTTCTTTTAATGAATTTTTTCTACACTTTATGTGTAATCCCTGCCTATGCTTATTAAGAGCCACAGAGTTTCTCCCAACTCTGTGAAGGATTTCTTGAATGCAGCTATTTCCTCCTAAATGAACTATTCCCTGCTGGAGGGAGGCAGAGGTCCATAACATTCAGGAAGCTAAGGAAACTTACAAGGCTGGGAAAGCTTAAAAAGTTACAAGGCCTCTCCTAAAAGCTATAAAATCAGTAAACAATTGCTGGACACTTTTTGGTGGAGCTGGCTGCAAGTTGTGTAGGAAGCTCCAGGAATGCAGCTTTTGTGAGTCAACACCCATCTGGAGTGGGCTTTTCAGTGATGAAGCCATTTTGGAGTCACCTATGTTCCTGTAAGTGACCCCGGTAAACTCACTGGTTCACTAAACTAAACTTTTGGACTTCCTACCTCGGTCTGCTGGTTGCTGCATCTTGAGGGATTAGATGTTTGTTCACGTCTCCCTAGGAACAGTCAGCAACACAATTGGATACTGAAATGGGACCAACAGAACCAAAGAAGAGTTGAAGAGGAATACTTGGATGGCCCTTGCAATGGGTAATAAGACACACAACTGAGGCTGGTCTGCCTGAGTGGAGTGTCTGCAGGAGTAGTCCTGGTAGATAGAGCCAGCTTTCGCTGGGTGATGTGGAGTACTGTGCTTCCTTGGCGTACTGTTAGCTGAACTCTCTGCACAGGTGATGGGACATGCAATCAGGGATGAGCCATCTGCCAATGGAGAATTGTTAGAGGAAATCTCAGGTGGCCCTATTCCTCTATATGATATGTGTTGGTATGCCTCTTCATGAATATGAAGGTGGCTCCAAAATGGGTAATGAACTATATAATATATTACAATCCCTGGAAGTAGCACTGTGGGACAGGATCAGAAACAGGCTGTGACAGCAGTTGGTTGACCTTTGTTGTGGGCAAGAAGACATGCAACAAAGGCTCAGCTGTTTATCAGAAAGAACTTGCTTGCCGAAGGGAATATTGGCAATAGGAAAAAGACATGTGGATGCAATCCTTTGCATTAGTCTCTGATTTGGCAGGAAAATTAAATATAATGCAGAAAGTAATAGAGATATTGATTTGACATTTCTTACAGTAGGAAGGATCCAAGGCAAAGAAAGTTCTTTTTAGGATCCACTGACTTCAGACCCATGGAAGCATCAGAAAGTCAGGAGGAAGCTAGCAAGGTAGAAATGACAGAATGTACCTCTCAGATTCGAGCATTAATATAAAAGAAGAAAAAAATCCATTATTCAGCATGAAGGAGAGATCTTCATAATGACCAAAGACAGCAAAGTGTGGTAATAAGAGAATACCTTGCATCTGAATTGCTTAAACTAGAGCAGACTTAAAAAAAAAAAAAAGAATGAAAGAACATCTCTCATCCTAGCTCAGGAGGCACTGGGATATAGATTAGATGGAATCAATCTTCAGTGCTGTGAAAGTCAAAAATTACTAATATAACTACCCATCCCTCCTTGAGAAAAAAAAGCTGTATAACCTCAGGAAACTCGCTCATATATGCCATTAGGTCATCAAGAATTCAGGGACTTGAAGGACAATAGAAGGACAAACATTAATAAGGTAACTAGGTATGTGTGAGGCAGTATTTGACACATAATTCACTAGGCTAAACAGCACAGTGTTCACAAAAGACATAAGAAAGAAATTGATTCAGCAGAGACCTCAGGACTGGAATTGTTCTTTAGTGATTTTGCTAAGTGCCTTGATGGGTTGAGCTGTTTATGAGTCAGAAACAATCTGGCAAACCTGAATGGCTGAATGGTAAGTCAGGTTAATAAAGTGCTAATGCAATCAGAGGGTGAGAGAATGATAAAACAGACAAAAGGATCTGCTGAGATCACTGGAAAATAAATGTAGCAATATTTTTTTCTAGTCAGAATTTCTAGGAAATAAAGTAGACCAAAAGCTAAGTTCTGTATTAAGGTGCTTCAGGGAAGCTTTAAATCATGAACAGAAGATATAATTGATAAAACAGTGCAAGTGCAAAAGACCACATTTATCCTTGGGGTGCGTAGTTACTCCTGCATAGTGTGCTGAACATTTTCTTTTCCCTGTGCAGTACTTTGAACGTATGCCCCATAGACTCAGGCTTGAATCTTGAGTCTCCAATGGGTAGAACACTACTGAGGAAGAGGTATGTCACTGGGGCCGTGTCTTGGAGTCCAGCACTAAGGTACATGTGGAGAACAACTAGAATTCGGGTGATTAGTGCTTGCTAACGTAGGTGTTTGCTGGCTGTTTGGTAATGTCTCTCTGCTTCGATCTATGGAAATGAGCCAGCTTCTGCTGCCATTAATGGTCTTCCCCTGAAATTTGTAAGCCTTAAATAAATCCCTTTCCTCCCATAAGCTGCTTCTGTATGGATGTTTGTCCTAGTGAGGATCTGACTGAAACAATTCACAAGCATACCAGGGGAGTGGAGATGGCTCACATAGTCTGTGGCCCTTTTGGCAGCTGGACGTAGTTGATGAAAAGGCAAGCACAGTGGTTCACAGTGTCAAATTGGAGGATCTGACTCCAGTGGCATCACTTGGTCAAAATTCCTGACCAGAAGTAGCTTATGGAAGGGAATATTTTATTTCTGGCTTATGGTTTGGAGGGGAAGTTTTATTATGACATGGAAAGCATGGCAGGAGCCAGCAGTAGGGAGTCACATCTCCGTAGAAGCAGGGATGAAGAAGAGAGTGAGCTATTAGCACTGGCAAGCAGTGCCAAACTAAAGGCCCAGCCCCAGTTACACATCACCTCCAGAAAGAATCCACCTCCCAAAGCTTTTACCAGCCGAGGACCAAACATAAAGCCCAACAAAAAACACTTAAGATTATGGGGGTTGCCACACACTGAAACCAACACACTACACCCCTGTCCCCGCACAGACTAGTTGCCATTCTATGATGCAAAATGCACTCAGTCAAACCTCTAAAGTTCCCATAGTCTTTACAAGTCTCACCATCATTCAAAAGCCCAAAAAGTTTCATCTGAGATTCAGGACAGTTCCTCAACTGTCAGCCCTATAAAATTACAACAAAACTGATTACATGCTTCTGATATATATGGCACAGGGTAAACATTCCCATTCTAAAAGGAAGAAATGGGGAAATTGCAATTAAAGACCAGACGAATGCAAGTGTGAAAACCAATGAGGCAAACATCAATTCATGCAGCTCCATGTCCAGCACCTTGGTATTTGTGATCACCTGTGTTCCAAAGGGCTTGGGCAACTGCACTCCTCAAGTCATGCTGCTTGTAGCCTCTCTCTGGGATAGGATCCACCCAAGCCAGTAGGTTGCCACTGGCAGTTGTCCTGGTACATTCAAAATCCTGGGTTCTTCGTTACAACCCATGGTTCTTCATCACAGCTTCACAAAATGATCTCACGGGGCCTCCTTGGAGGGTCATTAAACCTATCTCACATGTCACAGCTTAAGTAGCTCCCCAGAAATGTCATGCATGCCAGTGCCCTCTATTTCTTGCATATTCATGCTACAAAACCAGTACCAGGTAGGTGACACTGACAATTATTTTTTCCCCAGATGGGGTTGAAGCCTATCTGTGAAGAGCAAGGAACTCCTTCAGCATTCTTCCTTCAGGTCTTCTCCCTTCAAAATATTCATCAGTTCTCTTATTGTCCCAATGCAGCACATCTGGGTCTGGCACACTCTCAATGATGATAATCTTTTTACTAATTGTAGCTGAGGTGGCTGCAATTTCTGGGCCTGAGATCCAAAACCTTTTCACATTTCCTCCTGTGCCAAACTTAACATTTTCTCCATCCTTCTGCTCTATATATTCCTCCATGAAACACAGTAATCCATTACCTCTAAATTCTACTTTGCTCAAATTCTCAGGACTTAGAACTCAGCCCACCTCACTGCCTAAATATCAAATTGAGTGTCTTTTCCCATTTTCCAACACAATCCTCTTTACCTTCTGAAACCTTATAAGCTGAACCTCCACTGTCTATATTTCTCTCTGCATTTTGGTCTTTCAGTTTCTCACCAGAATGGCACATCAAAGATTCTTTAGTCCAAGGTTCCAAATGCTTCCATGATACTACTCCAAACCAGTTCTGAAAAACTAAAAACCCCACTCTCCCTTAAGCCTGAGAGCCAGGCTGAGTAGCACAAGCTGACTATGGAGAGTGAATGATACATAGCAACCCAGTAGTAATATCAGCATCTAAGGGTGAGGAATCACTGAATAATAGAGTGATAGGTGGGTGTCTCATTGGTGGGACAAAATATGCAGAAGGTGCTTCTGGGAGAAAGGGTTTATTTTGGCTTGCATTAGAATCTCAAAAAGTTTCATTGTGGCATGACAGAGTGGGGCCTGAGTACCACATCTTGTGACAGTAGCTGGGAGATAACAGCAAGATTGAACTACCTCTGGCAATTGGGGTTTGGGATATAAGACCCCAAATCCTGGCCCAAGTGACACACCTCCTCTAGAAAACCTCCACTTCCCAAACTGCCACTGAGATGTAATCACCAACATATGAGGGTATGGGGGACATTTCGTGTTCAAACTTTATAATGATGTAATTTCCCTATGGAGGCTGTGGTACCCAGCATTGCTCCTTTCAGGAAATAATTAATAGAAATAACAGGATCTATTAATGCTGTGCTGAAACTTGGAAATGTTATTTCTCTTAGTATCTCCTTAGCTGAACAAAACCAACTAGCACTTTCATAGAGCAAATATTGGTGAACCTTCAGAAATCCTGCCCACTCTCTGTTAAAAACAAAAAAAAAAGGTTTAAATAAAAATGGGAGCTGGGGATGTGGTTTAGCAATTAAGGTGCTTGCCTGCAAAGCCTAATGACCAGGATTGTATTCCACATTACCCACATAAAGTCAGATGCACAGGGAGACACATGCATCTGGAGTTCGTTTATAGCTGCTGGAGGCCCTGGCAAACTCATTCTGACTGTCTTTCTTCTATCTCTTTTGGCTTATAAATAAAAATATAAAATAAGGAGGACTTCGGCCAAGATGGTGACTGCCTAACTGCACCACAGATCCCGGGGAAAGAAAGGCAAGACATTAAGGGTTCACTGGATCTTTTAGGGGAGAGAAATCTCCAATAGATTGCCAGTGGGAGGACACAGAGGGGGAAAAACAGGGAATTGCTGATTCCCTCGTGTGTGGGTAGCCCACCCCTGCCCCCAAGCAGCCGCCTTACCCACAGTCCCAGCTTCAGGAAACTCCCGCACTTACTGTAGGAAAAGGGTCCCAGGCCAACATAGTTCCACTTGCCTCACTGCACAGGGGCAATCGCCCTGGTACCCTTGCCCACAAGTGACCTTGGCCAGGTTACGCCTGATGGCCCATTGGAGCTCAGGCTCGTCACTGTGCCGAATACCTATGTGTGGAAATTTAGCCTGCTCCACCCACTCGCTCACTTACTGCACCAGCCACCGCACATTCAAGCAAGCCCAGGCCTATTGCAAGTGCCACGCAAGCTCAGACTGTGTCTGTTGTTTGCACTAGCTCAGGTGCCATCCCCTCCCTGTCTGATGCACCGGCTGTCTGCCATTGTCCTATTCCAGGGGAGCACAGACTTCTTCCAGGTCCCAGTGTTCTGCCACACCAGAGTTTGGGCTGCTTCAGTGCTTGGTGCCTCAGTGTCCCTTCAAGCGTGAGCACAGGCAGCTTTGTGCATTACCATGTGAAAGCTCAGGCAACTTTGGCACACCAGCCAGGCAGGAGTTCAGGTGGCTTTGGCAAGTGAGAGACAAATCCCAGGCTGCTTGGCAACTGCCTCAGGCTGCTTCAGATTCCCATTGTGCTTGAGCCCAGGCTGATCCACTCACCTACAATCCCATACACTGCAATGGGCAGACCACAGTGCAAAATAAATAACATGAAAAATCAAATGCAAGAAAACCCAGTTAGATCACCCAGTCCTACAATGAATATCTCTAATCAAAACATAGAACAGTCAGTAGGATCAGAACACCAAAATGAAGCTATGAGAAATGCAACCCTGACCAAGCTACTGGTAGAACTTGCAGAAAAGCAACAAAGGACTGATAATCATGTGGATGCTGCCATCACTAGACTAGACCTAATAGATAAGAAAATGGAAGGAGTTCAAAGAAAGTTAAGAGATTTGAGGGAGAGTGAAAAAAAGAGAACCTCAAAAATCAGCTGGTGATGCTAAATGAACACATAAAGAAATGCAAGGATGAATTCCAAGAAGCATCAAGAAAGTCAGAAAATGATGTGAAAAGGGAGCTTGACAGAGGGATGGAAATTATACATAGAAAAGTAGTAGAAAATGCAAACATAATTGAACAAGTCCAAAACTCTCTAGAAGCCCCCAAGAATAGAGTCAGCCAAGTGGAAGATAAAAACTCTGATCTGGAAGACCAGATGGAAGAAACAGTTCAAGAGTCCAAAAATTTCAGTAAGTTCAAAAGTTTCTGTGAACAAAACATGAGGGAACTGTGGGATACACCTAAACGTCCTAATATCAGGATCATTGGAATACCAGAAGGAGAAGAAATTCAGACCAAAGGCATGGAGAACTTATTTAACAAAATAATTGAAGAAAACTTCCCCAGTCTCTTAAAAGAAAGGCCCATCAAGATACAAGAAGCCAACAGAACTCCAAACAGACTGGACCAAAGGAGAAACTCTCCAAGACATATTGTCATTAAGACTCTAAACATTGACACCAAAGAGAAAATCCTAAAAGCAGCTAGGGAAAAAAAAGCATAGCACTTTTAAAGGTAACCCCATCAGAACTACTGCAGACTTCCCAATGGAAATCCTGAAAGCTAGAAGGGCCTGGACTGAAACACTGCAAAGTCTAAGAACCTATGGCTTCCAACCCAAACTACTCTACCCAGCAAAAGTATCCCTCATAATAGATGGTGAAACAGAAACTTTCCATGACAAAATTCAGCTTTACAATTATATGAACACAAAACCAAAACTACAGAGAGTATTTCAGGAAATTCTCCACAGAGAAGAAACAAATAATCAAACTCAAATGCCTACAAGAAGCAGGTCACAATAACCAAACTCAGAGTAGGCACAGAAAATTTCAAGGTCCATGAAAACACCAACCCACATATACCATCACAATATGGCAGGGATCAAATCAAATCTCAGTAATTACCCTAAATATTAGTTGCCTTAATTCACCAATTAAGAGACACAAGCTAACAGGATAGATCAAAAAATTAGACCCCTCAATCTATTGTCTTCAAGAAACCCACCTCACCACTAAAGACAGACACCTCCTCAGGGTAAAAGGGTGGAAGACAATATTCCAAGCAAATGGGAATAAGAAACAAGCAGTAGTAGCTATATTAATATCAGATAAAATAGACTTCAAACCAAAAATAATCAAAAAGGACAAAGAAGGCCACTTCCTACTTATCAAGGGAATGATCTATCAAGAGGATATTGCAATCATAAATCTGTATGCACCAAACACAAAGGCACCACAGTTCATAAAACAAAACCTACTTGACAAGAAAACAGAAATAAGTACCAACGCCATCATAGCTGGGGACTTCAATACACCATTATCAGTAATAGACAGATCATCCAAACAGAAACTCAACAGGGAAGAAGAGAGCTCAACAAAACCATATAGATCACTTAGACCTGAGGGACATCTACAGAACTTTCCAGCCCAAATCCACAGACTACAAATTCTTCTCAGCAGCCCATGGAGCATTCTCTATAATAGACCATATGCTATGTAACAAAACCTACCTCCACATATTTAGGAAGATTGACATAATTCCCTGCATGATATCAGATCACAATGCTATAATGCTAGAAATTAACAACAAATGACCCACCAATAATCCCAACGGCACCTGGAAACTGAACAGCACACTTTTAAACAATAAATGTATAGTGGATGAAATAAAAAATGAAATTGCAAAATTTCTAGAAATGAATTACAATGAGAACATATCATACCAAAACTTATGGGACACAAGGAAGGCAGTCCACAGGGGAAAATTCATAGCAATGAATGACATCAATAAAAGACAGAGACCTTTGTTTTTTTAGCCGGGCATGGTGGCACACACCTTTAATCCCAGCATTTGGGAGGCAGAGGTAAGAGGATCACCATGAGTTCAAGGCCACCCTGAGACTACATAGTGAATTCCAGGTCAGCCTGGACTAGAGTGAGACCTTACCACAAGAACTTAAAAAAAAAAAAAAAAAAGGCTGGCAAGGATATGGAGAAGTAGGAACACTCATCCACTGTTGGTGGGAATGTAGGATGGTACAACCACTTTAAATATGGAGACTTCTGAAAAAGCTGAGTACAGAGATACCAACAGACCCAGTTATTCCCTTACTGGGCATCCACTCTAAAACTTTCAAACCACAGGCTAGAGAGATTTGCTCAACCATGTTTGTAGCAGCTCAATTTCTAACATGTAAGAGCTAGAATCAACCCAGATGTCCATCACTAGAAGAATGGATAACTAAGATGTGGTATATCTACACAATGGAATTCTATACAGCAGTAAGAAAAAAATGACACAATGAAATTTGAGGAAAAATGGTTGAACCTGGAACAGATCATTCTCAGTGAACTTACCCAATCACAGAAAAAAAATCACCACATAGTCTCACTCATCTACAGCACCTAACCTGAATCTACCCAAGATACCTTACATACCCAGCAAGCATCTCCTAGACTAGACACTAGGATGGAAGGGGAGGGAGGGACGGGCATCTAAGGGGTGGGAAACACAAATCTAGACCCAAACAGCAATGGTACCATAATTTTCAACTTACTAAAAGACAGACCAAATGGCTGATCCTTCACCAGGCCCTTACAGGGAACACCTGAACCACAAGACACTGGAGAGGGTAAGATCAAGACTAACCTTAATCTTCTACATCTTCCCTCCCTCACTTCCCCTCTCCCTCTCCCTCTCCCTCTCTCTCTCTCTTATCTCTAACTCTTGTATATTAGTTATCTTTTTCCTCATTTTCTTAGTGGGCACTGACCTGTAACTCCCAGAACCAGCATGGGGCTATCATCCACAATGAGCTTTTGATCAGAGAGACCTACAAGGTTTCCTAAAAGACAGACAGATTTCTGTCAGAGTACTTGATGACCCACCAAAGGCTAGTGGTAAGACCCTACTGCTGGAGACACCTTATGTGATTGACATGCAAATTAGAATGGCATGGCTGGAAGTTGGAAGAGAGTCAGTCCCCAGTCAGTCAGCGCGTCTAGTGCCAGAAGGTGCTACATGGGCGACTGGGGGAAAATGACCAATATCTGTCGAAGTAATGCATGGTCTAACCTACTTAGCAGCAAATAACTTGTTGTGATGCCCACACAAGTGAAGTGGTGGCACACAGCCATGGTGGGGAACCAGCTGCTCTCAATTTGGCTAACTGATCTCCTCAATGGTATGGGACCCATAGCTGGAGCTGGGAAACAAGTCAGAACCATATCCAAACATAAGCCCACTCTCCAATATCAAGCTACCATCAATTGTGGGCTACAAGAGGGCCTACACCTATTAAATTCTCTATAAAAAAAAAAAAAAAAAAGGTTATCTCATTTGTCCTGATGCTAACTTACTCTCCGTTGGAGAATCTGCTTCTCTTTTTCAGGTAGATGTAGATCCTAAGGAGACAGCCACCCCATCATACCTCAAAAGGGCCCCGGCTGAAACTAAGAAAAACTGGCGAAACAAGCAAGGGTGCTGTTTTCCTGATGAACCGGATACCAGCACAAGGGGGAAGGAGATCAGCACAGAGAAAAATCAACTCCTACCAAATCAGAGAGCCAGAGCCTCAGAGGCCCCCAACACCTCATCACTGAAGCAGACCAAAAATGAACCCAACATGGCTCAGGGAAATTTTGCAGAAGAGGGGGCGGAAAGAATGTCAGAGCCACATGTTGGGTCATGATATGCAGAGACATTTAGCTTACCCATAACTGTGGGCTAATTCCACAATGCATGACCCATATAGCTCAAAAAGGAAGGGGGAAGAGGAGGGGGTAGGTCATGGATGAGCCTAATAATGGTACCAAACTGACTGTATTTGCTGAATACTAAACTAACTAATAAATAAAAATAAATAAATAAATAAATAAAAATAAAATAAATAAAAAAATTTAAAAAAAAAGACAGAGAGATCCAAAATCCATAACCTAACCATCCACCTAAAGACACTGGAAAAACCAGAAAAATCCAACCCAAAGAGCTCCAGAAGGAAAGAAATAATTAAAATCAGAGGAGAAATTAATGAATTGGAAACTAAGAAGACAATTAAGATAATTGACAAAACAAAGAGCTGGTTCTTTGAAAAAATAAACAAGATTGACAAACCCCTAGCCAATCTGATCAAGCAAAAAAACCCAGATTCTTCAAATTAACAAAATTCAAAATAAAAAAGGAGAGAATACAACATACATAAGTGAAATTCAGAGAATCACCAGGACTTATTTCAAAAACCTCTACTCCACAAAACTGGGTATTACGGAGGAGATGGATAAATTCCTGGATGCATACCATCTACTAAATCTAAACTCAGAGCAGATTGATCTCCTAAACAAACCTACCACACTCATGGAGATTGATAAAGTAATGAAAAACCTCCCCAAAACGAAGAGTCCAGGACCAGATGGCTTCTCAATTGAATTCTATCAAACCTTCATGGAAGAACTCAAACCAATCTTCCTCAAACTGTGCCACACAATTGGAGAAAAGGAAAGCTACCCAACTCCTTTTATGAAGCTAGTATCACCCTAATTCCAAAACCAAGCAGAGAAGCCATAAGAAAAGAAAATGACCAAGATATTTCCTTGATGAACTTAGATGCAAAGATCCTGAACAAAATCCTTGCAAACAGAATCCAACAACACATCAAAAGCATTATCCACCTTGACCAAGTGGGATTCATCCCAGCCTCATGGGTGGTTCAACCTACGGAAATCTGTCAATGTAATACACCACATAAAAAAGGTTAAGCACAAAAACCACATGATCATGTCGATAGATGCAGAAAAGGCCTTTGACAAGGTACAACATCACTTCAAGATCACAACATTGGAGAGAATTGGCATGGTTGGTTCATATCTTAACATAATAAAGGCAATATACAAAGCTCGTAAGGCCCAAATAATACTTAATGGAGAGAGACTGGAGGAATTACCATTAAGATCAGGAATAAAACAGGGTTGTCCCCTCTCACCTCTGCTTTTCAATATAGTACTGGAAGTCCTAGCTCAAGCAATAAGACGGGAGAAGGAAATAAAAGTGATATAATTTGGAAAGGAAGGAGGTAAGTTAGCTTTATTCGCTGATGACATGATTGTATATGTAAGAGACCCGCGAGACTCCATCCCAAAACTCCTGAAGGTGATTAACTCCTATAGCAAAGTAGCAGGATACAAAATCAATGCACAAAAATCAGTAGCCTTCCTTTATGCAAATGACAAAGATATAGAAAAATAAATAATGGACATGATCCCATTTTCAATAGCACCAAAAAAAGAAAATACCTTGGAATAACGTTAACTAAGGAAGTGAAAGATCTATACAATGAAAACATAAAAACACCTGAAAAAGAAACTGAGGAGGACTTGAGAAAATTTAAACACCTCCCATTCTCCTGGATAGGCAGTCTTAACATTGTGAAGATGAAAATCTTACCAAAGGCAATATACAGATTTAAAGCAATTCCAATTAAAATCCCCACAGTGTTGTTCACAGAGATAGAAAAAATGATCTCAAATTTCATATGGAAAGGCAGAAGGCCTCGCATATCCAAACATATCCTCAGCAAAAGAAATACCTCTGGAGGCATCACCATTCCTGACCTAAAGCTATATTACAAAGCCATAGTAATAAAAACAACATGGTACTGGCATAAAAACAAGAGTACAGACCAATGGAACAGACTTGAGGACCCGGACTTTGGATCAAGCAACTATAGCTACTTGATATTGGACAAAGGCCCTAACAATATAGGCTGGAAAAAAAGACAGCATCTTCAACAAATGTTGCTGGACAAATTGGATAACCTTATGCAGGAAATTGACACTAGACCCACACATTTTGCCATGCACTACACTCAAGTCCAAATTCATCAAAGACCTCAATATGAGACGAGAAAGTCAATTAGTACTGGAAGAAAATATAGGAAGTACTTTCCATGATATAGGAATGGAAAAAGACTTCCTGAAGAAAACCTCAGTAGCTCACGATCTGAAACAGTCACTCAACCAATAGAATCCCATGAAACTGAAGAGTTTCTTTATAGACAAGCATACAATAAGCAAAGCCAATAGATTACCCACAGAATGGGAGAAAATATTTGTGGGTTATCCAACTGACAGAGGCCTAATCTCTAGAATCTACAAAGAACTCAAAAATCTAAACAGTAAAAAGTCAAACACCCCACTCACAAAATGGGGCAAAGAGCTGAACAGGCAGTTCACAGAGGAAGAAATAGAAATGGCAAACATACACTTAAGAAAATGTTCAGCATCCCTAATCATCAGAGAAATGCAAATTAAAACAACTATGAGATTCCACCTTACCCCAATAAGGATAGCAAACATCAAAAAATCAAGTGAAAATAAATGCTGGCAAGGATGTGGAGAAGTAGGAACACTCATCCACTGTTGGTGGGAATATAGGATGGTACAACCACTTTGGAAAGCAATATGGAGACTTCTGAAAAGGCTGCCTATAGAGATACTAACAGACCCAGCTATTCCCTTACTGGGCATCTACCCTAAAACCTTTAAACCACAGGCCCAAGAGATTTGCTCAACCATGTTTGTAGCTGCTCAGTTTGTAATAACTAAGAACTGGAATCAACCCAGATGTCCATTATTAGAAGAATGGATAACTAAGATGTGGTATATCTACACAATGGAATTCTATGCAGCAGTAAGAAAAAAATGACACAATGAAATTTGAGGAAAAATGGTTGAACCGGGAACAGATCATCCTTGTGAATTTACACCATCACAGAAAAAAATCTCCACACAGCCTCACTCATCTACAGCACCTAACCTGAATCTACCCAAGATGCCTTACATACCCAGCAAGCATCTCATGGACTAGACAATAGGGTGGGTGGGGAGGGCAACGGAGGGGGTGGGAAACACAAATCTAGACCCAAATGGCAATGGTGCCATAAAACTCTGCGTCCTAAAAGGCAGACTAAATGGCTTAACCTTCACCAGGCCCTGAGAGGGAACACCTGAGCCACAAGACACTGGAGAGGGTATGATTAAGACTGACCTTAATCTTCTACAGCTTCTCTCCCTCCCCCCCTCTCTCTCTGTCTCTCTTTTTCTGTCTCTGTTTCTTCTCTCTAACTCTTCTACATTAGTTATCTTTTTCTTCTTTTGCTTAGTGGGCACTGATCTGTAACTCCCAGTACCAGCATGTGGCTATCATCCACAATGAGCTTTTGATCAGAGAGACCTACAAGGTTTTCTAAAAGAAAGACAGATTTCTGTCAGAGTATTTGATGACCCACCAAAGGTTAGTGGTAAGACCCTTCTGCTGAAGACACCTTATGTGGTTGACACGTAAAATGGAATGGCATGGCTGGAACCTGGAAGAGAGTCAGTCCCCAGACAGTCAGCATGTCTAGTGCCAGAAGATGCTACATGGGCAACTGGGGGAAAATGACCAATATCTGTCCAAGCAACTCATGGTCTAACCTACTTAGCAGCAAATAACTTGTTGTGATGCCCACACAAGTGCAACTGGTGGCACACAGCCATGGTGGGGAACCAGCTGCTCTTGATTCGGCTAACTGATCCCCTCAGTGGTATGGGAGCCATAGCTGGAGCTGGGAAACAAGTCAGAAACATATCCAAACATAAGCCTGCTCTCCATTATCAAGCTAACATCAATCTTGGGCTACAAGAGGGCCTACACCTATTAAATTCTGTATAAAAAAAAAAAAGTAAGGGCTATCTCATTTGTCTTGTCCTAACTTACTCTCCTTTGGAGAATCTGCTTCTCTTTTTCAGATAGATGTAGATCCTAAGAAGACAGCCACCCCATCATACCTCAAAAGGGCCCTGGGTGAAACTAAGAAAAATTGGTGAAACAAGCATGGGTGCTGGTTTCTTGGTGAACTGGGTACCAGCACAAGGGTGAAGGAGATCAACACAGAGAAAAATCAGCCCCTACCAAATCAGAGATACAGAGACCCAGAGGCCCCCCCAATACCTCATTACTGAAGAAGATAAAAAATGAACCCAACATGGCTCAGGGAAATTTTGCGGAAGAGGGGAGGGATAGAATGTCAGAGTCACATGTTGGGTCATGATATGCAGAGACATTTAGCTTACCCATAACTGTGGCCTAAGTTCACAATGCATGACTCATATACCTCAACAAGGAGGGGCCAAAGGGAGAGGGTCGGTCATGGATGAGCCTAATAATGGTACCAAACTGACTGTATTTGCTGAGTACAAAGTCAATTAATAATTTTTTTTAGAAAAAATATATAAAATAAAATGTTTAAATGGTGATCTAAAACTAACACTGTTCTATTTTTACAGATTTGGAAAGATAGTGACAATAGCAGTTAAGGAATTTTAATGATGGCACTTGCATGGCACTCTGAGGTTATTAGGTGAAAATAGCAGTCCCAGAGTTAGTGTACCTCCCTACAAGTTGTTAGCTAGGGAAGCCCTCCACGTGTCACAAGTCATAAGGGCTACTGCCACTTCTATTGGTTGCATGCCAGACTAGAAAGTAAGTGTCATTGATGAAGACACATAATGCTTTGGATGTACACTGCAAAATCAGATTGAGCTGAAGGTCCCTCCCTGTTTCATGGCTTTAATAGTGACAGAAATACTATGTGGTTGGCTGGGGGAGAATTGTCACCATCAGTCCTCTTTGGCTATAGACCTTGCATGCTACAATAGCAACATGCCAGACAAGATGTGCCTCTTGGTGTAACAGTGGCATAACTGTGGTGGATGTAACGAACTCTTTTCCAGTTGTATTTGAGGCCTGTCCCACAGGAAATGGAAACTCACATCTGTGACCTTTATAAACCCAGACAAAAGTCCATGGCTAGGAATACAATAGCCCCCCGTGGGGAAGCAAATGCTGCATTCTGCTAAAGGATGTGACATATCTGTCAAAATGCTTTCTAAACATTTGTTTACACCCAAAGAGTACTGCTACTGTCGCATTCAGTGGATAGTGGTTACTACAGATATATAGTAGACCAATGCTCAGCCACAAATGAAAATAAAATAAGATATCTATATCACTTCTTCCAAAACCCAAAGAACATTTCAGAAGAGGTATTGGCAGGAATGTTAGTTCCAGAGGAGAGGATTGAAGATTGCATGCCTATTTTTTTCTGAAATGAAATATTCCTTCCTAGAGGGAGGTAGGAAGTTCATGAGGCTTGGGAAGCTAATGAAATTTGTCTCAGGAGTTTCACAAAACTTCCACGATTCACACGTTCCCTTCCGATGTTACAAAAGCAGTGTGAAATTTCTTGGGAGAGGACACTCCTTCTGGTAGAGCTGACTGCAAGTTGTGTAGGGAGCTCCAGGGACGCAGCTTTCATGATTTTTCACCCATGCTAGGGTGTGCTTTTCATTGTTGTAGCTTCCTGTGATTCACTTATGCTCCTGGAAATAACTTTGCACTCATACAACTGTAAGTAACCCTAAAAACTCATTGGTTCACAAACCTATACTTGGTTGGAATTGCTTCATTGGTTTGTCATCAATGCCCTAACCGAGGTGAATAAACTTTGGTCACTTCTCCCCAGGAAAAGCCAAACACAACCTTGTCTACTTTTTTTGTTTCAGAAATTTGTAACAATGTTTAATACATTCCACCTCACCTTTTCTTTTTCTCCTTATGTAGATGCTATTTTTTCCTACATTTCCAGTAATTTTTTTCAAGGAGAAATTAGGCATATTGAGTATTTTTTTTTCCTTCACAACTAATGATTCTCTAATTCTCCTACGCCAGTTGAGTTTTTCTACAATGTGAGTTCATTCTGACACTCTCCAAAGTGATCATAAGACTACATATTTTGAAGGGCTCAGCCATCACTTCACGTACCACCTGCAAGTATGGGGTCCCCAGTTTGCCTGCGCTTCTGTTCAACTTCATGCAGAGTCTGGGTTTCCCACATAGGCTCTTCTTCTCTTCAATCAAGATTCGACAGTTTTCTAGAATGATTCATGGAACTCAGAAAAATGAAATATTCACTATTACAGAATATTGTACATGATATGACCAATCAGATAAAGAAGTACTTAGTGTCTGTCAGGTGTGAAAAATGCTAAGTTCAGGAGCCTTTGTCCCTGTGCAGTTGGATAGCAGCACATCCCATGGACATGTGTTTGCCATCTAACCCCCCTAAATTTCCTTGTCCAAGAGTTTTGTAGACCTCAATTGTTAGTATCTCCCTATATTTTGTCATATAGGTGTCAGTGGATAGGGCTGAAAGTTCCAATCTTCTAATCAAGACTAGGTCTTTCTGGTAACTAGCTTTTTGCTATACCTCTCTGGGTCTGCATGAGCTGTCTCATTAGAAAAGAAGATGCTCAGTCCTCATCACTCAGGAAAGCATAAGGGTTTTAGGGTCTTTGTGTCTGAAAGTAGAGAGAAGAGTGAATGTCCTCTTCATCATGCCATATAATTTAGCCAATTACTTTGGACTTTATGATTTTGCAAATATGGGTTTGAAAGTAATTCTTTATGATATAATGGAAATACTATAGAATATAGTATAGTTTTTGAATAATTTTGCCTGTTTGATATACATATATTTTTTCTATAGAAATAATGATGAGAAATATAGCCATACTCTGGAACATGCATATCACTTTTCTCTTACTAAATGGAGCTATTTCTCAGACTACAACAAGTTCTGCTTTTAATCTTGAGCCACAAACAGAACATTATAAAGTTGCTTTGCAAGAATTCACATTCAACTCAGAGCTGCATTGACTTAGGACACAAGCTTTGTTCATGTGAGTAACCCAAGAAAATTACAAGCAGGGGTAATATGTGATAGCTTCACACAAATGAAAAAAAAATCACCACACCTGATCTTCTTTAATATCCTTAGCAATTATAATGTAAGTGAAATATGTGTGGGTAATAAAATATTTGATTTCAGGGCTGGAGAGATGGATCAGTGGTTAAGGCGCTTGCCTGCGAAACCTAGGGACCCAAATTCAATTCCTTAGTAACCACATAAAGCCAGATGCACAAGGTGGTGTATGCGTCTGGAGTTCATTTGCAGAGGTTAGAAGCCCTGGTGCAGCCATTCTCTATCTATCTGCCTCCCCCCACTCAAATAAATTAATAAATAAAATATTTTTAAAAGATATAATTTCATTATGCTTTATTTATCTAAGTTTAAATTCCTTATATAGGTAAAAAAATCACTATGAAAGTTATGCTTACTTTACCCTCAACTCTTTCTGAATATGGTGAATTGATAGTAAAACATAAGAACTGCTCTTTGAAGAAAATTAGTATTATACACGAAGTGCTGAAAGTGATGAAATCAAGTCAGCAAAACTATCTTCCAAGTGTTTGTGTATAGTAATCCATAACTTATAGCAAGATGAAGTGCTTTGAATTATCTTCCATTTATCAAAAATCATGAAGCTAAAAATTAATACCCTTTTTTCCTACTAAATGTGCATTACTTCTAGAATAAAATGAAAAGCAGACAGCCTTTATCCTTTGTAATTTACCAAATCCTCTCAAATACAGGAGTATTATATAAGAATAGTACAAACAGGTGGCATGGCTGGAAGTTGGAAGATAGTCAGTCCCCAGACAGTCAGCGCGTCTAGTGCCAGAAGGTGCTACATGGGCGACTGGGGGAAATTGACCAATATCTATCAAAGCAACGCATGGTCTAACCTACTAAGCAGCAAATAACTTGTTGTGATGCCCACACAAGTGCAGTGGTGGCACACAGCCATGGTGGGGAACCAGCTGCTCTCAATTTGGCTAACTGATCCCCTCACTGGTATGGGACCCATAGCTGGAGCTGGGAAACAAGTCAGAACCAGATCCAAACATAAGCCCACTCTCCAATATCAAGCTACCATCAATTGTGGGCTACAAGAGGGCCTACACCTATTAAATTCTCTATAAAAAAAAAAAAGTAAGGGTTATCTCATTTGTCCTAGTGCTAACTTACTCTCCGTTGGAGAATCTGCTTCTCTTTTTCAGATAGATGTAGATCCTAAGGAGAGAGCCACCCCATCATACCTCAAAAGGGCCCCGGCTGAAACTAAGAAAAACTGGCGAAACAAGCAAGGGTGCTGTTTTCCTGATGAACCGATACCAGCACAAGGGGGAAGGAGATCAACACAGAGAAAAATCAACTCCTGCCAAATCAGAGAGCCAGAGCCTCAGAGGCCCCCAACACCTCATCACTGAAGCAGACCAAAAATGAACCCAACATGGCTCAGGGAAATTTTGCGGAAGAGGGGGCGGAAAGAATGTCAGAGTCACATGTTGGGTCATGATATGCAGAGACATTTAGCTTACCCATAACTGTGGGCTAACTCCACAATGCATGACCCATATACCTCAACAAGGAGGGGCCAAGGGGAGGGGGTAGGTCATGGATGAGCCTAATAATGGTACCAAACTGACTGTATTTGCTGAATACAGAACTGACTAATAAAAAAAAAATTTTAAACCTTGAAGCCGAAAAATAAATAAATAAATAAATAAATAAATACTCAAAAAAAAAAAAAAAAAAGAATAGTAGAAACAGGGTTGGGAAGGCGGCTCAGAGGGCAACGTCCTGCCACACAAGCCTGAGTACCTGATTTTGGATCCTCCAAACCCATGTAAAGCTTCTGCACTTTCAGTGTGGATAGGGCTGAAAGTGAAGCTGTAACAAAGGAACCCCTGGACACTCCCAGGCGTCTAGCCTGGCAAACTGCAGTGAACTAGAGACCCTGCCTCAAACAAAGTAGAAAGTGAGGACACACCCTATATTGTCCTCCAGCCTCCACAGGCATGCCATGACATCCATGCAAACATGCATGTGTATATGCACACCCACACACACCAAATATTTAATTTAAAACTGAATAGTACAAAAAGAAAAGAGTAGCCTTCATGAAATAATGTGACCTATACTAAAAACTAGGCCATAAAACACTGGAATGCACTTGGAGAATAAAATTAAGGGAAGGTTGTTTACATAAATTTTCCCATTTAATTCATATCACCAATCAATAAAAGTGTCTCTAGAAAGTAATAACTTGTAATGTCTTTTTTTCTGAATTCATTGGCTATTTCTACCATAAGTTGGTTTTTACTTTTTATATTCTAAAGTTCTCTATTTCTAAAAACAGAAACCCCATATGTTTCTGTTATTGTTGGGTGCTATTTGGTTAGCTGTATGATTGTAATATGATTGGCAAAATAATAACACATCCTACATTAGTATGAACAAGTATAACTAAGTATTAGTCAAATTGAGGTTAATGTTTCACCACAATTAGTCCCCTTACAATCAGTGTAGTGAGCACTTAAGACAGTTGCTTTACTTCTCATTTTTTAAATGTGAGGAAAATAAACTTTGGAGACATTAAGCAAACTAAAGACTGGAAGATTGTGGCTCTTCAAATTACACCATGTGTTGTGTCTTCTTCCAAGGGTAAAGTGACTTGTGATTAGAATAGATTGTCTCTCACATTCTTTTGTTTGCTTGTAAGAGTGAACAAAAATAGCATTCAACAAACATTTGTAGAGGCTTGGTGCTAGACTCTAAAAGGAATAAAAAGACACAGAAGGCTGGTTGCTGATCAATACTTTATTTAGGATTGTTTAGAATTGACCTCTAATCTAACAGACATTTTAATGTTTTTCTTATTATTATTAACAACATATTTCTCTTGGATACATCATGTGTTGGTACCCTCTTTTCCCTCGTCCCTGCCCCCAATCTGTTAGGGATGCCCCTTCAGGGGTTGTAGGTATTCCCTATGGGGTTGTGGTTTATGTGTTAGAGAGCAGCAGTCAATTATTTTTGGGGGGGAGGGAATGCCCCTGTGAATGATGTCTCAACCTGTGGCTCTTACAATCTTTCCACCCATCTTCCGCAAAATTCCCTGAGCCGTGGTGGGTGAGTTTTAAGTCTACCTCAATGTTTAACAGACATTTTTTTTAAATATATCACTAATTTACTTCTCTCCTGGAATTCATGAGCCCTCTTGAGATAATTTCTAGTCTTTAAGTAAGCTATTGCCTCAATCTGTAAGCCATTTTTATGCAGTGTGAGGTTAAGGTTAGCAAGTTCACTCATTAACATGCAATCTTCCCTTCCATAAAGCAAGTGCTAGTGAAAGAAAAACTTGCTAAGCTTAATGCCAACACAAGTACCTATGGAAAACTAAAGAAGAACAAAGAAGAATCTTTGAATGTGGGAGGATGACATCAAATTTTTGGTCTCAGTTGATGTCACACAGATTAAAAGTGTATCATACCATATCAACATCATTCATTATTAGGAACAGCAAATTAAAACCATGATGTGGCACTCTAAAGACTTACTTGGATTAGCAAAACTGGAAAAGACTGATCAAATAAGTGTGAACAGGAGGGAGAATAATTAAAAATCTCATATGTTGGTGGTAAAAAATAAGCTGGAAAATACACTTTGAAAACATTTAGAAAGGTGTCTTTTTCAATTAAACATATATCCATATTATCAAACTATTATACCTAGATATTCACCAGGACATATAATTATCTTTGGCATATAAAATTGCATGGATGCTAACAGCAGATTTATTTTTAACATGCAAAGCTTATAGACAATCTAAATGCCAAACAGATACATCAAAATGTGTGTTGAATGGGATTGGGAATCACTATGAGGTAAATGTAAATAAGAAAGACACCCAGAAGTTCAGAAGAAAAGCAAGTAAGTGAAATTATTATTGGTATTTTAATTTATTCTTATAATCATATTGAAACCTGTTCTCCTATGATACAAAAGTAAGAAACTGGATATTAGAAATAAAAATAATTGACTGAGATGTTTGGGCAACAGAAATTCAAGACTATAAGCATGCCTCCATCTATAGCCAAAGATTTCTCTCTTTTAAACCAAAGATTTTCTGCTTAGGAGTAATTTCTAGACCATTATTTATAAATGAAAATTGGGATTTAGGAAATGAGAACTGAATTTTGGGAAGCAAGGTAGAGTATTCATGATAGAGTTCAGGAGACAAGGAGATATTCAGAGACAGAGATCTAGTATGGTACAGATCGGAGGAGCTCTGACCAAGCTCTTTGCTGAGCTGCAAATTTCACATGGAAAGGGAAAAACTACATAAAGCTGGACAAATAAGAAACTAGCATGGTAAAAAGAAACTGCAATTATGGAACTCTAAGAAAAACTAGTTTCTATAACTCACATATAGATGAGAAATGTTTGATTTGTCATCATGTAAGAGTAAACAGTCACCACTGAATAAACAAGATTCAGTAGAGTTACCAAAATTTTCTTATATTAGTAAAGTGACAAAATCAAATCAAATTAAAACTAATTTGAATAAAAAGAATTTCATTAACTCTTAAAAAATTCAAGCTATTCCCAAGGAAACCAATTGCCTGAAAAAACAAATTCCAAAATCGTTTAAAGAAATACTAATAAATTTAGCCGGGCGTGGTGGCGCACGCCTTTAATCCCAGCACTCGGGAGGCAGAGGTAGGAGGATCGCCGTGAGTTCCAGGCCACCCTGAGACTCCATAGTGAATTCCAGGTCAGCCTGGGCTGGGTTAGAGTGAGACCCTACCTCGAAAAACCAAAATAAATAAATAAATAAATAAATAAATAAATAAATAAATACTAATAAATTTACAAGTCAACACAGTTAAAATATCAATGCCCAGCATCTAATAATTAAAAAAACTAGACATATAAACAAGCAGAAAAAATGTGACTCACATTTTTTCTACAAATGTAGACCTACAAATGTAAATATACCTTGAACTTAGATGGAAAGTTTCAGGTATCATGTGTCATGAAAATCTATATTATAAAAAATTAATTTATATTTACATGAATGTATAATATTAATATAAATGTAATATTAACTATTTAAAGAAAATGAAAGATATAATAAGGAATTTAATAGAACTTCTAGGACAGAAAAAGTTATATGTGAAGTTAAAAATTTGTTAGGTGTGAATAATAATAAAAGTAGATATTCTAGAAGAAAAGACCAATGAAATTAAATATATGGCCCTAGAAGTTATTACAAATGGAGCATTAAAAATGGAGTATTAGGCCGGGTGTGGTGGTGCACGCCTTTAATCCTAGCACTCGGGAGGTAGAGGTAGGAGGATTGCTGTGAGTTCAAGGCCACTCTGAGACTACAGAGTAAAATTACAGGTCAGCCTGAACTAGAGAGAGACCCTACCTCCAAAAACCAAAAAAAAATGGAGTGTTAAAAACTCAATAAACAATCAATCAAGTCCTCAATAATAAGGACAATATGAAGTTGGGCTGATTTCTTTTTTTATATTTTGTTTTTATTTCTTTATTTGACAGAGGAAGAGGGAGAGAGAAAGAGAGAGAGAATGGGGGGGGGGGATGCCAGGGTCTCCAGCCACTGAAAACGAATTCCAGATGTGTGTGCCCCCTTGTGAATCTGGCTAACATGGGTCCTGTGGAACCAAACCAGGGTCCTTTGGCTTTGTAGGCAAATGCCTTAACTGCTAAGCCATCCCTCCAGCCCTGATTTCTTGAAAAGTGTAAAGCAGCAGAGAAAGGATCTCAGTGCACCCTTCAGGACAATACAAGACAAAACTAATCAGTCAAAAAATGTAGAAAATTGGGCTGAAGAGATGTCTTAGCAGTTAAGGTGTTTAACAATAAAGCCAAAGGACATACATTTGATTCCCCAGTACCCACATAAGCCACATCCACAACGTGGTGCATGTGACTAGAGGCCCTGGCACACCTATTTTCTCTCTCTTTATCTCAAATGAATGAATGAATCAATCAATGAATGAATAAATAAATAAATAAAATATTTTTTTTTCTTTTCTTTTTTTCTTTATTAGTTAGTTTTGTATTCAACAAATACACTCAGTTTGGTACCATTATTAGGCTCATCCATGACCTACCCCCTCCCCTTGGCCCCTCCTTGTTGAGGTGTATGGGCCATGCATTGTGGAGTTAGCCCACAGTTATGGGTAAGCTAAATGTCTCTGCATATCATGATCCAACATGTGGCTCTGACATTCTTTCCACCCCCTCTTCCACAAAATTTCCCTGAGCCTTGTTGGGTTCATTTTTGGTCTGCTTCAGTGATGAGGTGTTGGGGGCGTCCGAGGCTCTGGTTCTCTGATTTGGAAGGAGTTGATTTTTCTCTGTGCTGATCTCCTTCCCCCTTGTGCTGGTATCGGTTCATCAGGAAAACAGTACTCTTGCTTGTTTCGCCAGTTTTTCTTAGTTTCAGCCGAGGCGCTTTGGAGGTATGATGGGGTGGCTCTCTCCTTGGGATCTACATCTATCTGAAAAAGAGAAGGAGATTCTCCAGCAGAGAGTAAGTTAGCACCAGGACAAATGAGGTAACCCTTACTTTTTTTAAAAAAGAATTTAATAGGTGTAGGCCCTCTTGTAGCCCACAATTGATGGTAACTTGATAATGGAGAGCGGGCTTATGTTTGGATATGTTTCTGACTTGTTTCCCAGCTCCAGCTATGGCTCCCATACCACTGAGGGGATCAGTTAGCCAAATCAAGAGCAGTTGGTTCCCCACCATGGCTGTGTGCCACCACTGCACTTGTGTGGGCATCACAACAAGTTATTTGCTGCTAAGTAGGTTAGACCATGAGTTGCATGGACAGATATTGGTCATTTTCCCCCAGTCGCCCATGTAGCACCTTCTGGCACTAGATGTGCTGACTGTCTGGAGACTGACTCTCTTCCAACTTCCAGCCATGACATTCTATTTTGAATGTCAACCACATAAGGTGTCTTCAGCAGAAGAGTCTTACCACTAACCTTTGTGGGTCATCAAGTACTCTGAAAGAAATCTCCTCTTTTGAAATGTCCCTCTTTTGGGAAACCTTGTCAGTCTCTCTGATCAAAAGCTCATTGTGGATGATAGCCCCATGCTGGTTCTGGGAGTTACAGGTCAGTGCCCACTGAGAAAATGAGGAAAAAGATAACTAATATACAAGAGTTAGAGAGAAGAGAGAGAGAGAGAGAGGGATAGGGAGGGAGGGAAGATGTAGAAGATTAAGGTTAGTCTTGATCCTACCCTCTCCAGTGTCTTGTGGTTCAGGTGTTCCCTGTAAGGGCCTGGTGAAGGATCAGCCATTTGGTCTGTTTGTAGTAAGTAGAAGATTATGGTACCATTGCTGTTTGGGTCTAGATTTGTGTTTCCCACCCCTTAGATGCCCGTCCCCTCCCTCCCCTTCCATCCTAGTGTCTAGTCCACTAGATGCTTGCTGGATATGTAAGGTATCTTGGGTAGATTCAGGTTAGGTGCTATAGATGAGTGAGACTATGTGGCATTTTTTTTTTCTGTGATTGGGTAAGTTCACTGAGAATGATCTGTTCCAGGTTCAACCATTTTTCCTCAAATTTCATTGTGTCATTTTTTCTTACTGCTGTATAGAATTCCATTGTGTAGATATACCACATCTTAGTTATCCATTCTTCTAGTGATGGACATCTGGGTTGATTCCAGCTCTTAGCTATTAGAAATTGAACCGCTACAAACATGGTTGAGCAAATCTCTCTAGCCTGTGGTTTGAAGGTTTTAGGGTAGATGCCCAGTAAGGGAATAACTGGGTCTGTTGGTATCTCTGTACTCAGCTTTTTCAGAAGTCTCCATATTTAAAGTGGTTGTACCATCCTACATTCCCACCAACAGTGGATGAGTGTTCCTACTTCTCCACATCCTTGCCAGCATTTATTTTTATTTGATTTTTTGATGTTGGCTATCCTTATTGGGGTATCACATAGTTGTTTTAATTTGCATTTTTCTGATGATTATGGATGATGAAAATTTTCTTAAGTGTGTGTTTGCCATTTGTATTTCTTCCTCTGTGAACTGCCTGTTGAGCTCTTTGCCCCATTTTGTGAGTGGGGTGTTTGACTTTTTACTGTTAAGATTTTTGAGTTCTTTGTAGATTCTAGAGATTAGGCCTCTATCAGTTGGATAACCAGCAAATATTTTCTCCCATTCTGTGGGTAATCTATTGGCTTTGCTTATTGTATGCTTGTCTGTAAAGAAACTCTTCAGCTTCATGTGATCCCATTGGTTGAGTGACTGTTTAAGAACGTGAGCTACTGGGGTTTTCGTCAGGAAGTATTTTTCCATCCCTATATCATGGAAAGTACTTCCTAAATTTTCTTCCAGTAGTATTTGAGTTTCTGGTCTTATATTGAGGTCTTTGATCCATTTGGACTTGAGTGTAGTGCATGGTGAAATATCTAGATCAAGTTTCAGTTTCCTGCATATGGTTATCCAGTTTGTCCAACACCATTTGTTGAAGATGCTGTCTTTTTTCCAGCCTATATTGTTCAGGCCTTTATTGAATATCAAGTAGCTATAGTTGCTTGACCCAAAGTCTGAGTCTTCAAGTCCATTCCATTGGTCTATACTCCTGTTTTTATGCCAGTAACATGCTGTTTGTATTACTATGGCTTTGTAATATAGCTTTAGATCAGGTATGGTGATTCCTCCAGAGGTATTTCTTTTGCTGAGGATATGTTTGGATATGTTAGGCCTTCTGCCTTTCTATATGAAATTTGAGATCATTTTTCCTATCTCTGTGAAGAACACTGTAGGGATTTTAAATGGAATTGCACTAAATCTGTATATTGCCTTTGGTAGGATTGTCATCTTCACAATGTTTATTTTGCCTATCCAGGAACATGGGAGGTCTTTCCATTTTCTCAAGTCCTCCTCAATTTCTTTTTTGAGTGTTTTTATGTTTTCATTGTATAGATCTTTCACTTCCTTGGTTAACATTATTCCAAGGTATTTTATTTTTTTGTTGTTGTTGCTATTGAAAATGGGACTCTGTCCCTTATTTCTTTCTCTGTATCTTTGTCATTTGCATATAGGAAGGCTACTGATTTTTGTGCATTGATTTTGTATCCTGCTACTTTGCTATAGGAGTTAATCACCTTCAGGAGTTTTGGGATGGATTCTCTTGGGTCTCTTACATATACAATCATGTCATCAGCAAATAGAGCTAACTTGACTTCTTCCTTTCCAAATTATATCCCTTTTTTTTTCCTTCTCCTGTCTTATTGCTTGAGCTAGGACTTCCAGTACTATATTGAACAGCAGAGGTGAGAGGGGACAACCCTGTCTTGTTCCTGATCTTAATGGGAATTCCTCCAGTCTCTCTCCATTAAGTATTATTTGGGCCTTCGGAGCTTTGCATATTGCCTTTATTAGGTTAAGATATGAACCAACCATGCCAATTCTCTCCAATGTTTTTATCATGAAGTGATGTTGTATCTTGTCAAAGGCCTTTTCTGCATCTATCGAAATGATCATGTGGTTTTTATGTTTAATCTTGTTTATGTGATGTATTACATTGACAGATTTCCATATGTTGAACCACCCCTGTGCTCCTGGGATGACCCTTTTAAACAATAAATGGATAGTGGATGAAATAAAAAATGAAATTGCAAAATTTCTGGAATTGAATGGCAATGAGAACACATCATACCAAAACTTATGGGACACAATGAAGGTGGTCCTTAGGGGAAAATTCATAGCACCCAATGCCTTCATAAAAAGACAGAAAGGTCCCAAATCAATAACCTAACCATCCACCTAAAGGCACTGGAAAAATAAGAAAAATCCAATCCAAAGAGCTCCAGAAGGAAAGAAATAATTAAAATCAGAGCATAAATCAATGAATTGGAAACCAAGGAAACAATTAAGACAATTAACAAAACAAAGAGCTGGTTCTTCAGAAAAATAAACAAGATTGACAAACTCCTGGCCAATCTGATGAAGCAAAAAAGGAGAAGCTTCAAATTAACAAAATTCAAAATGAAAAAGGAGAGATCACAACAGACATAAGTGAAATTGGGAAAATCATCAGGACTTATTTCAAAAACCTCTACTCCACAAAACTGGATAATGTGGAGGAGATGGATAAGTTTTTGGATGCATATCATCTACCAAAGCTAAACACAGAGCAGATTAATCACCTCAATCAACCCATCAGACTCATGGAGATTGAAAAAGTAATAACAAACCTCCCAAGAAAGAAGAGTCAAGGACCAGATGGCTTCTCATCTGAATTCTATCAAACCTTCATGGAAGAACTCATACCAATCTTCCTCAAACTGTGCCACACAATTGTTGAACAGGGAAAGCTACCCAACTCCTTTTATAAAGCTAGAATCACCCTAATTCCAAAACCAGGCAGAGATGCCACAAGAAAACTACCAGCCTATTTCCATGATGAATTTAGATGCAAAGCTCCTGAACAAAATCCTCACAAACTGAATCCAACAACACATCAAAAGTCTTATCCACCTTGACCAAGTGGGATTCATCCCAATAAAATATTTTTTAAATGTTGAAAACTAACAAGATAATATAAAATTAACCAATGGAAAAATATAACATTGTATTCAAAGGAATGAAAACAAAGACAACAAAATGGCAAGTAGCTACAAGTATAGAAAGAATTTAGAATTTAAACCAGTGGAAACATGTTTGAAATATGATGTGAAGTAAGGCAAAGATGCTCTTCTCGCCTCTTCTACATTACTGTACATCATCTTAGCTGATTCAAAAATGTTTGGAAAAGCAACAAAAGCCATACTAATTTAAGTGAAGGATCACAATTGTTTATCCATGTAGACTTGCTAAAGGCTCTAAACAAACTTTACTGGAACTAACAAATGGCTTTAGGAAGATCATAAGATACTAAGTTAATATTTAAAGGAAGTTATCTTTGTATATATTACATATTATAGAACATTTGAAATCAAAAATTTAGAAATGAATTCACAATAAAAGACTGGTATAAACCATAAAATATGTGTAATAGTTGTACATTACATACTAGACAAATTCAACATAAATTATTGGAGAACTAAATGAATGGCAAGATATACTGCTGTGAGGTCAGGAGGTAATAGAAATGAAGCTGGAAGATAGTGCCACAGAGTATGCCTCCATATCTTCTTGCTCTTACATTCTTTGCAAACCCTCTTCTATAATGTTACTTAAGTCTTAGAGAGAATAATAAAGCTGTCTCCTTTAGTACTGAGCACTCAACCACCACTTGTTCTTAACATTTTGATGAGTTTTGGGATGTGTCACTAGTCATGGCCTTTTGCAAAGAGAAGCTTCTCTGACCAGAGGCAAGATCAGCATTAATTCTATAGAGATAAATATAATATAAATATATACATGGCAACTTGATGCCCCAAATATCTTTTTAGTTAACCAACAAAACTGGCTTCCCCTGAGCTGGAGAGATGACTCAGCAGTTAAGGCACTTGCCTGAAAAGCCTAATGGCCTGAGATCAATTCCTCAGGACCGAAGGAAAACCAAATACACAAAGTGGTTCATGCATCTGGAATTCATTTGCAGCAGTTAAAGGCCCTAGTGTGCCCATTCTCTGTGTGTGTGTGACTGTCTCTCTTCTCCCTGTGTCTCTCTGCTTCCAAATAAAATAAAATATATAAAACTTTTTTTTATTTTTTATTAGTCAGTTCTGTATTCAGCAAATACAGTCAGTTTGGTACCATTATTAGGCTCATCCGTGACCTACCCCCTCCCCTTGGCCCCTCCTTGTTGAGGTATACGGGTCATGCATTGTGGAGTTAGCCCACAGTTATGGGTAAGCTAAATGTCTCTGCATATCATGACCCAACATGTGACTCTGACATTCTTTCCGCCCCCTCTTCCGCAAAATTTCCCTGAGCCATGTTGGGTTCATTTTTGGTCTGCTTCAGTGATGAGGTGTTGGGGGCCTCTGAGGCTCTGGTTCTCTGATTTGGTAGGAGTTGATTTTTCTCTGTGCTGATCTCCTTCCCCCTTGTGCTGGTGTCCGGTTCATCAGGAAAACAGCCCCCTTGCTTGTTTCTCCAATTTTTCTTAGTTTCAGCCGGGGCCCTTTTGAGGTATGATGGGGTGGCTCTCTCCTTAGGGTCTACATCTATCTGAAAAAGAGAAGCAGATTCTCCAAAGGAGAGTAAGTTAGCACCAGGACAAATGAGATAACCCTTACTTTTTTTTTTATAGAGAATTTAATAGGTGTAGGCCCTCTTGTAGCCCACAATTGATGGTAGCTTGATACTGGAGAGTGGGCTTATGTTTGGATATGGTTCTGACTTGTTTCCCAGCTCCAGCTATGGGTCCCATACCAGTGAGGGGATCAGTTAGCCAAATTGAGAGCAGTTGGTTCCCCACCATGGCTGTGTGCCACCACTGCACTTGTGTGGGCATCACAACAAGTTATTTGCTGCTAAGTAGGTTAGATCATGCGTTGCTTCGATAGATATTGGTCAATTTCCCCCAGTCGCCCATGTAGCACCTTCTGGCACTAGACGCACTGACTGTCTGGGGACCGACTCTCTTCCAACTTCCAGCCATGCCATTCTAATTTGCATGTCAATCACATAAGGTATCTTCAGCAGTAGGGTCTTACCACTAACCTTTGGTGGGTCATCAAGTACTCTGACAGAAATCTGTCTGTCTTTTAGGAAACCTTGTAGGTCTCTCTGATCAAAAGCTCATTGTGGATGATAGCCCCATGCTGGTTCTGGGAGTTAGAGGTCAGTGCCCACTAAGAAAATGAGGAAAAAGATAACTAATATACAAGAGTTAGAGATAAGAGAGAGAGAGACAGGGAGGGGGGAAGTGAGGGAGGGAAGATGTAGGAGATTAAGGTTAGTCTTGATCTTACCCTCTCCAGTGTCTTGTGGTTCAGGTGTTCCCTGTAAGGGCCTGGTGAAGGATCAGCCATTTGGTCTGTCTTTTAGTAAGTAGAAGATTATGGTACCATTGCCGTTTGGGTCTAGATTTGTGTTTCCCACCCCTTTGATGCCCTCCCCTCCCTCCCCTTCAATCCTAGTGTCTAATCTAGGAGATGCTTGCTGGGTATGTAAGGTATCTATAAAACATTTTTTAAAAACATGTTTTAAAATGTGGCTTCCCCCATAGGATCTATGATGTTCCCAACTGTAGGGTTGGGACTAGATTTTCAGTACTATAGATGAATTTCCTTCCATGGAATGGGTCTCTGATCTAACCAGAGAGCAATTGATTATCCACATAATAGTCATGCTGCTTTTTCATCTGTTAGCACCTCTTGTCTGGCTAGTTGTGTATGCCTGTTGATGACTTTTCTCCCCCAGCAAGTTGTATGACACTTGCTAGGACTACAACAACTAGCCAGGAGGGAGGAGGCTCCCAGCTCCATTCCTCCTTGATATCTTAGTGTCCTGTGACTGATGGCTTGTGGTGTCTTCAGAAACAGAATCTTACCATATAGTGCTCAAGGGCAACCAAGAGCATTGATTTGATAGTTTGAATGTATGTACCCCATAGACTCATGTGTTTTATTAAAGTTTGTAACTGGGTCTCCAGCTGCCTGGCTGGAGATGTCACTGGATTCTGGGGTCCAGGTCAGTGGGAGGGGGGTAGATCTCAATTCCAGCCCCAAAGTGTGCAAAGCAGTGTGAGCTTTCTCAGGGTTCCTGCTGCTTCCTGCCTTTTGATGTTTGCTTGCTGGTAGTGGTTTTTCTCCCTCTGCCTGGATTTATGAAGGGAGCTAGCTTCTTTCCCCAAAGATAGAACTTCCCTGGATCTGTAAGCTTGACATAAATCCTTTTGCCCCCTAAACTGTGCCTGGTTTGGCTGTTCATCCCAGAAATGTGAAACCTTTTACTGCAATTGTAAGTAACCTATATTATCATGGGGGCCTTGGAGACTTCCATGACCAACAACTCATTGGAAGGTACCTGTCCCTGGCATTAGGGTTTTCCTGTGATAACCTATGGCTTTGGAAAGCAGCATTATTCACTCCCTTGAGAACTTTGTACCCAACTAGAGCTGTCATTTTTTTTGTTCTTAACTATATTTGTCATTAGTTAACATAGAAGTAGGGTTCCTTATAATGTCTTTAGCTTTGGTCAGCCCTCCACCTACCCTCTCCTTTCCTCTGTTCACTTCCATGATCACACTCTAAACTTTCCATCCCCAGTACTCTGCCCTTTTGCTTACACATCTACTAACAGCTCCTATTAAAATACCCCTCCCAACGAGGTGTGGTGACACACACCTTTAATCTCAGTACTTGGGAGGGAGGTTTAGGAAGATTGCTATAAGTTTGAGGCCACCCTGAGACTACATAGTGAATTCCAGGTCAGCGAGACCCCACCTTGAAAAACAAAACAAAAGAAACAGAAAAACACCTTCCACATTTCTTATGGCTTCTTTATTTCTGCCTGACCTCTGTTGATTCTTACTCCAGCCTACATACAAACCTAAAAATTTTAATTTAAGATCCACATATGAGAGAGAAAATGTGGCACTTGACTGAGTCCCAGTTATATCAGTATAATATTTTTCAGATCCATCATTTTCTTGCAAATATCATTTTTCTTCACAGCCAAATAAAACTCCATTGTTTTTTTTTTTTGTGCCACATTTTCTTTATCAGTTGATGGACATCACCTCTGGTTGTAATTTCTAGCTATTGTGAATAGAGCAGCAATGAACATAGAGGAGCCAATATCTCTCTAGTGAAGTGCAGTCCTTGGAGGATATTCCCAGGAGTGGTTACAGCTGAGTCATATGGTAAGTCAATTTTTGGCTTCATGAGATAATTCAAACTGATTTCCATAGTAGTTGCACCAGTTTATACTCCCACCAACTGTGACTAGGGTTCCCCTTCCCTCATATCCTTTCCAGCATTTGTTTTCATTTTTATTTTCTGATCATAGCCATTCTGATTGAAGTGATATGGAATCTCAATGTAATTTTAATTTGCATTTTCCTAATGGCTAAAGATGTTGAACATTTAAAAGAATATTTATTGGCCATCTGTATTCCTTCTTTGAAAACAATCTCTGTTCAGTTCCACATCCCTTTCTTATTGGGTTGTTTGCTTTTTTATTAAATTTCAGTTGTTTTCAGATTCTATATATTAATCTTCTGTCAGATATATAGCTTGTGGAGATTTTCTCCCATCTGTAGGTTGCCTCTGGACTCAGAAAATAAAATATAAAGAACACATCTAAATCAAGTAAAGGAATTGAATTAGTAATTAATAAACTTGCTGCAAAGAAAATCTAGGACCATATGGGTTACTGGTCTCGAATATTTGAGAATTAATATAAGTGAGTGCTATTCAATCTCTTTAAAAAACATGGAATAAGTAATAATCTCCTTACATCCTTACATGAAGCTAGAATTACCTGATGTAAGCCAGTAAAGCTAGTTCAAAGCAAATCCAATGGAGAAGACTAGTTATCAGTATTGTTGGCTATACACTTAAGTCCACATAAAATATTAACAAAGCAAGTTCAACCAATACAAATGTGATTACATACAATGGCCAAGTGAGATTTATTTCAAGATGAAAGACTTTGGTGTACTATCTCAAAATCAATTCACTTCATAAGCAATAGTAATATAATAAATTTCTAAATGCAAACAATACTCTCCATATATAGGAAAACATGACTAAAATCTAACATTCATAATTTTATAAAACCTCCCAGAAAAAAAGAGATAAAAATGTAGTGTCTGAGCCTCCTAAAGGTTACCTTCTACTTGGTCAAAACAATCTGTTCCATATCTACATGCTAGAAAACTTTTTAAAAATTCTATTCCCAGTGCTGTCAAAAATGAATAAAATACTTAGACATCCACATAATTGAAAAAGTATAAGAGTTAACACTAACAATTATAAAACAATGATGAGAAAATAATTCTATATAAATTGATAAATTATATGTTTGTGCATTGGAAGACTCAATATTGTTAACAATTCTCACACTGACTTAGCGACTCCCTTAGATTGAAAAAAAAACCCACAAAACTCTGCTTTGGTAAATGTTGAGTATCCTTGGGGTCTGTCTCCCACACCCTGGCACTGATTACCAGTAATAGCATGGAAACAGGACTCTTGCTTGTCTCCCCAGTTCCTCTGTGGATTCAGCTGTGGCTTGGCTGAAATGTGAGGGGTAGTTTATCTCGTCAGGTTTATCTACCTTCTGAAAAAGAAGAACAGATTCTACAATGGAGAGTGAAGTCAGTATAGTTTATATGGGATAAGCACTATTAATTTAGGTAGAATTTGATGTATGTAATCCGTCTTTTAGACAAAGACTAGTGAGAGCTTGACACTGGAGAATTTAATTGTTGTCTCCATAAGATTCTGATGTGATTCCCAATTCCAGATATGGGTTACTTTACACTGAGCAGATCTCTTAGCCAATCATAAAACTATTGGTTACACACTGAGACTGTGTGTCACTATTGCACTGGCGTGTCCATCTTGTCAGGTATTTGCTTCTAGGCAGCTTAGACCTGTAATTGCTAAGACTGCTGTTGACTGTTTCCTCCCAGTAGCTCATGTAGCGCTTTCCAGCACTAGACAGGCCTACTGTCTGGGGACTGGCTTTCTTCTGAATTCCAACCAGGTCCCTCCAAGCTCCTTGCTTCAAGTAGGTAATCAAGTGCTTTGACAGAAAGCTGTCTTGATTTGGGGACCTCGTAGGTCTCTCCAATCAATAGCTCAATGTGGGTAGCAACAATCTCTGGTACTAGGAGTTATAGGTCAAAGACAGGAAAAAAAAATCTTTTAAGCTTAGGCTCTATCCTACCCACACTAGAGCCCTATTTTTGAGGTGCTCCCCCCATACTCCTATTGAGTGCTTAGCTTTGAGGCTATCTCAAAGGATAAATATTTCTATGGTATCAGCTCATTTTGGAGTTAATTTAGTGTTTCTCTCCCCCACCCCCTTCTTCCCCTCCTCACAAACCCTTCCATCCCTATTGTCTGGGCCTTGAGTTGTCTATCAGGTATGACAGCAACTTGAGAAGGTCCAGGTTAGGAACCACAGATAAGTGACACCATGTGGAGTTTGTTTTTCTGTGTTTATGTGAGTTCGCTAAGTGTGATCTGTTCCAAGTCTGTCCATTTTTCTACAAATTTCATTGTATCATTTTTCTTACTGCTGAGTAGAATTGCATTGTGTAAATGTGCCATAACTTCATTATCCATTCATCCAATGATGGGCATCTGGGTTGATTCCAGTTATTAGCTATAATAAATTGAGCAGCTATAAACATGGTTGAGTTGAGCAAATGCCTCTGTATTGATCCATGGAGCATTTAGGATAAATGCTCAGTAAGGGAATAACTGGGTCTATTGGTAGCTCTGTGTTCATCCTTTTCAGGAATCTCCATATTGATTTCCATAGTGGTTGTACAAATTTGCATTCCCACCAACAGTGGATGAGGGTTCCTCTTTCCTCACATCCTTACCAACATTAAGGTGGAATCACATGGTTGTTTTAATTTGCATTTCCCTAATTGTTAGGGATGTTGAACATTTTCTTAAGTGTGTGATAGCCATTTGTAATTCTTCATCTGAGAACTCCCTATTCAGTTCTTTGCCCCACTTCTGGAGTGAATTTTTTTTTTATTGTTTAGTTTCTTTTGTGTTCTTTGTAGATTCTAAATATTAGGCTTCTGTCAGTGGTATAGTTGGTGAAGATTTTCTCCCATTCAATAGGTAATCTATTGGCTCTGGTTATGGTATGTTTGTCTATGCAAAAGCTTTTTAGCTTCATGAGATCCCATTGATTGAGTGATTGTTTAATTTCCTAAGAGCTCATCACTATAGAAAACTTAAAATTCACCCACCACAGCTCAGGAAATTTTAAGAAAGGGGGACAGAAAGATTGTACGAGCCACAGGTTAAGACATCATGCCCAGAGGCATTCCCTCCCTTAAAAATAACTTACTACTGCTCCCACAATGCATAAACCACAACCCCATTGGGAATACCTGCAATACCACTGAGGAGCATCCTGAATGGAATGGAGACAGGGATGAGGGAAAAGAGGGTACTGGCACATGATGCATCTATATGAAACATCTTGCTAGTAATAATAATAAACATAAAAAAGCATTTTAGGAACAAAAAATTCAACACATGTTTTGTTTTTATTTTCTGGTTATATAAGTTGATTCTAAACACATACAAGAATGTAAAGGACCTAGAGCACATATTAATGTTTGCTATGATGTCAATATCATGGGACTAGAATTGTTAGTTAATCAAACACTTGATGTGTGGCATAGTTTATAGACAAAATTATAGCCTACTGTCATTTGGATTTCAGTAAAGATTATCTGATTCAGTCTGAATATACTTGATTCAACCTCTTCAAGGCTCTGGGCTGGGAAGATGACTTGGTGGGTAAAAAGCTTTCCATGTAAGCTTGTGGACCTACATAGGGATTCCTATAACCCACATAAAGCCAGGTGCTATGACTGGTTTCTGTAATCCTAGCATGCCTATGGCAAGAAGGGAGGTGGAAACAAGAGAACCACCAAGAAGCTCAAAGGCCAGGTAGACTGGCAAAGACAGCAGTGAACAAGAGTCTCTGCCTCAAAGAAGGTTGAAGGTGAGACTCAACAGCTAAAGTTGTCCTCTGACCTCCACATGCACAGTGTGGCACATGTACACACACATGCACAAGCACAAATATGTACATATATAAATAATACACACACCTCAAAGATCCTCAAGTACATAACTGGAAAATAACAGTATACAAAATCAACATACATAAATCATAGTTGTCCTATGTACCATTAGCAATGTAGCTGAGAAAGGAATTAAGAAAAATATCCATTCAAAAGACCTTCAACAACTACAAAAATCAAAATTAACAATTTAGCTGACAGAAAGCTAGAAAAAGCTATTCTGTATGCAGTTCAATGGGACAGAGAGAAAGCACCAGTGGAGATACTCAACAGTGGACACTTGAAGCATTAAATTTGGCCAGCCAGGCCAAATGGGCCAACAGGTACAATAGTGGCATATCTGTTGTGGGGGAAACCAACTACTCTCTCATTGGACTGGAGGCCCGCTCCATGGGAGGGAATACATCCCTGATACTGAAAACTTATGACAGGGATAGTCATGAGCACTAGGGGTATAACAACTGCTGGTGTCTGGCTAAAGGTATATGTTATGCTCAACAAACTGCCGGTAAGCCTTTCTCTTAATGTTCATACCCACATATTAAGGCTACTCTTACTTTTGGTTAGAGAATCTTCTCTTTTCAGATGGCAGTGACCTTGGGATGACTCAGAAGGTACCATGGTGCTGAGAAGAAGTGACAGAGGAGTACTCAGCACTGAAATATCTCTATCACACCTTCCAAGGCTCAGGATCCATTGTGAAAGAGGTGGCAGAAATAATGTAAGAGCCAAAGGAATGGTAAGACTCCTTACAATGTGCTCCTCCAGATACAAGATGGCCTGGATATCCATGACCTTGCAGTACCATTTCAAAAATTATAGAGTATTTTTCCATTTCTTTAATTTTCTTCCAAACACCTCCATCACTGCTGGTATAGTTTTCAAGTCATGTCAGTATACCATATAGCCATTTTTGTCACACAGACATGGGAGTTGTTCACAGTGATCAAAAGCTTGGCATTTTAATCCTGAGGAAATGGTTCCATAAATAAAGAACTTGTTAAGCCAACATTAGGACTTGAGTGTGGAGTTCTCTCAGAACTCGTGTAAAAGTCCTGGGTGTGGAAGCACAGCTCAGTAACAAGAGCACTGAGGAAGTGGAGAGAAGAGGATCCATAGGGCTGACTAGCTAGCTAGTCTAGCTTAATCCTTCATTTGTAGCTTCAATGAGAGCAGCTCTATCTCAAGAAAAATAAGATGTGGTTGTGGAGGGCACAACTTCTGAGTTGACACACATGCACAAGAACCCCCATGCATCCACATGTACCCACACATACAAATATGGATATATACATATCACATACATATACACATACAGATGGTAATATAGAAGTTATAGAGATAACTCAGAAGTTAAATGCATTTGCTTACAAAGCCTGACAGACTGGGTTTGATTCCCCTCTGCCTGCATTAAGGCCAGATGCTCAAAGTGGCATATGCATCTGGAGTTTGTTTGCAGAGGCAGGGGGTCCTGAAACACCCAATTCATCTTCTATCCCCCCTCTCTCTTTTCCTAAAATAAACAATTGTTTAAAAAATTAAAAATGGTACTATAAACACTACATATTTTTTGTATTACCTGATTGTTGACTCTCCTAACACTTTAAAACAAAGCCCTAACTTGATGTATGTTTAAAGTTTATTCCTTGATTTTTGTTTTTATCATTCACTTAAAGGCTACATTCATACATAGCAATTGCCAACTAGGTCAAAAATAGTTAATTATCAACAATTTCATAGAGTTCAATGTGATTAATACAAGATGATCTATTCAGCTCTAATTTATCCTTTATTATGTCTCTGTTCCTTATATGATAAAATAATGCATTGCCTTTCTTCTTTTCCTTCTATAAATTAATTACTTTTTTCATGATTTTTCCAATATTTTTAGAAATATTCTTTCATATTTTTCAAAATATTCCCTTTTATTTAAACTGTGATTGTGGCACATTTTTAAAAATTTTTTTATTAATTAGTTTTGTATTCAGCAAATACAGTCAGTTTGGTACCATTATTAGGCTCATCCATGACCTACCCCCTCCACTTGGCCCCTCCTTGTTGAGGTATATGGGTCATGCATTGTGGAGTTAGCCCACAGTTATGGGTAGGATAAACGTCTCTGCATATCATGACCCAACATGTGGCTCTGACATTCTTTCCGCCCCCTCTTCCGCAAAATTCCCCTGAGCCATGTTGTGTTCATTTTTGGTCTTCTTCAATGATGATGTGTTGGGGGCCTCTGGGTCTCTGAGTCTCTGATTTGGTAGGAGTTGATTTTTCTCTATGTTGATTTCCTTCCCCCTTGTGCTGGTATCCGGTTCACCAGATTCTTCCTGAGCTTTTGGAGCACATAGCACTTACCTGTGCCAAGTATTACTTTTTACTTCATTTATATGTAGGTACCCCATTTGTTTCTGAGGTATTTCCTACCATATCATAATATTTCTGATGTGGATGAGATACCCTATTAATTGTGTTTCTAATTATTTATTTTATCATCACTTCCGCATTAAAAGCACTAATAATAACTAATACTACATATAGCCTACTGCTGCTACTGTTCCTGTCAGCTTTCATGACTCTTTAATGTAATCTTCACCACTTATCCATGGGGCAATTACCCATGTTAGGAAACCAAAGAATAGAAAGGTTAAACAGCTTCTCCATAGTTCCATGACTAGTAAGAAAATTGTCACATGTAAACAGTATAAGGCCTTAATTTTAATATTATATAAGTTTAATTTTAAACATTTTATATATTGTCTTATAGTTGAACCCTTGTAGTTTTGTAATAACTTCTCTTTATACTTCACTTGCATTTTAGTTACAGTTTTCATTCATGTTATTGTTTTCTACTGAACACAGAAACTCTCAGTTGTTTCTCCTTGATAGTAGATGTCTAACTCTGAAAAAGTATGGAAAAAGTATATATCCCCAATTTTAATCGTAATGTGAAGTTACAGAGTCCATGATTAATATACTCAAATCATTTTATATTTTAGAACTATCTCATAAATTAACACTGTTTGGTTTTGTGCAGCAACATTCCATATATATTATTACAGACATGTATATGTTATGAACAATATGCCTAATTTCAAATCACAATTCATTTGATCATATGAACAAGTGAGCTAAAGCCATTCAACTTTATATAGCCCCAAAATGTCTGTATAATAAACTTTTATGAACCTCAACTCACATACCCCCATATTAAATTTACATAGGTTTTATTATCAAAACCCAAGAAAACAATCTGTACATAAACATTTATGCCTGAGAAGCTGGTCATTATAAAGTTTATCTAACAGATTAAAATGCTTCTTTTTATAGGGAATGCATCATGAAGTCACAACAAATAGCTCTAGAAAGCAATGTGGAGAAGTATGGGCTATGCAACTGATTCTTTAAGTAGTTTAGACAGTGATGGGGAGAAAGCCATCTTCTGCGATTTTGATGTGTGACAAATCCTGGAATTGACAGAACCGTGTAAATCATGTGTACTATCATGCCTCATCTGAATGTGTCTACAACATATACGAGTTGAAGGATTAAGTGTGAGAAGAGCTTTCAGAGCTCAGTCAGAGCTGGGCCCTGTCGACACTGATTAAGATGCTGACAGAGTGCACAAAAACCATTTGTTGGCGTGACATATCAGATGGATAAAGAATCCATCATTGTCTATTCAGCTCAGTTTTCTTTCAAACTGACTTAGAGATCAGCTGTAATGTTTTCAGGGGCCAGTAGTACATTGCTCTTTAATATAGACATTATGCAAATACATTGTGATGAAAAGTTTTTAAAGAGGCTTTTCGAAAGCATTAGTAAGCACAATGAACAATTGGGCATTAATATGAATAGTGTTTCCTTCTACCTTCTACTTCTAACAGCCACTTTTTAAAACAGCAGCTCCCATTAAAAGGCTAATTCTCTTTCCACCCGTGACTAAACTGTGTGGCAAGGTTTACTTTTGTTTGGCACTGAAAAATAAATGATGGAAAATTGGTGCTAACAATATGTTCTGATTATTCTTACAGTACACAATATTCTCTGAATGTGACAAACCGTGTTTATCCCACTAGGGAGAGTGAGGGAGGGGGGAGGAGATTCCCTGTGACTTATTGGCATGCATAGTGCTGTTAAGTAGCCATTTTATTATTCTGCCTTGACATTGACATATTTTATTTCCCTTCTACAAATTAAGATTTTTCTATACAAAAACCTTACCTAACTCTTAACTGTTGACTATGGTAAATAAAAGTTGTCTCAACTTTTATTTTGTACAACACTTTTGTCGCAGTATGAAACAGGCCATAGGCAACAAATTAACAAATAAATGTGTCTATTTTCCAGCAAAATTTTGCTTACAAAGTAGGCAGGACAATTTGGATCATGGGCCTTATTTGGTTGACCTGTGAAGAGTCATCAATTGCTGCTAACATCATAGAATGAGGTAACAAGATAATATTTGCCTCCTGATAAAAGTGCATAGCAATATATAACACAATTTATTTAATCTGTCTTTAATTTTTTATCCCTATCTTTGAGCCCAAACATAATCTCAGCTCAATACATAAATATCATATGACAAAGAAATAGATTAGCCAGCTGCAGTAAGATGACAAATAACTGCAGATCATGATTTTTAAAATAAACTATACATACTTGTGTATACGTGTGTATGTTCATAAGTATTTATCAATGTGTTTCATACATTTAATTGTCATATGATGTTATTATATTTTTTTGTTCATTTATTTATTTATTTGAGAGCAACAGACAGAGGGAGAAAGAGGCAGATAGAGAGAGAGAGAGAGAGAATTGGCATTCCAGGGCCTCCAGCCACCGCAAACAAACTCCAGACGTGTGCGCCCCCTTGTGCATCTGGCTAACGTGGGTCCTGGGGAATTGAGCCTCAAACTGGGGTCCTCAGGCTTCACAGGCAAGCGCTTAACCACTAAGCCATCTCTCCAGCCTATGATGTTATTATATTTTTGTAGTTGTTAAGTGAATTATGGTTTCATGGTTATATATTTAAAATATCCTTTTATATGAAAGGTTACATGTGAAATTACATGTATCTTTGATTTCCTCCAAAATGATCTAGGAAAGGGAAGAAAAGTGGATCAAGTCTAAGACAAGATTAAGTAACAATGACAATCAATGAAACAGAGTAAGCACACCAGGAGTCATGACATCATCTTACCTGTTTTATGCATATATGAAATTGTCCATACTAAAATATTTTTAAAAGATAATCACAAGAGGACACTTTGAGATTTTCATAGTTTAGTTTATATGGAAGACATTTTGGTAATCTCTATAATTCAGTCTATGTTCCCCCTTTCTTTTGTAACTTTTCCCTTACAATTTCATATTTACTTGGCTTTAATTCTTTTGATTTTTCAATCACATATATTTTGTTTTGTCCATGAGGACAGCTATCCTCTAAAAATTAGGGTTATTTCTCATAGTTATATCTGTAACATGTTTATCAACACTGCACAATCACTTTTTGTGTTTAAGAAACCAATACTCTGCATCAAATTTTGAATGCAAGCTCCATTCTAGTTCACAAGGTATAGCAACCTTATTGAGGTTATGCCATTATTATTTATACTGCTATATGTTATAACAACATATTTTACTTTTAGAAATATATAAATTTCATGACATTAGGAATAGGATATATTTCACTTTACTTGCTTATTGATAATCCTTTTTATAATCTACAACCAATGACAGTGGAAATGTAGTTATGAGAAATTTCTGAGCTAACATATACTGTAGCTTGCATAAACTCCTAGAAATAAGAAAGCAATAAAACTGCACTTGAAATTTTACATAAATGTTGATTGTTCAAATTATACTTCATTCCAATATATACCCAGCAACTACTCATATATAATTGAAATTATTTGAATTTTGATTTTATGATACATAAATTTACACAATTATTTTGCTCTTAATTTTATTTAAATTGTTCATAGCAAAGCATTATTTCTCTTTAAAAATATCATCATTCCTTAAGACTTCTACCTTCATTGACTAATCTCCATAAAATATACACTATTGATTTATGTAAATAACCTATTAATTTTATAATTTCAATAGCCAGTCTTCATTGATTTTTAACCACACTATAGTTATTTTATATACATTCAAGGCATTTTTAATATTTAAAATAGACATGGAAGAGTGGATTTAAAATAGACATGGAAGAGTGGATTTATTCCCAATATGTATTAGAATGCTGGGGCTTTAAGCAGATAGTTAATATTCCTATGCTTTTTAAACTTAAAAAAAGAGCTAATTTTTTATTTCTGTTTTATTTTTGATGTGCAGGTGTTACTTCTCTTCTTCCATCTCTGTTCTAATGTACAATTTTCCTATTTCCATGATCATTTTCCACCATGAAAACACAAGAACTCTTCCTTGTCTCTTGTCTGCTTTATTTGTTGCTGTGTTGTTCACCAGGCTAGTTGGTTTATGAACTTCCAAGAAATTCTGTCTCTGCCTCCTGTCTGGCCATTCATTTCCTGGTATTGCAAATGGCCACCATGGCTTTGGGTTTTTATGAGAAGTCTGAGGAGTCAAACATGGGTACTTGGGTTTGAGCAGCAAGTGCTTTGTGACTGAACCATCTCCATAGCCCAAGAGCAAGGTTTTCAGCTCACATCTGAGTCTCTGAAGCACTCCCCCCTTCGTTTCCAGGATGTTACACTGTAAAATATGTGTTAGAGACCTATACCTATAATGGAGAAGCCACCCTTCCAGCCTAATGTCAAGTGCAAGGTAAAGAAATGGAAATGATACCAACTGTCTGGAATGTGCATTTCATTGAAAATGTTAAGATGATATTCTTACTAAAAAGGGAGCAGTTTGAGGTGACCTGGTGTATGACTTCACAGTACATGAGGAATAATTTAATATGATTCCAGAAACTGGAATATATGAGAAAAATAAAGTCAAGAATAGGGTATCACCTGAATATTATGAAAAACTATTCCAAGTAAATGTACTTATATGACATTACAAATTTATTTTTATAATTTGTCCTTGATCATTTCCTCAGAGCATCCTATGTTTAACATTTTAATATGTAGATTTGCCCACATAAAATGTCCTCAGAAATGTGTTTTAAAGTTAAATAAATTTATTCTTCTAATTTTAGTGATATTCCATGAAAGACAAGATCTTATGCTTTGGAATACTGCCTGGGAATTAAAATTTGGATCTTATTCTCTTCTTTGATGAAATGGTTGTAGGGAATTCTGCCCATTCTTTTAAAAGTCATACATTTTCCACAATCACAACTCAGGTAATTTCTAACTCTCCAGGGCAAACATACACATCTGAAGCCATTTGTTCTACAAATGACCACACTGCCCTTTGCAGCGCATAACCATATACTGTATTCTCCTTCTCCACTCAGCATATACTGAGCCAGAAATTATTTGTTGATGTTCTTCTTAGCTTTTATGTGCCCCAAGCTGTTTTCTTCCCAAAGCTGTCTCCCACTGCCCCTGCTGACCCTCCTCCCTCCTTGCAGCACTCTACTTGGACGGTGTCTCCACAGCCTAGGGAGAAATCTCTGTTTAAAAACATGAACCTATTCTATCTCCTTCCAGCAGGGCAATAATTGTATCTACATCTTGGCATAAGCTTCATTTTTTTTTTTTTCTGCTCTAGGGAAGGAGAGGTAGAGTTTTTATTTTACATGTGATTAAACAAAATCCTAAATACTTCTTAACCATACCCAAGAAAGAGTTCTTGCATATTCATAAAATTGCAGAAATAGGAACAGTGTGCACCAGGCAAACATAAGTTCATATCTGTAGCTAGGTATATGGCAAAATGAATCATGACCACTTTTTCTCCCACCATCGCTGGTCCCAGTATGGTGGGACTGGCATCTAATGTAGAGTGTACTCCCCTGCAGAGGATGGGATGCTTACATTGAAAGTTCCAATCCTAGGTGTTACGAGTGGTTATTTGAGAAAATCTCCTTGCAATTACCTCTCAGGTTGGGACGCCGAGGTGAAGAGATCCAGAATTATGCAAACTCTGATAAATATGTATCTGTTCATGTTATTTTGTGAAAGTAAACCTCTAATTAGAATGGAGGTAGAGTCATGTTTTTCTCACTTCAAAGGCCTGTTCCCTAGGAAAGGTAGCCCCAGAGCATATTATCTTGAGTGTTGAAGATAACAATTCCAATATATGATTGCGTGTGCTCATGTACTTTTAACATCTGAGTACTGAGTAACACTGAACTTTTAGAATTGGATGAGATGCCCCCTTCTTGTGCTCTCAACACCTTGTCCTTTCATTATCAAACCCACTAAATTGGGATGACTTGCTTATTAAACTCTATAGAGATGGAAACCACAGAATTGCTCACGGTTATTTCTACAGTGTCTATGATAGCTCTAGACTGGCAAATACTAAATATACATTAAGTGTCTGTAAGTAGTATCGATTTGAAAAGTGAGAATAATTGAGTGTCCTCTTTCTATTTATGTAGATTCTTTATGGATATGTTAATATCCCAAATATCACTGACGACATTAAAAGCGTAGCAATGTAAGAAGTTTTTGTTTTTCTTTTTAGTTTTTAAGTTTGTGTCTGACAATGTAGCAATGTAGTTCTGGCTCCTTGCCTGAAACTTGCAATCCTTCTAGTCCTTCTGCCTATATGTCCTAAGTGCTGAGATTACAGCTGTGTGCCACTATGCCCAGCAAAATTTAAGATTTGTATGACTCCGGTGCAAATAGGAAAGCCACACCACAGTTGACTTTGCTGCTCTGTTTATCCAGCAACAAAACATATACAGAGAAGAAAAGAGAATAACTTTACTCTTATTACTCAGCAATATATTTCTGCATCATCAGGTGGTTGAAAATAGCAGCAAATAGATAGTTTCTGATTTAATTTTAAATGAAAAGGCAACCTGAAAAGACAATTTCACAGTAGAGATCATAGTCAGAATGCCCTGGCATTGAGTGTCTCAAGATTAAATCAAGGGCAGATTAAAGACCCTCCTGAGTCATAACTCAGTGACAAACCCTTTAAATTGCATTTTTTTCCCAAAAGCATAGTTGAATAGAATGTTACTGTATAGAGTCCAATTTTAGAAGTGAAAAATTGAAAGGTCATTCAGTCCTTCCTGAAATGACCTGAAAGTTCCTTCTTTACAACATAGCATATAGAGTTTTCTTCAAGTCCCTTGGTATTAAATGTTTTGTTCGAATTTCCACTGAAACTAATTTCATTGCTTTTGGCTCCCCATTTCTTTTAGGAGTCAAATAGTTCCCTGGCTTAGACCCTGTCAGCTATTTCCCCACTCCCACCACATCACTAAACTGTCTTGTATTTTATATCTTGGTCATTCTATTTAACTTCCTGTTCTTCCTGGTGCAGGCCACACCTCCTGGCCTGTGCCCTGGATATTCACTAGTCTTCAAGCCCTTCCCTCAAAGACCAATAAGGATCATTGCGCTCTTGCCAACTTCAAACTTTGCACAGAGATCTCTGCTGAGGCCTTCTTTCCCTACCTACCATTAGAAGATCTCTTTTACACTGTAAGCCACTTACTCAGCAATGCATTTTTCATAAGTACGCTGCACTCAATAATTTTTAAGATACTATCTGGATAGTGTATCATTTTGAATGTGAATTTTTTCCCAATAGTACCTGTATTCCATGAGGAGAAACAAAATTTTTAACCTTATTTAGCAGTAAGTAGATCAGTGCCTGGGATATGTTAAGTTCCCAGGACATATTTTTTTAATACTTAATGATATTGAATAGCTTATTGAAATGTTTAATCTAAAAGAACAAAATTTTATATGCAGTATGATTACAATTATCTAAGAAGCAACCAATGTGCAATAAATTGCTAATAAGAAAGAGTTCATGCAAATGAAACCCTTTCTTACTGTCTCTTTGCAAAGCTTTCCCACATTCGACATGGGCTCAGCAAGGTCATGAATCTAGTTGATAGGATAATGCTACTGCCTGAATGAAAACATTTATTTGATTGATACACAAACTCTCATCTTGCCTTTCTTCACAATATTTGGCATTTCAGTTTTCTTGAATTTTATGTTAACTAGATTTCTACATTTAACCAACTCATTCAAACTGTATTTACTGTTCCTTCTGCTTCCCTAAATACTACATATTTTATTGAAATTGCAGGATTTTCATTATTTTTATCTTTCATTCTAAAAAATTAGCTAAGCTATTATGTTTCAGGTATACTCTAATGCCCTCATGTATGTTGTATTATATTTTCATTAGTTTTTTTTTGCTTTAATGCAAAAACTATAAACTAAAAAGCACAGTTATAATTCTGGTACTTGGAGGCAAGAGCCTAAAGCATCTTAAGCTTGAAGCCAATATGGGCTGCATAGGGAAACCCTGTCTCAAAGCACATGTTTCTTGATTGAATTCATGAGCTTAGCTTATTGGTATAATTCACCAGTGTCTGTGGCACTCCTTGTTTCCTGAGAGTATTCCTTGACTTTTTATGCTTTATGAAACACAGCCCAGAGTAATTCTGGGAGGTTGTATGGACAATCGCTTTTAAATACCTGAAAATGTACTTATTTTGTCCTATTCCTGAATAATAACATAGTTTGTACTGATTTTTAGAAATAATAGTTTTTCCTCTCAGCATTTTGCAGATATTGGTACTTTGTATTCTGGTAATCATTATAGGTACTTTTACTCCTCTCTGACAGATTTGAAGATTCTTTTTGTATAATGGATGTTCTGGAGTCTTGTCACAATAGTTGTAGATATTTATCTAATTCTGTTTCACTCAAGACCTTTGCACAGTCTTTCCAGTTCTCAAAGACAGTTGTCAGGGTAACTTCAATACCTCCTCACCACTTGCTTTGTTCTCATCTGGATTTGTAGGCAGGCAGATCTTAGGAGTTTGCAATTGGTTCCCATGTTTTATTTTGTTATGTTTTTGAATTACTCCTTAATGTTTTGAAGTCTTATGTCCTTATGCTACAATCTGGATGAAATCTTCGGTGCTGCCTTCTGAATCATGAATTCTCTTTTAATTTTCTATCTGCCTTTTTCTTCAGGGCTTTTAATACTTTCCTTAAAATATTTCATCATTTCTAATTATTTCTTTTATGTTCATCTTTTGATGCTTTCAAATTTTTATGCAATAAATCTACCAATGTAAAATTGTTTTCGTTTCTGAATTTCTTAGGATTTGATTTTATTTTAACAGGTATAATTTAGTCTTTTGTCACTTTGAGATCATAAAACTGTTTATCTTTGGTAAAATATTTCTCAGATCATTTCATTTTCTCATTTTTCTACATTGAATTCACCTTCTCTTAACTGATTGGGTGACTATTCTTTTATACTCATTTGGAAAAATCATTTGTAGTCTTTTCTTGACTGAGGGTTTTCTTCTCCCCTTTCACTGTCTTCCCTCTCTCTAATCACTCAGTTGTCTCTCTTTGAAGTTCTGAGATAACTATATATTGGTACATGGTTGGGGCCACCTGACCAGATTAGAATCTGTGTTGGTAATCTGTTAGATGCATGCTGCAGAGTAATTACGAATATTTCAAATCCAGATTCTTGAGCTAGTGGGTAGCTTGACTGAAACCTTGGATGTAAGGCCAGGTCTCCTTGTCCCTTTCCTTAGACATCCAGATCAGTGCATACAGGTCTTCTTCTGAATCAATGATCACTCACAAGTTTATTTGTGTCTCTTCTCAGATTGAGGTTGTTCCATTCTAATCTTTTACTCCAAGCTTTCCTCTAGTCTCTGTCCTCCTTCCTCAGCTAATAGAGCCAGTGCTCAGCAGCTACAACTTCTGCTCCATGTGTTTCTTTCCCTCCATCTACTTCAGGTTCACAATAAGATATTCTTTGCTTTTGAAAATGACTTTCAATTTTTAATGTTATTTCTGTTTATATACAACATACTAATTAGAGACTTTCAGAATAAAACCAGTTGCATAGGTCCAGTGGACACGAAGTTGAATTAAGAAAAACAAAGTAGGGCTGGAGACATGGATTAGTGGCTAAGGCACTTGCCTGCAAAGCCAAAGGACCTTGGTTTGATCCCCCAGGACCCAAGATGGCACATGTGTCTAGAATTTGTTTGCAGTGGCTGGAAGCCATTCTCTCTCTCTCTCTCTCTCTCTCTCTCTCTCTCTCTCTTCATGTCTTTCTCTCTCTCAAATAAATAAAAATAAAATATTTTTTAAAAAAGAAAAATAAAGTGATCCGAATTAACATAGGAAAAGCAGCACACATCCAGGATCTAGATAGTAGACAGAGAAGAGCAGAAAAAAGAATATTTTTTCATTATTCTAATGCCAGGGGTAAGAAGAGCAGAGTAGTAGATAACCAAGTTGAGACAAGGCTTCATAGTTGCCCATGTAGCATTCCTAGATGTTGTGACAGATAGATTATAATTTTACCATTCTATTTGTGTTGCTCATGCTTATATACAAATAGCTCGAAAATTAAGGTTTAATTTAGCTCACATTCTTATAGTTTTATTTTGATCATTACTCATTGCTTTCAGTGTTTATTCTTTGCTGACCATTGATTAGAGGAATATTGAATCTCCTAATCTATCAGATTTCCTATAATAGCATTTACTTTTCTGTTGGATTTTTCTTCAAATCTTTCACATTTTTCAATAATTGCCAATATATACATACTTTTCATATTCTCTAGTGATCTCCTTTTATAGTGCCTTGAGTTTTGAACCTGTGTCATAGATAACATGTTCTTTCAAATCTATTGAAGAATGTTGGATGCTCTACTCAATGTTCTACTTAAGAATCTTGCCTTCCAATGCAAATGATTCTACTCTGTCTTCATAGAAAATGTGTTGCTATATAAGGAAAATAAAACAAATAAAAGAAATCTAAGAATACAAGTAATTGCATAGAAGAGAATGCTTACTGCCTTAGCTATTTCAAATGTCGGCACATCCGGACCAGGCCAGGGCACTTACATTGAGTAGTACTGCACCAGTGTGCTTGGTTCCCCACTCTTCCTCTTCTTGCACTCACATATCTGCTTGTCCTATTTGTGCTTCATAAATATGACTGAAGAACTAGGTGGTTAGTCAGGGTTACCTGTGTGGAGTGCTATCAGGATGTTCTTATATCTGACCTAGGTTTCTACATGGAGCAGGCTGACAGAGTATTTCAGTTAAGGGCCTGCCTCTTAGAAGAGGCCCTTGAATTCAGGAATGAGAAGAGCTTCAGCTTATTCAACCTTGAACATAGACATTTGGGTCACATGCTTATGGAAGATGTATCTGTTATCTACTTGAAGGTAAGTATTGGTTACCCATGGAGTTATAGCTGCACTAGGCTCCTTCTAAACGTTTTTAATTTACTCCTTTGTTTCCGACTTGGAACATCTCAGGAGGGTTATCTCCCTGTTATCCAAATAAGTCCATTGATATAAAACTGTTTTCCCCTTTCTTGACAGTACTTGTATGTGTTTTATTCTGCACATTTCCCATTCCTTCCATCGGCCATGCTCATCTGCTTGTTTCTTGCTTGCTTGCTTCCAGAAATCTGCTGAAGTCTGTTTATTTCTGACTCACTCTTCAAAATCTCTTCCTTTCTTTTTGGATTTGCGTGTATTTATCTGAACAGGATGACAGTCCTGAAAAGAATAACAAAAGAAGTATCCAGTCAAACATTGAAAAGCATAAATTTATTAAAATAATTTAAAGCTCATAATAAAAGAAGCCAAAAATTACAATCAACTTTAGTGACTAAGTCCAATTATGTGTAACTATTTAGTGGCTCCATTGATTAAAAATATCTCTTTAGGGCTGGAGAGATGGCTTAGCTGTTAAGCACTTGCCTGTGAAGCTTAAGACCCCGGTTCGAGGCTCAGTTCCCCAGGACCCACATTAGCCATATACACAAGAGGGCACACACATCTGGAGTTCGTTTGCAGTGCATGGAGGCCCTGGCGCACCCATTCTCTCTCTCTCTATCTGCCTCTTTCTCTCTCTGTCTGTTGCTCTCAAATAAATAAATAAAAATGAACAAACAAATTAAAAAATATCTCTTTAAAAGAACTATCATTTGTGGAAAAGCAAAACTCCATATGTAAGAATAATTTGAAGATCTTTTCCAATAGTGGCAATGATTGTGTAAAAATCTACTTGACCTCTGCTGCTTGTAATACAATGACCAGTGGCACTGAGATTAAGTCAGCTCGAAGGCCTCTTCCAGAAAGGAGCACAGTGACCGAGCAGTCTCTGGCAGCAAAACAATTTATTTTTGTTGTTGTAAATGTCTTCTGAGCATAGTATCAAACTAGGTCACAACAAATTAAGCACAGTTAGATTAAGGTAGGCAATGTGCCTTTTGATCCGTCCTGATTACTCTCTTTAGTAGTAGACTCTACTTTCAACCACATGTAACATAATAAAAAGCAGTAAAATTTGAATCTAGCCAATGTGTATCTAAATCTTTCCACCAGATACATAGTGCCACCTTGGACAAAATTTGTTTTGAATCTCAGTTTCTTCATATGGTATTTACGTAGATGTCTTTTCGTGGGATTCTTGGGAAGAGTTACAATATAATTGAAGTTTAAAAGTGTTATATGGTTTAATAAAAATCATTTCAAGGGCTGGAGAAATGTCACAGCTGTTAGGTCCTTGTTTGCAAAGTCTAAGGACCTGGGTTTAATTCCACAGTACCCAAATAAAGCCAGATGCACAAAGTGGCGCATGTGTCTAGAGTTCATTTGCAGTGACTAGAGGTTCTGGATCATGTATTCCCTCTCTCTCTCTCTCTCTCTCTCTCTCTCTCTCTCTCTTTCTCTGTATTCTCTCTCTATCTCAAATAAATAAATATGTTTTTAAAAAATATTTCAATGTGTTATATGTAATCACTAAATGAAATTGGATTGTCCCCTTTGTGTCTATAAGCTACGGGCTCTGTGCAAGTACATACACCATTCCAAAGATCAGTTTTGCTTTAAAGCAACACATTTTTCTAAACACAAATTTTTACAATGTCTGGTTTTTTTTCTTCAAAATTTATGAAAAGTGAATTTTAAAATAAGTTACAATTGGGGACCTATTGTGAACATCCATGAGTCCCTAAATTCTTTCCTTTCTTACCCAGTACATTGAAAGCTGTCTACATATACCCATGCATCTCTACATAGTTCATGAGCTAAATTTCATACACACACATGTATATGATCACATGTCAATTTCACATAAAAGTATATATGAAACTGAGCTCACAAATCTTTAAAACAGAGTAGCAAACACAGAGAGGTCATCCATGTATTATTCCTTCCTGTTTCTCTTACTTATTTTGCACAGACACTTGTAGCTTTATAAGTATCTGCAAAGGAATCAGTTCCAAAGCCTATTCTCACCAGCCAGCTTCACTCACTTTCACTTCTAGCTTTTGCAGAGGAGAGGCCCAGTCCAGGGGAAGGATGTGTCTGAACCACACCTCAGGGGATCAGACACACTGATTCCACTGCTCTCCCTGAGCAACTATTTATCATTTGTTAATTTCCCCAGTTGTGAACTTCTGTGGATTTGGTGGTCATGGTCATTGCCAGTGGTGTTGTTTTCCCTTTTATGAGTTCCTATAGGGTTATCCTAGAATAATCTTTTCTCCCTTAGCAATTGTTCCCATTTGTGAACACACAGAGAAACAAAAGGTTCAATTATGGTTCATAAGCACTCATGATACACCTGTAATAAAGAGTGAAGTAGGGACTCAAATTGTGAAGTGAAATTAGACACTGTCACCAGCCAGCACCATGCACCTGAGAGCCCTAGAGTGTGCCCAAGAGTCCCCTTCAGAGCTCCCACAACAAGCTCCACCTACATCCTCATCCTCCTCTAATTAAACCTGCTTTTCTCAAGCACTAGCCTCTCAAAAATAGTCCTTTTCAATTTTACTGTTTTTCTGTGTTGTTTGAATACCAGTTTGAAAACATCCACAATTTTCACAGATTTTTCTCTGCAGATGTAAAACTGTTTCAACAATGTGGTGTGTGTCAAGGTTGGCCTGAGGTCCTAATCACCACTGTTGTATTGTTGCTGGAGAAAAATGTGTTCTGAGTTCCACAAAATGAACTTTCACTAAATAACCTATGCTGAATGGAATGACTGTCCATATACAACCTTTGAAAACCACTGAGACTTAAGTCTATTAGGCATCATGAAGACAGAAGCTTTACATGTGAATAACTCAAATTATTCACCAGCCCAAACAATTTTGTAACAATTACCTGCTTACTTTCAAATATTCATTTATTTTCCTTCTCATATAATTTTTATTCAAACTGGTCATCAAATTCAGAAGAGCAAACTAACACTACCAAAAACAGTGAAAAGAATCAGAAAATATTAATACAGCCAAGTTAAGAATGGCTACAATAAAATGAAAATATATACAAGTATATCAAATAATGGACACTTATGAAATGTTTTAAAATATCTCAAAAATCAGGAAATTGAAATATTGCTAGGAAACTAGAAAAAAATCTTATAGATTAATAATAAGAGATTGTATGATTCTTGAAGAAGTCTGTGACAGCAGCCTTCAGTGATATACTGATCCCTCTAGTTTCACTGCCACAGTCCAAATGTAAAGAAGAAAAAGAGTGAAAAATGCTTTTTAAAAAGATTTTTGCCACTAGTGTGAGCACTATTTGACCAATTGATTAAATTACAGCTGGAATGCCTATTTATATCATTTTGGGACTCAGTTTAATCCAGAAAATCATAAACGCTAGGAACCATTATTATTTATAACTTGAGCATCATGTTGGAAAATGTCACTTGAATCTCACTTGAATTATCCTTCCTATGTGAAAATGAAATAGCCATACAAGTTACTCCACATCTACAGTGCATGCCTCTCCATGCCAGCACCATGGAGACAGGGGAAAAATGCTTGCCTTTCTATATGGAAAAAGCAGCAACCTTACTGATTCTTGTTTTGTTTTATTTTGTCCTGGAATAAATTTCATTCTTTCTCTTACACGCGCCCACCCCCCCCCACCCCCCCCGCAATTATGCTGCTGGCCTCAAAGGTCAATGAACACATTCATGCAGAAAGACTCGGATGACTGTAGGGAACAGGCTCTTTCTTACTGTAATAAGGGCTTGCATATTTTGGTCAGGAGAAATTTGCACAAGGACATATTCTTCTACAGGTAATAGTAAGCAAATTCCTTAGGTTCAAAGGGGAATCCAGTGGAAATAGGCTCTAACAGAACAGTGCTGTCTAGCCAGGCTTACCTGGGAGTGCTGTTTGTGTTTCGTGGCAGACCTATACAATTGCTTTTGCCACCTATATGCCCCTCAAATACTGCCACTGGGAGATTAGTTTCCTTTGCTTCAGCCTGAGAGCTGCCATGTGGAGAGGTGCCCCTGGATGTGGGGGAGATAAATGTCAATTTGATCATGACAGAACAGGGCGGTTAATGGATGGCTTTATTTGTCACTTGAAGCCCATCACTATTGTAGAAGAAGTTGACGACATAGTTCCGTGGAGTGTAATTCCACATCAAATCTGTTTCCATTAAGATGACACCCAAGCTCCAAATCTGCCTGAACAAGAATGAGCAGAAAGGCTTAAGTTCAGTTTCAACGGGGAAATGTTTTCCAAACAATTAAAAGTTCCACATGCTAGCTGGAGGCACTGGGTTGGGTAGAGAGTTTTTATTTCCATTTCCTTTAGTTTTAGGCAGTTGGGGAAATAACTTACATGATCTCAAGTATCAGCATGAAAATCATAAAAAGAAAACACATAAACATTAGTATGGGTTTAAGTCTACCCTCACCACCAGCGTTTTGTGTGATCTCAGAGAGTTACATTAGGTCTCTGATCTCCAATTTCCCTGTCTGTCAGTAACAAGTCATTTAATAATAGACCTTTATTTATCTCAGTGGGTTTTTGTAAAGATAAAGTGAAATTACTTATATGGACATGTTTTGTAAACTTTTCACATAGCCTGACTTAAGATTGTGTGCAAAGGGACTTGGAATGGTTTCTTAGAAATTTTGCGTAGGGCTATGTCCTCATGTGATGCAAACATGTTTTGTTTGTTTGCTTGCAAATGAATCTTGTTAAGACAATGTGACTGCAACATGAAACGAATTTCCTTCAAATCCTAATTTAAAAATAATGTTAGAATAATGTTGCAGGTATTTCAAAATCCAAGAATGAAAAGAAGAAAAACAGTTGTCAAACACAAAGGAGAGCTATGTCTCCTACCTCAAGAAAGTGATTACTTATTGCAAATTAGATTTTCACTCACAGAAGCTCCTTGCTCTTTATTCACCTGGATCTTCTTTGGTGAAAATCAGTAAAATGAAGAACAATGAGCCAATGCTATCCCTCCTTCCATGAAGTGAATGTTCTCTCAAATGGCTGCATGAAAAAATATTAAACATGCTGTCCTACTCCTGGGAAAGGACCATGATCATAAGCGAATAAGTCCCTTCCTTAAAAATATCAAGCCAGTAAGGTAACAAAAGCCATGGTTAGGGTTTAGAGGAATGGGGACTGATATCCAGAGGAAGGGAAAAATAATACTGGGTGGGAACATCTGCGTTTTCACTGGACATCCCTACATAACCCAGATTTTAAGTCGGAATATCCCATAATAAGGATTTGGCAAGAGGACTCTAACATGAAACAGAAAGGAAATTAGAGATGGAGGAGACAAGGCTGAAATTAGTATTATTGAAAGAGTGGTGGTGGCACCTACAACATGAATAAAAGTAATTAGGTTAACAACGTGTCTTGTCTTGGCAGTTTTCTTTCCCTTTGTTGATGTAATCAAGCCCCTTTCCTTCCTTCCCTGTCCTAAATCATTGCAGGCATCATTAGAGCCACAAAGCGCAAACTGCTGGGGACGCCTTTTCTCCTGGAAGGCTCTTGGCTGAGTGACTTCAGCTCCGGCATATTTAAACACTGGGTGTGGAGGTGGGTGGAAGCTTGAAAAGATCTAGCTCTTGTTCTATTTGGTCACATTCTGAGTCCTACGTAGTTGTGATTTCATTGCACAAGGCTGGAAGCTGTCAAGGATAAATATAAGGGGAAAGAGCCCCGCTGCCGCTGAGCCTGGACCGCAGAATGACTGGGTCTGGAGGTGTCTTTGTTAGCGTGTCCCCGTGTGGCTCCTTGACTCTGGGCTTTGCATTGGGTGTCCCTTCTGGGTGGATAAGCGAGCTTCTTTCTTCCTTCGCTGTTTTGTTTTAGTGCGTGTCCTTTTCCTTGATGTGGAAAAATGTCCGTGTCCTGAAGCGATGCTTTCACCTGCGAGCGAGGTAAACAGGGCGAGCGCGGCTCGGCCGAAAGAGGGCAGTGTTGCTGTGCGCAAGCCGCCGCGCGTCGCCCGCCCACAACTTTCCTTCCGCCCGTCCCTGCGCTTTGTAGTTAATCAGGACTTTGTAACTATCTGTCCCACCTATTAACTGCATCCACTCCCAAATTGTTTAAAGGGTAATACATTTCACTGCATGCACGACTGGCACACACGAGCCAAAGGCTCTCTGCGCTTCCCGGTTCCTTCCCGTTCGCTCTGACAGGCAAGGGGAGAAGAACCTGCTTCGCGAAATGTTGACAGGCATTGTTACTGTGCTTCTGTCCCACATTATTCACTCAGCCCGCACAGTGCGCGTCCGTGGTAGCCACAGGAAAACTCAAGATAGAAGGGGGAGAAGTATTCTGTTTTCATGGCATTTACTTCCAAACGAGCCGTCATCTTATTAGGTCATGATTCCAAACAAACACCAAGGGTGTGGTTGATAAGCTTGGTAACCGACACAGGGTTTCTTTTGTGGGGAATGCCTGGGAGTGACTTCTGTAAAATATGGCTTAAAAATATTTTAAGCCACTGTGACTAAAGGTCTTTATCACAAACTTGTTTTCTTTAGAAAACACTAAATTAATGACCTTCCTTTTCTTTAAAAAAAAAGTGATAATCTTTATCTGAGAGGTCTAACAATGTTTTAATAGGTTATTTTCACTGATTTTTCATTTCTTTAAAGAATTGTAAGCCTTTTTTTTTTTTTCTGAAAAGTACAAGTTAGATTTTTTAGTAGAAGATTTCTTTGAGTAGCAGAATTCCTGGGACTTTTTCTTTTCTTTCTTTTTTTTTTTTTTTTTTGTGAAAGAAGACACACTTTCAGTGTATATAGTGCTTTTGCTCTCTGAGGCATTGCGCAGCATTGAAGGAGTGTGTGGCCACCAGATCAATGTGCCCCTGTCTTAACAGATCCTCTAGCGTATTCCTTCCACACACAGACGTGTGTGTGTGTATGTGTGTGTGTGTGTGCCAACAAATGTGTGTGTGCATTCATTGGGCCACTACTCCTCCCCAATTTGGTAATAGTGCAGACTTATATTTGAAGTTCATTACAGAAAAATAACTACAGATATTTTTCTTGAGCATTAAACAGTACTGATGTTATTTCCTACCAACTACAGCTAGGCATTTCAACAGAGAAAACAATTTGAAAATGAAAAAGGAATCATTGAAATTAAAAATACATTAAGAAAACAGAAAAACAAGTGGCAAATTCCTGAACCAAGTGAGGTCTTAGCAGAGTCTCTTGGTGTTTTTCAGTCTCTGCAGTGCTGCATGTTCCCATATTTAACTGGGCTTGAAAGATTTAAGTAGAATCCACTATCCTAGGGACTCAATAAAACCCATAGAAAGCCCAGGCTGCTCTAGGTGGTTCCAGGAAATCCTTATTTAACATTGACTTAGTTTACTGTGGCTCGGCTTTTTCATTTCTTTTGAGGTAAAGCCCGCCATCTCATTTCTGCTTCCTTCTCCTACACCTGTCAGTGTATGTACATGAGAAAGTCTGTGTTATTAAAAGAACAATAACCATATTGCAGGTTTCTGAATCCAAGATTGTATTTTCTTCCTCAAATATTCATTAAAAATATAGATTATATTTTATTGGAAGTGCTCTTTAATGAATAGTATTCCTGTTTGCGTACACGAAGAAGCTTCCCGAGCCATTCCCTGACAGTAATTGTGGTCTGAATTGAGAACATACAGGAACGGAGTGCAGCTAATGGCCACCCTGTGGATTGAGTGCCCCACTTTTGACATATCTGCCTACTTTTTAAAATGCAGAAATTAGGCCAGGAAAGAGTTAATTATATTCTTGTATCAGGAAACCCTCAATGAGCAGTCAGAGAGAGGAAGTCTTTGTCTTTAATGCAAAACAGAAATTTCAAAGACCCTGGCAGATGATAGTATATAAATAGAACTCAGCACGTGTGTGTGTGTGTGTGTGTGTGTGTGTGTGTGTGTGTGTGGTGTAACATGAGAACAAGGGAAAACCCTCCAGTAAGTCAGCCCACAATGTTAAGGAGCACTAAATGAGTCAATGGTACCTTTTAATTTTCACAGAACTGGAGTAAATAAATAGAACTAAGCATTTTTTTTTCCAGCCAAACAACACCTTCTGATTTCTCTACTCTAATTTCATTTCACATAACCTGATAATTTCCAAGCATGTAAAATATCAACTGTAACTTAACTAGTAGTTCCTTTTGTGAATATGTTGTGATCCAAGAGGTCCAGGCAAAATAGACATGATTACAAATAGATTAAAATGAAAGATATCAGGCTTACAAACCAAATAGATTTGGCACTGTGTAAGACTTGGAAACATAAAATAAGCTATACTATTACACCTTTAAATCTGTTGACTTGCTAGAATGTGATGCAAGAGTGATCATAATATACCTGTGTTACCATAAGCATGCATGTATGTGCATTCTCTGTCTCTCCACACATACATAGCAAGATTAGATATTAAACTTAATTCATCTCTGCCAAAAAGAAGATAATTCTAAACATTTTTCTTAGAAATACAGAAAGGCCTTGAAGGGTAGAGAATTTGATAAAAATTACTCAGCTGATATTTAGAGTTTGACACCAAGTGGTATGCCCAATAATTGATATTGCTACATCACCACCTCCACTTAATCTAGAAGAATACCTGTGTACTGTGTATAGAGCTCTGATTCCTAACCATATTCAGCATCACATTTGGTGACCTAGTGTGTACATACACATATACATATACATACACACTCACATATAGATAGATAGATATAGATATGCTGTTATTCATACTAACATTGTAGAGCTATAGTACTCAGTAGCCTATCCTGAGAAAAAATAAATAAAACAGAAGCTAAAGTTGTATCTAGAATGGCAGGATTAATGAGTTAGTTTTTCACATTCAGTCAAAAATTTAATAGTTGTCCAAATAATGGCTCAATTCTCACTTTAAGCTGATTTAATTTTTCTTTGATAACTGACCAGTTTGGTTAGATAATCGAAGTCTGAGGTTTCATGCTCAGGTCAGAAGCTGACCTCCACCATGGCATGCCTTTCTCTCCAGGCAACACAAATCTCCAGATACTCATCTTTGAACTGCTATGGTAAAGAAACAGGAATAATTTTCATTACAATTAAAGGAGTTTCACTTAATGCTTCAACATTTTTCAAGGAATTCTTCTTCCTACCTCATTATATATTTTTATTTTGGACATGTGAATTTAAAATGCAAGCAAATTGATTTATTTTTAAATCAGTTTGCACTGCAGAGTCTATGAAGAATAGAGTGGATTATATCCTCATACATCACGGCATGATGTCCAGCTGGATTTTCATCCTCCCGTTCATAATGCCACATTATCATGTTCGTGTCAGTCATACTGAAGAGTTGCAAAGACTTGTTTGGAACATTCACTGAGTCAAGTGTGACACACAAGTTATACTGACAGTGAAAGACAGGGGAAAACACTCACAAAGATAACCTTCCCAATGTGCCATGTAATAACCAAATTGCTGCTCTCATATTTGGAGCTGTGTATAGAACCAAAGTAGCTTACAGTATCAGGGTACCTTTTCAGAATGCTGATTCTGATGTGAGCATTCAGCGAGATGTAAATACTTCAGAAATGAATTGTGGTTAGTTCATCCAGCCGTGAAGCAGCACATGTCAGTGACAAAATTCCTACCTTTCACCTGTGGCAGAGAAAGCTACACATGCTTACATACTAACCAGTGGAAGGGAAGGGACCATGAAGTTAAGGAACATTCCGGTCTTCGAAACAAATATAGCTTGTAACATTCAGAGTAAAGAGTAAGCCACAACCTAAAGAAGTGATGCTCTTAATATGAACTGGAAATTAAAATTTCACAGTGATGACAAAATCCAAAATGGGTACATGCGCATCACATTTTAATTCAGTTTAGCTTCACTAGTACTTATTTTGGAGACAAATATCAATTATTTAGACATATGCATAACTTCTTCAATAGCAAATATCACATATAATGCTTCAAAGTAAGGTTACATGAAGATATAATTACTTCCATAAAACATAGAAGGGTTTTGTTGTTGTTATTTGATAGTGTAGGCCTAAAATGTCTGTCAGGATTCTAACCAGTTGGGTTGTCATATCATGGCATTCTTGACCAAGAGTTGTCAGTGGCATCACACTATTTCTTGTTATTTTGCTCTTCTTATTTTGATATGAACATATAAAAGTGGAAATGACCATGTTAATTTTTAATCTTATATGATATATTAACATTTTCAGATTTTAATTGATTTTATATACACATTTATGAATGTACAGCAAGCATTGGCTATCACCGGAGCATGTCTATGCACCATAACAAAATATACTATCTGTCAATAAGTAAGTAAATACAAATTAATCGCTTGGCTAGTCATGGACCAGTATTCCTGTTATTCTTTGGCAATCACTGTGTTGTTAGTGGGAACTGAAAATCCTTCTGATCAGAACACTTTGGTTGTGAACAATAGGAACATATTAGTAGCCAGAATAAGTGATGCCCACTTCCCAAACATACCATGATTGGACACTAGCTGCAGGTGCTGTTTCTGTCCTTTCTCGGTTACCTAGAAGTTAACATTTCAAAAATCTAATCACATATTCCAAAGAAACATTAAGAATCATTGCTAAATGATTGGACAGTAAAACATTGCTATAAACCAGAGTGGCATTTAAACATATGAGTTCCCAGAATATGAATATATCAGTACCTGGCACCACAGAACTCTATGAGGATAGAACTAAAAGTATATACATGTATAAGCTTCTTTAATCAAATCAGCACAAAAGTATGGTTACCAATAGCTGTATCTATTATCTGGTGCCACAGCTTCCTGGAAGTCCTTGGAACTCAGTTCTGGAGAATCTAAAAGCTGAAGGCTGAAGAGATGGCTCAGTGGTTAAGGCACTTGCCTATGAAGCCTAATGACCCAGGGTCGATTCCCCAGTACTCTAGTAAAGCCAGATGCAAAAGATGGTGCATGCATCTGAAGTTTGAAATGACTAGAGACCCTGACACCCATTCTCTCTGTCTTTCTAGCTCTCAAACAAATAACAAAATAAATAAAATATTAAAAAGCTGAAAATTGAACTCTTAAGTTATTTAAGTGACATAATTAAGTATGAATACCATGTCTATATTAGAAGTAATGTTGAGGAAATCCCAGTGTATAAGTGAGAGTCAAGACTGCTTGGCCCTGACCTTACCTGCTGTCTTGCTGGATGGTTTCAGATGGATCTCTCAGCTTTCCTGTGCCTTTGCACATAATATTGTTAAGGCATGTGTGTAGAACATTATCCTATCTCTAGATTAAAGGTGCCAGGAACATCTTTCTCAGCTAAGTACATGCATTAGCAAATATTAAATCAAAACCAGAAGACTGGGGCTGGTTAAGGCCCTTGCCTTCAAAGTATAAGGACCCAGATTCAATTCCCCAGGATCTATATAAAGCCAGGTGAGACATGCATCTAGAGTTCGTTTGCTGTTTGCACTGACTAGAGGCCTTTGCATGCCCATTCTTTCTTTCTCTCTCTCTCTCCCTCTCATAAATAAATAATTGAAAAAATATTAAAGAAAATCAGAAGATTTCTCCAGATTAGGCATAGTACTCCATAAAAGTTGATATCCTGGTATCCCGGTACAGGGTTATCAGGCAACGGAGAAGAAGCCAAGGTTGAAATAATTCTAAAGGCATTGCAATTTATTATAAAATGTTTTTACTTTTCAAAAAATAAGAAAATATCAAAGGGTATTCAGTAGTAGAATGACTTATGGGTTTATATTTTTAAACTATAAATGAACAATTATGTACACAACTGACTGAATTGGGAAAAAATTGTAGCTGGGTTGCCAGTTACTGTCCAGGGGAGAGGAAATGGAGACCTGGCCTCAGACAGAAGCAGTGTTGCGGGAGACTCTCAGCAGGCAGCTTGGATGAGTAATTGTGAGAGTCACTGAGAGTAAACAAAGAGAGATTGGTGATTGTGGTAGAAAGACCTCACGAGTGAGGAGGATTTTTAGGCTGTGTATACTTTGATGACATTCAGTGAAAAACAGAATTTCTACAAAGTTTACATTTACAACATGAGAAATAATGATGGTGCAATTTAAAATCTGACCCGGGCACCTGGGTGATGCCCAGCAGAAAGCAGTCAAAGCTGTATGCAGAGGCAGCAGACTTGTGGGCCTATCCTTCAAGGAAGTAAATCGTGACCAAAGAATTCTCCATGTCTTCTTATTCATTCTACTGTACAGGTTCTGATCATGAGCTGCATATTAAAATCACCTAGGGATCATTTAAAAAGAAAAAGAAAGAAAACTGTAACTGATCCTCATTCGCAGAGATTCTTTTTTAATTGGTGTTGGGCTTTAGTAATTTTTAAAAAGCTCCCCAGAGAATTCTAGCATGGAGATTGGATTTAAGAGTACTACTGCTCAGTAAAATAAGTAAATAAAAATAATTTCCCCATCTCCTCTTGAGCTAGGATAACCATCGTCTCCCGTCTTCAGACACTGATGTTCCTGCTCTTGGGATTTCTGTCTCAGACCATCAACTTTCCTGGGCCTCCAGCTTGCTGTCTTGGGTTGTCTCAGTTTCCACAATTATGAGTCAATTCTATAATGAATATACATACACTCATTATGTATATTTAGATATATACATTAATTATGCATTTAATGGATATATGTATTCATATTGGTTCTGTTTCTCTGTAGAACCCTGACTAATAATAGTCCCTTTAGCCTCATCTGCCATTTTACACATTCTGTGTATGGTGCATGCTAGCAACCCTGCCTCCTTACTTCCTAAGTCAATCAAGGAGTTATCCTTCTATCCTTTCCTTTCCCTTACTGAAATCCTCTTTTTTCCTATAGCCTAGGTCCAATTCATGTCACCTCTTCACTGAGGCCTTACCCAACCTTCATCTGATTCAATCTCCCACACTCATAACATCATATCATAATTACTTGATTGCATTTAACTGGATCAATATAAAGACAGCATTGTGCATTCTTGGAAATGTCAATGAAGGAAAGAAAAATGAAGAGCATAATTAAAAGATTTTTTTCTTCACTTAAAAAAGTACAATATCCATTTGCATAGAATTTTCATAGATTTTTTATTAGTTTTGTACTCAGTGAATACAGTCAAGTTGGTACCATTGTTAGCCTCCTCCCTATCCTCCACCCTCCACAGGGACCCTCCTTGTTGGGGTATATGGGTCATGCATTGTGGGGTTAGCCATCAGTTATGGGTAGGAGGAAATGTCTCTGTGTATCATGACCCAAAGTGTGGTTCTGATATTCTTTCTGCCCCCCTCTTCTGCAAATTTCCCTGAGCCATGTTGGGTTCATTTTAGGTCTGCTTCCATGATGATGTCTTGGGAGCCTCTGTGTCTCTGGATATCTGGTTTGGTAGGGGTTGATTGTTCTCTGTGTCAGTCTCCTTCACCCTTATGCTGGTACCAGGTTCACCAAAAAAACATTCTTGCTTCTTTCCCCAATTATTCTTAGTTTCAGCTGGGGCCCTTTTGAGGTATGATGGGGTGGTTCTCTCCTTAGGATCTGTGTGTATCTGAAAAAGAAAATCAGATTCTCTGATGGAGAGTAAAGTTAGCACAAGATAAATGGGTAACCATTATTTTTTAGAGAGAATTTAATAGGCGTAGGCCCTCTTCTAGCCCACGATTGGTGGAAGCTTGATAATTGAGAGCGGGCTCATTTTTGGATATGGTTCTGACTTGTTTCCCAGCTCCAGCTGTGGGTTCTGTTCTACTGAGCAGATCAGTTAGCCAAATCATGAGCAGTTGGTTTCTCACCCTGGCTGGGTTTTTTTGGTTTGTTATTTGTTTGTTTGGTTGGTTGGTTTTTTGAGGTAGGGTCTCACTCTAGCCCAGGCTGACATGGAATTCACTCTGCATTCTCAGGGTGGCCTCAAACTCATGGCGATCCTCCTACCTCTGCATCCTAAGTGCTGGGATTAAAAGGTATGTACCACAACGCCCGGCTTTTCATAGATATTCTATTTAATCCCATAGCAGCTTTATGGATTATGTAGAAATGCATTATTTTTCCATGAATATTTGTGATTTTAAGTGCTCTTACTACAACTAAATATGTGAAGCAATGTATATGCTAATTAGCTTGAATTAGCCATTGCATAATGTATTTATATTTCAAAATATCATGTTCTATAACATAATATATGCTTGCCACTTAAAAATAAATATCAATTTAAAATAAATAACCAGAAAAAAGTGTCCTTAAAATTAGTTTTTCTCCATTCTACTTTTATAAAATATTAATTTAAAATACCTTCTCAAATGGGTTTACTATAATTAATTTTCCACTTACTTTGTCATGAAAAAAAAATCCAAGTACATGCTAGGAAATTATGTTTTGAGCATTTTTGTTTAGATCATATGTTGGAATTCTTTTGCTTATCCTGACCAATCTCCTCCAACTACACACAGCCCAATCTTCTCTTTTTAGGAGAAGTCACCCTAGGAACACAAATGGATGACACGAGAGATGGAAGAGAGAGAAGTGTTGTAAGGTTTCCATGCTGACTGCATTCCATGACTGAAGGCCACTGGTCTCCTACAAGGTATGCTTCAGCCCATCTCACTTTCCATAAATGTCTGTACCCCTTCAGGCTTTGGGCCACATTTAAAGTAACATTACTAGTCATCATTACTAAGGCACACAAGTTCCTGCCCTTGGGCAATGCATTATCTCTTGTGGTTTTCTTCTGCCCTAGAAACACTTTTGTAAATAGTCATTTTTATTAAATTCTCTTTAAACTACTCTGATTTGAGTGACTCATTTGCCATCTGCTGGAACTTTTACTGATATAGCCCCAAATTTATAACAGTGTAAATCAATACATTTCAAAATAAAATACATGACTCTTTTAATATGAAAAGAATATATGATTTTAATATATCATGCACAGTTGCTCATCCTTAATTTTCTAAATTTTTATGGCTCTTGAAAAAAAGTGGATTTGAGTTAGTTGTCATTAGTTATTTTATAGAATAAACTTTTAAATGATTAATAAAATGCTTTACCTCTGTAATGCAAGGGCAAAAGATTGTAGCATCAATTAGAAGAGGGACTGGCTGGATAGAAGAATACTTCAGCAGAGTGAGCATAAAGGGGAGAACAAAGCAGGCAGTGAGAGGGATGGTGATCAGGGTGCATTGTGTAAATGAATAGAAACTGTCAATAAGTTTAAAGGAATAAAAATTTTAAAAAGGAAGAAAATTCTTTGACATAAGCATACCATTTGCACTTATTAAACCTCTAACTTGGTTCTGTGGGAATAAACCTTTAGCTGAATAATCCTATCTTATTAGAGAAGTTTTATAATCTTGACAAAATGTTAAAACATTAAATAAAATATATCAATTGACACTAAGAAACTTACTGCTGTTTCACTACAGTTTTCCCTTACTTTAGACTTGCTATTCTACTACAATGAAAAATGCTGCTTAAAAAAAGTCATTCAGCCGGGCGTGGTGGCGCACGCCTTTAATCCTAGCACTCGGGTGGCAGAGGTAGGAGGATCACCAAGAGTTCGAGGCCATCCTGAGACTCCATAGTGAATTCCAGGTCAGCCTGGGCTAGAGTGAGACCCTACCTCGAAAAACAAAACAAAAACAAAAACAAAAACAAAAAAGTCATTCATTCTTTCATGGATTCAATTATTGTTTAGTAAATGTTCATTGAATTGGCTATGAAAGCATAAATAAGAAATACAGCTTCCAATTAAAGTAGGCATAGTCACTGATCTTCTAGACCATATTTTGAAAACTATATATTGTGCTGAATTTTTAAGTTATCTGAACAATTTCATGACATAGAAATGGTATATATTATTTATATAATATAAATGTGGCCTATCAAAGAATAACCAAACCATATCAAAGATTTAACAGTTGACCTCACAAGTAGTTTCTTTAACCTACAACATCTTTTTCATATTTAGATATATGAGACATATTTATATAAATTATCCAATTTATTGGAAGCAGAACAAACCTAACAAATATGATGAAAACCTAAAGTTGAGTGCATAAGAGCACAAGCTTTGAAATTAGAAATATCTGATTTCTAATCTAAGCTCTAAATCTATGACCATAAACAAGATAGTTAGCCAATATCTCAAACCTATTTTCCCTTGGGTAAAAAAGGAACTGTAGTATGCCACCCTCCAGGACATTTGGAGTGTGGTAAAAGTTAATACATATATTGTACTTAGTGAAGAGAACAAGTTTGCAAAAAAACATTACTCGTTGGTAGTAGTAGGAGCAGCAGAAGTTGTAGCAGGACTAAGGGAAGACTAAGTATAATCTCAAAAAATGGAAGGAAGTCTACATACTAAATAAGTTTATGTAGCAAGATGAATTCTAATGCAAACATCTCTGAATAATCAATCATTTGGATATTGAACTTTGCACTGGAGAGGTAACTTAGTAATTAAAGGCTCCTGCTTGCAAAGCCTGATGGCCTGGGTTCTATTCCCAGTACCCACATAAAGCCAGATGCACCAAGTGGCCCATGTATCTGAAAGTAATTTGCAGTGGCAAGAGGCCATGGTGTTATCTCTCTGTCTTTCTCTCTCTCTCTCTCTCTCTCTCTCTCTCTTTCTCTCTCTCTCTCCCTCTCCAAATAAATTAACAAAAATATTTTAAACATTTTTTTAGGAATTTTAAATTTGTTTATTTGAGAGTGACAGAGAGAGAGACAGAGAAAGAGGCAGATAGATAGAGAGAGAATGGGCACGCCAGGGCTTCCAGCCACTGCAAACGAACTCCAGACGCATGCACGCCCTTGTGCATCTGGCTAACATGGGTCCTGGGGAATCGAGCCTTGAACCGGAGTCCTTAGCCTTCACAGGCAAGCGCTTAACCACTAAGCCATCTCTCCAGCCCAACAAAAATATTTTTAAACAAAAATAAACAAAATGATTTAATTTTCTAGCACTCAAATATTTCTTTATACAGTTATGTCAATCAAGATTGATGACATTAGCAGTGCTTATAAACAGACATGTTTTAGTCACAATCCTTTTTCTAAGTTTTTTTTAAATTATTTATTTTTAATCAGAGAAAGAGAAAGAATTAAAATGGGGGCACCAAGGCCTCCAGGCACTGCAAATAAACTCCAGATGCATGTGCCATGTTGTGCATTTGGCTTTATGTAGGTACTGGGGAATCAAACCCAGGCCGTCAGACTTTGTAAGCAGGAGCCTTTAACTACTGAGTCTTTTCTCCAGCTGAAAATGTGCATCTGGGGAATTGAACCTGGGTTCTTTTGCTTTGCTGGCAAGCATAGTCACAATTATCTTTTTTCAATTTTTTTTATTGATTATGGACATACTTAGTGTGGCAACATCACATTTTGGTACCATCCTTTCCCTCATCCCTGCCCCCTTTCCCAACAGGTGCCTCCTCATGGGGGTCACAGGCTATCCTAGTGGGGATTGTGGGTTATGCATTGTGGGAGCAGCAGTCAGTTATTGGGGAGAGGCAGTGCCTCAGGAAATGATGTCCCAACTTATGGCTGGTGCTAACAATTTTTCCATCTGCTCTTCCACAAAATTCCCTCAGCTATGTTGGGTGTTGTGGTAGTTTGATTCAGGAGTTCCCCCATAAGCTTAGGCGTTCTGAATGCCAAAGACCCAGCTGATGGTGATTTGGGAATTGACACCTGCTGGAGGCAGTGTATAGTTGGGCGGGGTGGGGGAGCTTATGGGAATTATAGCCAGTTTCCCCATGCCAGTGTTTTGCACACTCTCCTGTTGCTGTTGTCCACCTGATGTTGGCCAGGGGGTGATGTCCACCTTCTGCTAATGCCATCGTTTACCCCTGCTATCATGGAACTTCCCCTCAAGTCTGTAAGCCAAAATAAACCTTTTCTTTATCCCACAAATAGCTCTTGGTCAGGTAATTTCTGCTAGCAATGCAAACCTGACTGCAACAGGTATGTTTTAAGTCTATTTCAGTGATGGGCTCTTAAGACCCTCTGGATCTCTGCTTTGGTTGTTGCTGAATGTCCTCAGAGTCTGTCTCCTTCACCCTGGTGCTGATTGTCAGGTTCACCATGGAAGCAGCACTCTTGCTTATCTCCCCGATTCCTCTGTGGTTTCAGCTGGGGCTAAACTGAAGTGAGATGGGTACAATTCTTAACTCACCATTGCTGTTATGTCTGTGAAAGCTAGTGACTTTCATCCAAACACGTTGCACACTTGTGTTAATAGCTTACCAGCTAAGATCAACCAAATAGTTAAATTGAATGACTACTGAAAATAAGCTATGTTTCTTCCCAAATATGTTTATTTCCAGTTCATACTGAATTACCCAATTCCATAAGGTAAGCTGATGTAATTGATTAAAAAAAAAAAAAGACAGGAAGTCTTTAGACTTTAGAGTGTTAAAACACTCTAAAGGGGCTGGAGAGGTGGAACAGTAGTTAAGGTGTTTGCCTGCAAAGCCTAAGGACCTGAGTTTGATTCTCTAGTACCCACCTAACACCAGATATACAAGGTGGTGCATGCGTCTTGAGTTTGTTTGGAATGGCTAGAGGCCTTGGCATGCTCATTTTCTCTCTATGTGCCTCTCTCTCTCTCTCTCCCAATTCCTCTCTCACTCAAATAAATAAAATATTTTTAAAAAGCACTCTGAAGATACTGGAAAGAGTTGATCAGAATTCTTTAAAAATACATCAACTTCTATGTGAGTGAAAAAGTGGTTTGAAAAATCATAAACATCCAAACTTGATCTATAAGTCTTCACCTCCACTTGAAGAAACCAACCTGAACATGTTTTATATTCTAGATGAGATTTTTTTATACAGACTGAAATGCAAATGTTCAATCACAGACCTGCATGAAATGTAAAGGTCTAAACATTGCATTCAAGACTGAAAAAAATTCAAATTTGCATTTCATGTTAAATATTGCCCAATATTTACATGCAAACTTCGCTCTATTGCCTTTCAATAAACCTCTCAGATCTCATTGTTGATGTCATTGGGACAGACAGTGTCCAGCATACTATTTATTTGGTCCCTCTTATGTACTATTTTATACACGTAGGCCGTTTGTTCACCTAATCTACTTCTTTATTTCCTTGGGTGCACAGCTGGACTATATGCTCCTGCCTACTATGCACTTTAGCACAGCTGTGACAGTGATCTTGTTAGGCCTTCCAGACATGCTCATGCTCCTCTCCCTACCACCTGTTACATGCAGGAGACAGAGTGACCCAAGCAAGCAATAGAGGCACAAGACAGAAGAGTTTGAATCATCACATGAAGACACTCAGGGAATAATCAGAAATACATTTCTCCTATTTCTTAAGCAAATGCTACAATCTGAAGGCTTTACAAGGTAGTAGATATATATTAATAGGTAAAGTAATTCCTTACTCAAGAGCCAGCTAATACGGCCTTTCTATAGGCTATGTCGCCTCAGATTCCTATTCCATTCAAAATGCCCATGAGTTATTTTTAAGACTCCTTAAAGCATTGATTTTCAAATAACTGTGGCCATAACTACTGATCATAAATGTATTATATATCATTCCCCAGCTGGCTCATGTGAATGTTTGCAGAAATAATACTGCACTTAGCACCAGGAAGTATTATGTACAGTGATGTTTCCTAGTCTGATCTAGTCTAGTCCATTTTCTCTTTATTTTGAAAAGATGGTGTTTTCTAGGAAACTGATTTTACTTCCTGTTAATAGCCAACAGATTGTATTTTGACAAGCACAGTCATGAGATTTAGCCCTCATAGGCCTGAATTCTGGATTTCTCTTTTGTTTCCACACTGCTTGCTTTGCAAAAGATACACTTGCTTTCTGGGATTCCCTCTCTGAGATGTACAAATTTCAGCTCCAGGTAATGGATTTTATAATCCCACCTCAATAATAAAAACAATTCAGTTCCCATTTAACTACTCTTCTTAAATACAAACAAGTATTTCTTAATTTTCCTGAGCATTGTACAAACAAAACTCTCATATTGTACAAATTTTTACTAAAGTCTTAAGGATAACATGAGGAAAGTTCAACTATTAGACAAGGGAAGTATACTGGAATAATTCAGAACAAGGGGATATTAGTTCTGGGGTTAATTTATTAATATTGGGGAGGAGAAGATGAGTAGAATAAAACTGAATCAATAGTGACTATGAGGTAAAAATGGTGATGCTCCACTGGGCATGGCCACATACATCTGTAATCTTAATTGTATAAGGAGAAAATACCTGAGAATCACAGGAGTTCATGGAAAACAGCAAGCTCTGAGATCACTAAGAGACTCAAACTCAAATGAGAATGGGTAGAATAGTGATAGAATGGGTACCTCAGGTTCTAACCAGGCAACTGTAGATGAGCATGGAGGATGCTACATATGCTACATGGGTACATACATAGGCATACAGTGTACACACCAGCACAACGCACACACAGACACACATACACATATAACATACACACACACAAGCAAAGCAAACATGTTGATGCTGAGTGACAGTGATAGCACATTGTATTATTCTTCTGTTTTATGCATTAGACATGATTTATAATGAATGGTGATCAGAAACCCTGATGATCAAAATACATGACATGATTGGATTTGGCCTGAGGAGCTCTCACATTTTGTCCTGAGAAGAATGATTCTCTGGTAGTTAGTGAAACAGAGGATGATGACATGGAAAAGGTCCAAACCTTTAAGTTAGACTCATCCTAGATCTATCTACCCATTCCCCAACACACGCACACAGACACACACACACACACACACACACACACACACACACATGCACACACGGCTAAGGCAATATGAATGTGAACTAGATTAATACTAATACAGTGTAGAATTTGGAAGATTTTTTTTCATATTCTCAGGGCTTCTAATAGACTAATACAGAAATTAGTGATAGGAGAGTCATTCAGTGTGCTAATGGTATTGCCATTGGTAACAAGCCCAAAGCAAGCTAGAAATATTATAAGGAAAGCCATTACCCCCCAAAAAAGGCACTGAGAACATTGTAACTAATGTGATATTAACTAAAGGACAAAAATATTTCTAGTAAATTTGTGAAAGTATGAGATAAGATCCAGATACATGATGTTCAAAGCCTGAGCTGACTATTGCTAGCCATACTTAAAAAAGATATGCAGGCAGACATAAGCACAGGAAATAATTTACTGGTTCACAAAGAGAATTTACAGGAAATATAGAAAACTTAGAGATTTCAAGGGTGGAATATGAAATTGTTTCTCATCCCATCAAATGTATAACCCAACCAAGTATGATGGAACCTTTATTCCTAACACTTGGGAGACAGAAGTAGGAGGAGAGCCATGAGTTTGAGGCCACCCTGAGACTACATAGTGAATTCCAGGTCAGCCTGGGCTAGAGCAAGACCCTACTTCCGAACACCAAAAAATTAAAAAGAAGTTTATCCCTTGTGAAACAGTCACAGGAAAAATCCTGGTATCATCAGTAAAATGAGGACTCTCATCCTGGTATCATCAGTAAAATGAGGACCTAGTTAAGGATATGGTTATTAACACCCTTTGGAAAGACCTGTGGGTTATTAGCAAACTTTGTTGTTGTTTTTTTAAGTGAAATGGTTGTGTTCATTTCCATGATGGAAAAATTCTAAGAGGTAATTTCGCCAAATGTGATTTTGCTTAAGTACTATTCTCCTTCAGAAAAGATCTGGCTTGGTAGTCCAGTTAGCCTTGAACTTGCAATTCTCTGTCTGTCACAGGAGTGCCAATAAGTTTTTTAATGTAGGTAAGAGATATTGTCTGCAAAATAATTATGGTTGTGGCTTTTCCCACATGAATCTGACTCAAGCCAAACATACAGGAAATCAGAAAGGCTCTTGAGAGAACTCCACAATAATACCACCAGCCTAGGCTCAACAAAAAAGACACTGAATCAATTTGAGAGTAAAATCCCACTGGGCCCCCAGCTTGCTCAAAAAAAAGCTGAAAGTAGGATAAAAAAAATTGTTCAGTGGTGATAAAGGGCTATCCTTCACAGCCTTCTCTGCTGTGACCCAGGAGGGCCTGAGTAGAGGAACTGTGGCTTCTGGAACCATAGACTATAGCAAACAGTGGAGGGAGAAGATGAGGTCAGAATCAAGAAGTGTCCTCTAGTCTAGGGGAGCCTGGCAGCCTTAGATGTTCTGTTTCTCCCTTCTTATAGAACCTGATGGTAGCTATCCTATTTCTTAGTCAATTCTCTTTTGAGTTTCCTATGTTAAGTAGAGAATTAGAAAATAGATAAAATAGATAATTTTCAGTATATAGGACCTATATCAAAAGGACCCTCAACTGGATCTATGTAAATGAACATTGGTTTTAGGTTTAATGGCATGCTTGAATAATACCAATCATTCTTGAAATGGAGCTGAGGGTATAGTGTATGTAGAAGGTAGATCAATATTTTCCAGTGGTTTATTTTTCACTATCTCTCCAACACCCACAGCCAGGGGGAGAATATTCATCCCCATACGATTCCCATTGCACTGTCACCTTACTTGATGTGGCCAATGGAATGTTAGCTAACATGGCAGAAACTTGCAGAGTGGCCTGGCCTTGTGCTCCACCTTTTACTATGAGAGGAATGTCTGTTCACAAGGTAATTGCTATTTTCAGGGAGATCTTGGGGATATTCTTCTATCCAATTCCAAACTTTAGTCAAAGTGATATGAAAGAGGCTGAAATGAACTGAACTCAAGATAACATGAAATCAAAAGAGAGAAAAGAACTGTGCTATAATCTGCCATTTGGGGACTGGTCTGGAAACAGGACTCTTATCATGCAGAACTGAAACAGACTTTATCCTGACCCTTCACACCCCTGCTTTTGTGCTTAGCAGTGACCCAGCAGCATGGTTCCTTTAGGCCCCTTCTAAACAAATGGAGGTTGCATAGTTTAGCAATGGACATGGCAGGATTTGAACTTCTGTTTTGTCATTTTCTGTTGATATTCCTTACAAAAGTGATTTATTCTACTTGACTTTAGTTCCCTTATTTGTAAAATCAGGAACCTGATAATAATTCATACATTTGCTCTGAGGAGTAAATAAAATATACAAAGCCAGTTATAAAATGTTTACTAAAATATTGATTCCCTGGATACTGGTGGTTCATGGCTTGAATCTCAGCACTTGGGAGGCCAAGGTAGGAAGATTGCTGTGAGTTCAAGGCCAGCCTGAGTATACATAATGAATTCCAGGTCAACTTGGGCTAGAGCAAGACCCTACTTCAAAAAAAAGTTGATTCTCGGGGTTGGAGAGGTGGCTTAGCAGTTAAGTGCTTGCCTGTGAAGCCTAAGGACCCTGGTTCGAGGCTCAATTCCCCAGGACCCTCGTTAGCCAGATGCACAAGGGGTTCATGCATCTAGAGTTCGTTTGCAGTGGCTGGTGGCCCTGGCGTCCCCATTCTCTCTCTCTCTCTGTCTCTTTCTCTCTCTCTCTCTCTCTCTCTCTCTCTCTGTCACTTTCAAATAAATAAAAATAAACAAAGAAAATTAAAAATAAATAAATAAAAAGTTGATTCTCTACTATATGCCATGAGAGGCTTTGTATGTAAAGGATTCTATGTTTGTGTGGTTCATGCACTAGCTTTGAAAAGATTCAGACATCAACTTATATCCAAAATCAATTAAAGTACATCTATGCTGGTCTCCAATAAGTTGAAGTCCTTTAAGTAAATGGTTTGACTTTTGTTTATAGGGAGCAAATAGTCAAGAACCTCGTGTTAGGCAGGATTTATCTTTATCAGCCCTACTGGATCAGAGAAAATGTGGAGATTGTCAGCAGCAAGCATGTGTGGCCCATTTCTCCTTCATCCTATAGCAGCACACAGAGATGGATTTGGTCAAAGACTCTGACAGGAAGGATGACCTGCTGAGTGAAGTAAGCTAAAGAAAGGGCTCATCACACATTAATGTTCACCATTGGGGGATGGTCCAACCATGGTGTTGATCATGATTTAATGTTATGAGAAATGGGATTTGATGGGTTCTAAATAGGTTTGTATGAGGCCTACAATTTCTCTTCAATAACAGCCTGCAAGAGACTAGTCTTGTACTGATTATGTCTTACCTCTGTGTAAGCTCTTGGTCTCTAAGCATCAAGCCACTTCTTAGCCACCCTCACCATTAAAACTAAAATTCCATATGACCACCACCAATGTACGAATCATGTATCCCCAAAGTAGATGATGGGAGAGGAACATTTTTGACCCCGTTCTTAGAAGCACACACTGTCTAGGTTTTAAAGATGAACAAGACTGACAGTTAGATTGCATATCTATGAAACACTGCCTATGGCCTAAGGCATTGTGCCCATGTCTACTGCAATGGTTGAAACTTTGGTATTCTGAAGAAATGATGAATTATACTATAGGGTTTGCTTAGCTTTCGGTGGTAGGATGCAGTGTTGACAGACGCAGGCTGATAATTGGAGGGATACAGATGTAGAAAATATTGTAGTCAGCCTAAAAGACCAATACCAACCTATTTGCTGAAATGTACCTTAAATTATTGCATAGTTTCCCTGGTCACAACAAATGAGAGAGCTTTCTAACAGGTGACTTCACATGTTGTAACAATGCTACTGTAACAATTTGTTCTATGGAAGACTCAAGAGATGACTAGAGTGAGGACCTTAGTCTTTTTTTTTTAATTTCTACCACCTGGGATACAGATGTGAATGCTGTTGTATGAGCAACATCTTAAACAAAACAGAAGAATTCTTAGTCGCATTATACTAAGTGAGAGAACCTTCTCTTTTCAGATGGCAGTGACCTTGGGATGACTCAGAAGGCATCATGGTGCTGAGAAAAAGTGACAGAGGAGTGCTCAGCACTGAAATATCTCTGTCACACCTTCCAAGGCTCAGGGCCCATTGCAGAAGAGGTGCCAGAAAGAATGTAAGAGCCAAAGGAAGGGTAGGACTCCTTACAATGTGCTCCTCTAGTCACAAAATGACCTGGATATCCATGATCTCATAGTTCCTGACACTACCTACACAAGACTATCATAATAAGAGGAAAATATCATGATATCAAATAAAAGAGAGACTGATTGAGAGGGGGAGGGGATGTGATGGAGAGTGGAATTTCAAAGGGGAAAGTGGAGGAAGGGAGGGAATTACGATGGGATATTGTTCACAATCATCGAAGTTGTCAATAAAAAATAAAATAATAAAAATAAAGATTAAATAAATAAAATAGAAGGGACCTGGAGTTGTGACAATTTTGTAGAACTACTATGTGCCAGTCTTGATTGCTACTACCTCTCACATGCACGGGAGACATTATCTTATTTTTAATCCACTAATATCACTAGTCTTTGCAATCACCATAAAATGCAATTCTCAATGTTTATGATCTAGGAGGAAAAGGTCTCTATGCAAATTCTTCTTAGCCTCATTACCAAATAACTGAGTTTTGATCCTGAACACCAAGCCTATGCCTATTGGAATTTTTGTTTTGTTTTTGGCTATCTGCTACAATTCTTCTCTACAATAGCTGAAGTTTGGAACTGTCTATGTATGTTTCTATTTGTTTCTCAAACACCATCAGAATGGCAAAGGTATTTTAGTTTCCTTTCATTACCTGCCTATCTATCATGTTGGGTATGTGGTCCCAGCCTTTCTTGGAGCTCCATATTCTGCATATAAGTTTGGCCTTCTTACCATTTGAAGTATCCATCAGCACCAGTTATGCCAATATCTCTGAATCTGCCAAGGCCCAAAGCACTTAATGTAACATTTATTTAGACAGACTCAAAAATACTACAAACTTGTTTCCAGTATCCACCAATTCCATGATCTCTGATCTGGTGAGGGAATCTCTTGTCTCAACTAAAACTACCATTCCAAAATTTTCTCCACTCCTACCTTATAATCATTTTTGCTTTATGTATTCTTCTCTATGTTGTTTCTTGCATTCTATGCCACCGTTCTGAGTCCCAAATGGTCTCATCTCATTCTGCCTTCAAAATATATCCAAATCCATACTTGTGACTCCCTATTTAACTTAGCACCATGGTCAAGCTATTAGCACCTAGACGGCTACAATATGTTACAGAAATGTCTTACTGCTTCTTTTGCTCTCTCAGTCTGTTCATAGCACAGCCACCAGAATGTTCTATTCCAAATGAAATGATCATGTCATTCAAGGATCTTTGCATCACACACAAAAAAAAACATAGTCCAAAAGTTGTTCCAGTAGCATCCAAGGTCTTATGCTATTCATTCCTACTATCCTTTCTGACCTAATTTCCTTTTGTTCACCACATTCCACACTGCTGATTTCATCATCAATCTTCAGATACAACAAGCAGACTATTGCCCATGAATTGGAACCCTTTCTTTTGTTGGAGATCTCTTCCTTCAGATGTTCATGTTGCTCACAGCTCTGCTTCTATCAGGTCTTAACAAATGCCGCTGCTTTGTAGAGTCTTGCATTGGATGTCAACTAAACTAATTCTGGTCAATTTATGTTATATTAAACAGCCTTCAGATTACTATAGTACTCATTACTTGAAGACAGAGAATTTGTCTATTTTTTATGCTTGCCCCACTTGAGTGAGAAAGAATGATAACAGGGCCTTTAAGCATGTTTTTCTTTGTTATTATTAGTTATGTACACAGTGTGTATACAGCCATGTTGGTAACATTGTTAGCCTCCTCCCTGTCCTCCCGGGACCCTCCTTGTTGGGAAATGTGGGTCGTGCATTGTGGGTTTGCTTTTAGTTTTGATCATTCTATTTTCAGCATATGAACAGTGTTTGGACTATAGTTTGTTCTCATAAAGCACTTACTATTGTGTAAACACAATTAACTGTATTTTGGGTTGGTGTATCTATAGTCCCTTAGTGAAGGCCAATGTGGAGAGAATGTTTTGAGTCTATAAAATGAGTACTCTGTGCTCATGGCTAAAATTTTAGCTGGAGAACTTAGGTTATTACCACATTTTCTTTTGGTATCTCTTGTTCCTAGTAAGAATTGTGTTGTTTATCTAATTGTATTTCTGTTATAAGTGTTCTTTTATCTTGATGCCTTTAAGTGTTTATTTTTATTATAATGCTTTACACATTCACACAATGTGTCAGAGCACTTAAATGATCTTGTAATTTTAAAATGATAGCTTAATGTTTTCTTTAATTATAAAATTTCTCTTTTTGCTTATTGCTTCATTATTCTCAGCATTTTTGTTAGACATAATGTTGATACTTTTTCATATATTTAATCTTACTTTTAAAGCTTTATTCAAAAAACAGTTTCTCATTTACCTTTCAATTGAGACTTTTTTAGATCTTTTTTCACTTTATGTAGGTAAGAATTCTGGTTTTTTTTTTTTTTTGTCATGTGTTCTTTTTCCTTTTCCTATCTGCTAGTTTCATTTTCATAATTCCCAAACATACTTATTTTTCCATACTGTTAAGGTGTTCTGTTATATGTTTTCCTTCTGTTTCTGTTGATTGTCTTTCCTGGTGTTCTAATTTATTTTGGCCTGTGGGGTGTTACCTAGAAAGCTCTTCTAAAATGAGGCTTTATTTTCCTCACTTATGTCCATTCTTCCATACACAGTGTTTAAAGCCTCACATTCTTCAATTCATACCAAACATTTGCATTTACATGCATGACCTGTACAAAATGATGCATTTCATTATGACATTTTCAAATGGGTGCTTTGGACTCTGGTCATAGAGAATGTTCTGGTTAGTAGAATCAGTCACATACAAACCTGGACAGCTATTGACACCAGTCATAGCCCACATAGGTGATTCTAGCTCGCATTTACTGCCTCAAATGGAATAAGCCATTAGGTCACAAAAGCTGAGATTCCAGACTCTCTTCTCTAACTGGCTTATATGCTACTTTAGTACTTACTCATGATATTTTTGTCAATTCTGGTTCATGGAGATAACCCCATCATGCTTGCATCTATTTTCTATTTTGAAATATTTCATCCATCATTGTTTGACGTTTGAAGGTATATATGTGTGGTTCGGGATGTGTATGTAGTGTAGTATGTGGCATGTATGTGAGGAGTGTGTGCTGTGTGACATGTATGGTATGTGTGTGATATGTTTGTAGTGTATGTGATATGTATGTGGTGGCAGTGTGTATGTGGGTGGTGCAGTGTAGTGTTTGTGGTGTAGTGTAGCATGTGTGGTGTGTATGTGGAATGTACGTGTATGCTACTGTATATGGGGAGCTATGGAATGTGACTAATGTGAGGCATGGTATTATATGTGTGTGTGTGTAGTATTATGTGCTTATGGTATGTTTAAATGTGTATTTTTAATGCATCAACTCATAAACCATCTGGATTGGAAAATGTCTTTAGAGGCTTTATTTGACTCAAGCTTAACCACAGCTCTCACTATTTCCAATTTCCTTATGTTCTCGCAAGTTTTCTATCTCAATACCCCTAATCTTTACTTTGCCAAATGGCCTCTCTATGGTTTATAAATCTATTCAAATCCTATTACATTTTTTTATATTTGGGTTTTGAGTCACTTTTTTTTCAGAAAGCATAACTTATTTTCACCAGCCAGAAGTGATGACAGGAGTGTTGCTTCCAATGGCCCATTGAACCCTTTCAATATTCTTCCTACAAATGTTTAAGGTTCTGTAATACCTCAGTGTCTGGTTTTGGTTCTTCAACTAACAGAAATATAACACACCCATTGATTTCTTGTATCTTTCCCGAATTTATACACATGATTACTTCTATTGATAAATTCCTTGAAACCAGTGTGACATTCTTTCCACCCCAAATGGCTTCTTGTGTCAAATTGATAGTGCATTGATATAACTAAAACAAAAGTTCATGAATAAATGGTATTATACAATCTCAGCACATTGGATTGTAATTACTTCCGGTTATGTATATTTTATATGTTTGGAATTCTCAAGGTCTGGAAAGACAGCCTGTTCTAAAGGCATGCTCAACAAGTAATTGTGGAGGATGATAACAGTGATATTTTGATTTTCATTTTAGCCAACTAAGGTGTATAGAAACTCATTATAGTGTAAAATGCATTTTAAATTCATCTTATATATAAGTATTTCATATTCAAAATTATGTATTAAAAAGTATTTTCCATCTGTTTCTTTCATCACTGAACTGGAACTACTTTACTCCTTTGCTTCTTTTTATAGTATAATTTATATTTTTGCAGAAATTCTGATGATTTAAATTAATCTTTTCCTGATTATAAAATTGTTTCTTATTTCATCTTTTCTTCTATATAAAATATTCCAAAATTATTTGAAGACTCGGGCTCAATTACTATTTTACTTCTAATCAAATTTCTCCAATTCTAATGAAGTAAATTCTTATTTTTTCCTCTAAATTTTCTTATTTTTCATTTTAATGCTTTATATAGCTTTCCTTTCAACACTCTATCCAGAGAATTAACCAGAAAGATAAAAGTTGGCTTTAAACAATATTTATTTAAACTCCAGATATATGTTTACAATAAGAATCATAACAACCCCAAAACATTTAAGTGCACTTTATTTTTCCTACTAGTACATTTTTATTTTTTGATCATGTTATACAGTCATACAATGCATTTTTATCCTATTCACCCCACTACCCTCTCTTGTTCCTCTCGTAATTCTTCGACACCCATTCTTCTTTATAATTGTTAGTAGTATTTCTAAGAAAATACTTTTATATTTCGGTATTCTTGATATCTTCACACAATCTGTAGGACTCAAAAATTACACAAGTAAGGCAACATGAAGAATTCCCAGAAATTCTCAGCTTTAAGGCTACTGATCAAATATTTCACAGAGGACAGGGGTGTGATAAGATGGGAGACTATGTGGTTAAGATAATTGAATATAGCTACCTTAATCTCTAAAACACGCCACTTTGAACCTTATTGCCTTTTCCTCTTGCAGCTTGCCTGACACCACAGCACTTACCATTTGTTCAGTCAAAATTTAATAAAAGGAGAAAACTGCTATGTTATTTTCCCAAATGTTTACTGTGTGCATTTCTCATTTGCCAGTGATTTGATTGGCAGCTTGATATGACCCTGGATTTTAATTTTATATGAAATTTTGTGGGAAATATATTATAGAATTCATAATCAAAAATGACTGCAGATCCCTTGTAAGTGTTTTTTCTAAGGAAGATTTTGTTTCTCCAACTTGTATTTGATATTTCTGAAACACAATGAAGATCTCCATTAACAACTTGCAAATGCTTTTGTTACTTGTCATGATGAAAAGGGCTACAACCCCCTTTAAAACATGCTTTAGTCACTGGAGTTGCTAGAAATAACTTGTTGTATGTTGGTTAAATTTTCATAAGTTGCTCAAGAATCTTTCTTCAAGTGTGTTTTGTTTTTTCACTTTAGCACCTGTTGAACATCTTTGACTAGACAGAGTGCAGAGTCATGGTAGATGGTAGATACTATAGAAATTATTGCTGTAGATTGAAACACTAAGGTACATATAGTAAGTACTGTTTCTGATATTCACAATTTGGAGGTGGATTAGCCAAAATCACAACTGTTGCAATTTACCTCTTATCTGCTATGTATAAAAAAATTAAAAAATAAAACCTCAGACAGTTGCTATTTTCACTGTGAGCATTGGAGTTTGAAATCCTATCTGATGAGATTCATTACTTATTAAGGAAAGAGAAAGACGTGTATGGATTTCATTCCAGCTAAACCTGAAAAATTCATTGTCTTATTATTTATGCTGATGTGAATTAAAATTCCTTTTGGAAACCCATGGCTATCATTTAAAAAGAAATACTGCAACTAATCATAATGTCAAATAAATATAACTCCCCTAAACATAAATAAAATATCCACTGAAAAATTTTCATCATAATTTAAAATGTTTTAAAGCTCATAGTATAACAACTCTGCATATGGTAGTCTTCTGTTTCTGTTATGAAATGCTTGCCAAAATTGCTTTTGTCAATTGCAAATAATGAATATGGCTATGATAAGAATGCTGTTCTTGAAGAAGCATGAGGGAAGGCTTAGTGAAGTCTTAGCTGTTCAAGGGAGATGGCTTGGTAGATAAAGTGCAAATTGTTCAGTTTGAGTATCCAACTTTCCCAACTTTCATCCCCAGACCCTACACAAGGGAGCACACTGATGGCAAAATGAGAGGCAGAGACAGGAGAATTCCTGGAAGCTTATGGAGAGCACATAAAAGAACAACATCAGTGCAAAATCCAAAGAGAAACCTACTTCAAATGATATGGAAAAGTGAGGGCCAACCCAAAAGTTGTCTTCTGGCCTTCACAAGTACACCCATATTGACACAAAAGGAAGAAAGAAGAAAGAAGAAAGAAGAAAGAAAGAAAGAAAGAAAGAAAGAAAGAAAGAAAGAAAGAAAGAAAGGAAGGAAGAAAGAAAGAGAAGGGAGGGAGGGAGGAATGAAGAACAGAGAAAGAAAGGAAGGAAGTTTGTAGTTATTTGAAATAATGATGTTTTAATTGTGACTTATTCACACTAAAGCATGTTATTTGTGGAGAATCCTTCATTTCTGGTATGATTATGCAATTGGAAAAATCTCAGTCATAGTGTCAAAAGGATTAATACTGTTCTTATATTTTAAAAATATTCCCAAATAATGATTCTGTGAAATGAAACCCAAGCCATATCAAATAGCAAGTAGAAAATATCAACAAATTCTGAGTGTTTCAGTAGTATACATAGAATATTGATCCAGTCTGCATTTCTAAACCTGTACTTTTTCACCTTAACCTCCAATGGAGAAACCATCAAAATCCAGGAAAACTTACTTGAAATCAAATTTGAGGGTCTCTTGGTAGGTAAAAGTGCAAAACTTGATTGTTTCTTATGTGCTGCTCTTTCCATGACTCAAAGTTAGACATGCTACATGTGAAGTCTGATGTTTCACAAAGTGCATTGTGGACTCCATAGGTTATTCCTCCATATCCCCACAATGTGGCTGCAGAATTGTGTGTTAACTAAATGTGTTCTTTTCACAAATTCCCTCAGTCACTTGCATATTTGGGCAGCAGCCACAGCCACAAGCTGGGTTCAGAAACTCAAGTGAAATGTAAAGAATGGAATACCTGGCCACCTTCTCTGAGCTCTGCTTTTAAGTGCAGGAACTTCATCCTGGTGTTCTCTAGATTCTCCTCCTTCTGCCAGTCACAATTCCTAATTAGCTTCCCCAAAGGAGGAAAAAGATGGATTATATTTTAATATCCAGAGACTAAAATTAGTTTATATTTTAGCAAGTTAGCACTTCTGAGCAGTTGATTTACTCTTGAAGCTGCAAAATCTGTGAGCTTGCAATTAATCATACGTTGGTCATTTTCTTTCAGAAATGTTCAGTTTGGCTGTCTGTATCATAATAGGGAAAACATGTAATTTATGCAGTTTAGAAATTATAGCCTTGTGTTTAACTATGTCATAATATATTTTCTCACCCGCTCATTGTTCTTAACACTATAAAAGAATGTCATTTCACTAGGATTTATTTAAGCAAAACCTTTAAAGTGAGATCCCAGGCAAAACAGTAACCTCTTGGAGTTTTGCCTTAAATGAGTGCTTTTAGAATTATTTTGACCATCCTTGAATTTTTTATGGTAACTTCGGAAAATACTTTTTAAACAGAAGAACACATTATTTGCTTTCTTCATGCAGTAAGGATGCTATATCTTGGTGAGGCTGTCTTTAATATTCTCATGCACATAGCACATGTAAAAGTATTTTGTTGGGCTGGAAAGATGGCTTAGCTGTTAAGTACTTGCCTGTGAAGCCCAAGGACCCCAGTTCAAGGCTCAATTCCCCAGGACCCACATTAGCCAGATGCACAAGAGGGCGCACACATCTGGAGTTCATTTGCAGTGGCTGGAGGCCCTGGCACACCCATTTTTTTTTTCTCTCTCTCTCTCTGTCTTTCTGTTGCTCTCAAATAAATAAAAATAAAAAAATTTAAAAAACGTATTTTGTTAGTGCACACAGAATATATACAGCAACTCCCCAGTGGCAATGTGATAATTGAAAGACACTGTAAATTCAAAGGAATAGATGTCTTTTAATTCACCAAATTAAAAAAAAATGGGCACTTATTTGAAAATCAAAAACAGTACATGTTTGAGGCAGTTGCCTCAACTAACCTTTGCCAGAAAATTAACCCAAAACTTGTTTGACATCCTTGAGTAGCATATCAGAGTGCTGCCAGAATACTGATCACTCACTGTGCTATGAAACAAACCAGTGAGACTGCCAATTGTGTTCATTAGAATTCATTCATATCTCCATAAAAAGTTAATTAAAAGTAAGAGTGAAAAGGAATTCATGTCTAACATTCTTATTAAATCCAAATCACCAAAGTGATTTCAAATCTAAATCAACAATCATTAAGACAACTCTCCCTCCAAAAGGTCCTATGTACCTTGAAAGGCTGCCAAAACAGGTAGGGGCATAGAAATCCTGGATAAAGAATTCGAAATTAAGGCACCAGTCCTACCAATATAGATATTATTCTGTTAATATTATTTTTTAACGTTTTTACTATTCTTGCTGATTACACTTGACTGACAAAGGTATCTCTTAGCTAAATATCTATTCACCCATAAGCATAGGTGACTTCTGAAACTAGTGCTACACCTCCTTTCTCAAGGAACTTAGCTCCATCTGTAGCTTTGGAAATGAATAATGGTACAGGGTAACCATGGGAATGTAACATTCAAAGCCAAACAAAATCATCTGATACACAGACCAGTATATGTAGAAACCAGCTGCCAAAACAGAAGCCAGGAGACAAGCCATAGCTTCCTGATTCCTCAAAGAGACTCAATTTCTAACACAATATCTAAGTGCCTCTGGTAGAGCTGTTAAAAAGCAAATGTGTTTGAACATGAAATGTTCTGTTTTTAACATGAAGCTCTTTCCCAGCCTCTGTTTCTTCCATGTTGGGGAAGATATCTGTTCCTTTTGTTTCCAGAATACCAAAGTGAGAGCCCATGTGAAGGAGGAAGAACCTTCCTGACAAGTCACAGAAAGCCTTAGGCTCATTTCATATTCAGTTCTTGGCACTGGGGTCTGGGTGGAGGTGGGCAGGTCCACCCTGCCTTTCAGTCTCATTAATCATTTGGCTTTCCCTCTGCTGCTCGCTGCATCTTCTGGAGGAAGCCTTCTCTTTATTCATTCAGACAACCCTTTGGATTAAACAGAGCCAGCTAAATGTCAAAGCAAATCTGAGTCTTGATGCAGATAATCATTTCAATAATATTTCTCCATTTGTGCCCAAACACCAGGGGAATAAAGCTTTTCTGCTGTCAGGTACTGTAAGACTGCAGTTGGTGTAAATGCTTGACACTGAGCCAGATGGCTTAGCCGTGCCTCAAACATATGTTCAACAAGCAGGCTTGCACACATTGGAATTTTATTATTTTGAACTGGTGAGGCTTGCATATTTATTTACTTGACCCCCTTTGGTGTCACTTTGGTATTAAAACAATCAGTTATAAAGCTTCTCCAAGCAATAGGGTAGGGCTAGTTTATAAACTACTTGTCAGTTTCATATCACCACCTGCAGTGGAGTATTCCTCATCTCATGGCCTCCTCTTGATAATTTAAAGAAAAAAGGTGGCAAGGTCTATGTGGCTGAGAGAAGAAGGAGTGGGAATTGAAGGAGAGAATGCTGGCATACCCTAAAGATAAAGATGAATGTGCCCTTTTCTAACCAACTCTTTACATGACCCTGAGGACAAGTAATTTTCTCATGTATTACCATGTATATTTCATTCAGAGAATCTTGTCTGGGCCTTAAGGAATTCAGCCATTAAAATATACTACTGTATGTCCCCTTCAAAATATCAGAGGAAAAATATCTATCCATCTCTCTATCTATCTGTCCATCTGTCTGTCTGTCTGTCTATCTGGCTGGCTAAAGAGTGTGTCTGCAACATATGCTTATACATGTATGTATAATTAATCTATATTTGTATACTCATGCATGGAGTACATATATATATATATGTATATATGGCTAAATATTCTACATATATACATATGTATGCCTTCTTTCTTGTGTATGTGTATATGTACATGCCTAAGAGTATGCTAAAGATGAAAAACCATGCCAATAATTTTGTCAAAAGAATTTGTGATTACAACAAATATTTATAATGCTACTGGTATGCCTTTCAAAATACAACTCAAGTGGTTTTACTGCTCAGTTGAAATGCTTTTAGATGATTAATTACAAGTATGTACCACCATGTCTGGCTTTCCTATAGCTTTCATCATGTTCTAGAGTAGATCCATCATCAAAAAAATAGTGTATGTGGGCTTTCTTAGAGATAGGAATAAAATCAACCATTATCAAGATCAGAAAAATGAAGAATATATACTTTAATGAATTCTTGTTTTGGAGTTTTATTTAGAATTTTATGGTACCATTGCCATTTGGGTCCAGTTTTGTGTGCCCCCACCCCCATCCTAACCCTCCCCACCCACCCCACCCACCCTATTGTCCAGTCCTCAAGATGCTTATTAGGTATGTCAGCATCTCGGGCAGATTTGGGTTAGGAGCTGTAGATGAGTGAGACTATGTGACGATTATCTTTCTGTGATTGGGTGAGTCCACTGAGAATGATCTGTTCCAGGTTCTACCATTTTTCTTCAAATTTCATTGTGTCATTTTTCCTTACTGCTGTGTAGGATTCCATCATGTAGATAAACCCATCTTGGCTATCCATTCGTCTAATGATGGACATCTGGGTTGATTCCAGCTTTTAGCTGTTATGACTTTAATGAATTCTTAACTCTACACATTATATACCCTTGAATTTATATTCTTTCTTTCTTTCTTTCTTTGAGACGGAGAAAAAGAGAGAGGGAGAGAGAGAAAGAAAGAGCGAGCGAGAGAGAGAGAGAGAGAGAGAGAATGGGCATACTGGGGCCTCCAGCCATTGCAAAGGAGCTCCAGATGCATGTGCCACCTTGTACATCTGGCTTTATAGATCCCAGGTCATTAGTCTTTGCAGGCAAGTGCCTTAAATGCAGCTTCATTCCTCTAGCCCTGAATTTATATTCTTTATACAAGTACAGAGAAGAATTTAATTTTATAATGATAAGCTTTAGATTGTGTCTTTGCAAACAGGAAACAACATCATTTCAAAATCATAAACCCTAAACTAACATCACTATGAAATATATTTTAATTTAAAATGTAATTCATGTTATATATAATGTTGGTTTAATTATACTTTATAATAATCCAGTACTCCAAAACATCATTAAATTTTTTTAACAACAGCAACATGTTCTTCATATGTAGATATAGGTATTAAATAAATGCTATTTACTCATAATATTGAGTTTACAAGAGGTTTTTGTGTCAGCCTAGGGAAATAGTACAACTACCTTTGAAAATGAAAGAAAACCCACACAATTATGTCTTTCTGTTGGCCTCTAATTTATTGCAGTAAGATTAAATCATTCTAGACTTTCTGAATTCTTAATTACCAGTATGCTGAGAATGGTCTTTATACATGATCAACTTCTATTAAAGACTTTTTAGCTCTATTAATTCACTTCTGTGCCAACAACCCTGCCTTACAATTGTTCTGAGAAGACCTCATTATGTGTTAAGTACTGATACATCACAATATTGCTCTCTTTCTATGTATGTATGCATTTATTTATTTATTTTATTCTTGGTCATTCTCTTTTTTTAAATTATCTAGCTCTTAGTAGAAGTCTCCTTCCATAAAAAATATATATATATATAGACATTATGTGCCTCTTGTTCCCTTCCTGTTACATGTTTCCTATATGAGAAAGTCTTTTCCTGTCTGAGAGACAAAGGAGCACAGTTGAAGGACAATGCCCACTCAGCTGTCCCAATGAGTCTGTTCTGAAATGCATGGTGTATCTTTCTCCTTTGAAAATCATTTTGTACCACTTGGCCAGTTTGAAAACTTCAAACCGCAATGGAAAAAAAATAAAACACAAAAACTTCCATAGCAAACATTATGTCAAAGCCTCAGCAAGTGACTTTCTAACCAAATGAACAGTAAAATTTTCTACAGGACAGCTGAATACGGTGCTATTTCCCTGAAGATAGTCTTCTAATCACATATTCAGTCCTACCAGTAACACTTGTTTCTCTCAATGAAGATGCTTGCCCACACAAGAATAGGCTTTGTGGCTGTGATATAAATCGTAAGAACCATAAAGACAGTAAATATGTTCTTTGCTTTACTTGTGGGTAGAAGGGGATGCCTCTTGGAAAATGACAGGGATAACGGTTTCCTAACCATAATCCCTCTCTTCATACTCACAGCCTGCTTATCAAGACCCAGAGTACCAAGTACTAAGATGAGAGTTGAGAAACATCAGTGAAATTTGAGCATCCGTGTAAACACAGAGAGCAATGACCAGGCCCATATAGTCCTTGCCATGATGATACAGTAATCCATAGGGATGTGATTATGTGAGTAAGAGACAAGAGAGAATCTATGAATGAGATCTAAGAGGACACAGAGTAGGACAGATAGAGAGCACATCTGCTTTGTGCATGCCCCTTTGGAGTACTGGGGAAAACATGGATTCTACTCTAGCAGTCTGTCCAAACAAGCTTCCAGTTGATGCTAACACTGCGGATCTCTAGATCCAACTGTAGAGAGATGCTTTTGAGAGCATTAGAACAGGAGTCCTTCCTTTATGACTCAAAGAGTGATGGGGAAATGCATCTCTGTATGGTATATGCAAAGAGAAACCTCAAGAAATGAATGCTGGTAAACATAAAAGAACAGAGACTTTGTAAGGCTAACAAGAACAAAGTGACTCAGGTAAAAGAAAGGCTGGGCATGCTTCTGCCCAGACAGAGAAACAAAAACCACCCAGCAGTTTGATCTGACACCTCAATGTGCAATTGCAATCGCACAAAACAAGATGAAAGCCAGAAGCACCAGTGCAGCAGGTAAAGTCGAATGCCTTCATTTGCTACTTTGTACACATGACCTAGGACTGCACAGGAATGCAGATGATACTGTGAGGAAAGAAAGTCAGGAACTCATGAATGGTGAGTAAGGAATAATGGCAAGCAAAAAATGTAAATCAAAAAAAAACTGAGTTTATAATGCAGGCCCTAGTAACTAACAGATTTTAACAATCTCTAGAGAGGAATCATATTGACAAGCAGAGTTATCTCCATATCACAATACGTAACAGGTGAGTTTTCTAGATGTCTAAGAAAATGACCTCATCATGGTGTGCTGTACTTAGTGGAATATTTTATCTTCAAATGTCAGTTTGGAAAGATCTAACTTTAGCCTTGCCTGGTGGCAAACGCCTTTAATCCCAGCACTTGGGAGGCAGACGTAGGAGGATCGCCGTGAGTTTGAGGCCACCCTGAGACTACAGAGTGAATTCCAGGTCAGCCCGGGCTAGAGTGAGACCCTACCTCGAAAAACAAACAAACACCAACAACAACAACAAAAAGATCTAACTTTAATAGACCCTTCAAAGTATCCTAGAACAAATAGATGATCCAAACAAGAGGGTGCCCACCAGCTAATTTTAAACACTGTATTTGTTTATTGAACAATACCAAAGAATATACTGCTTAGGTAGGAATTACATCTTAGGCATCATAAGGTATTATACAGATTTTTGTCATGTTTTTTCACACTAATGATAAGCAGTGCATTTGGAATACCTTAGTCATTTGAGTTTATCTCTTTTGTGCATTAGGATAGAGTTTTAAAAGTGTTTATCAGTGATTCATTTTAGTCCTGTGTCTGTGTTTGTAAACATTGCTGTGTTAGAACCATTTCTGAGTAAGCCAATAGCATGGGCATTGGTATATGGGCAGCTGGTTCTTATCAGAAGCCAGCACTATCTTTTCATTGGTTCATTCTTACTGATTTAATGCAAAAGGAAAATACCCCTTTGGTGTAGGATAGGCATCCATACTTTTATAGTTTAATAGTAATATTTCATGTGGAATGTGTGTATTTAGAATCCTTTCTCCCCAGAATCTTTGATCCTTTGGAAGAATGAGAGACCAAATGACCTCCCAGCCCCTCTGACCAGTGTAGATCATCTTCTTTCTGTTCTATCTTCTACAAGTCATGGCATTGTCTTCTGAAAAGCTGTTTCTTAATGATTTATTGTCTGGAATTATTGTCCATTGACTTCTATGGAAAGGTTTTCTTTATATAAAAACTAAAATCTAGGGAAAAAAGTGAAATTCATGTATCCTGCTTATGTTCATAAACCTTGCTCTGTTAAACAGATAGTAGCTGATCAATAAACAAGCTTGAATGATGACAGAGCAAGAGTCTGCTGCAAATATATATATATATATATATATATATTTTGGTTTTTCGAGGTAGGGTCTCACTCTAGTTCAGGCTGACCTGGAATTCACTATGTCGTCTCAGGGTGGCCTCGAACTCATGGCAATCCTCTTACCTCTGCCTCCCAAGTGCTGGGATTAAAGGCGTGCGCCACTACGCCCGGCTTGCTGCAAATATATTTATGTATCCAGAGAAGTTTTCCATTAAGTGGGCATATCAAATATTTTCATTTCAGATAATATTTTTGAATAGTCTATGAAATATTTTTGTTGAAATGAATGGTACTTTGTCAATATGAATAAATATCTACTGAATTTTACACTTTTAAATTTTAGGCATTTGTATTTTATCATTTTAATATAGCTATAATTTAAAGATGAAATGGCTTTAAAAAAACATTTTTATTTATTTATTTAATTATTTATTTATTGAGTGAGAGAGAAAGAGAGAGAGTGAGAGAAAGAAAAGAGACAAACCAGTATCTCTAGCCATTGCAAATGAACTCCAGATGCATGTGCCACCATGTACATCTGGCTTATGTGGGTTCTGAGGAATCAAACCTGGATCCTTATCTCTCCAGCCCAGGTGAAAAGGTTTTTACATAAAAAATAACATTTAATTCCTCTTTATGAGATACATAATATAATGTGTATTGACCAAATCAAGGTAATAAGCAAAATCAAATAAAATTAAACTCCAAATTTGTAGTATAAGTGCTTCAGATATCAAACTATAAAAGAGAATATTTAACTCACAGTAGGTTAGTGGAAGAAGATAAGAATAATAATGTTTATGTACTTATATTTTTACAAATATACCAAAATAGCACACATTTTAAGAGGGACTTCAGTGTTTATCAAAGAAAATAATGATTGACAAATATCACTCATGTAAATATTACTTTGTTCAAAACTACTCAGTACTCACTTGCTATTGCTCTCCTTGTTCTCTTCAATCTTCACTTTTATATTGATAGATTTTGTAACTCATTATCTATTATGTAATTAACATATACTACACATATTACCACTTCAAGTAGTCAAGGCTCCTGACTGTATTCTATTAATCATAGGTTCTTATGTGTAAAAGATATATGTACCGTCTCCAAAGAGCAAATCACAGTATGTCTGGAAAACAATCATTCCTATAGTAACTGGAATTCAGGATGACTTAACTGGCTTATCCAATTTTACCTTCTTTAGACTCTCCATGCTCAATATAAAGGTTAATATGGAAAGACTGATTGTTTCTGATCCCTGCTGTGAAGAGTGGACCATGAAGAATTAACATCATAAAACAATGATTACTAGTGACTTGAATGTTAAAGTGGTAGAGTGATGTGGTGGAGGTGCCCTGACTGGGAATATAAGCCCCCTTCTCCTTCTAGCTAATGGCTAACAGAAATTAGCCTAAGGACCTATGTACGATCTTTCTCCAGATCCCATGTACACTAGATGTACAAAGGTGAGGCAAGCACAAGGTCACACACACCAACTTCGTGGTGCAAATATCTGGAGTTCTATTATAGTGGCTGAAGCCCTGGGGTGTCAATGCTCTCTCTCTCTCTCTCAAAAAAAAAAACAAAAAAAGAAAAGAAAAGAAAGGGAAACAAAGAAATTTATATTGGAAATCACAACTGTAGTGAATATATGGTGAATAGCAAATTCCAAAGACAGGGCCTGATCCTATGAAGAATTATGAGGAGCTTTTTTAGCAGGACAGGTGACTTTATTTTTATTTATTTATTTATAAGAAACAGAGAGAGGGAGAGAGAGAGAGTGAGAATGGGCACGCCAGGGCCTCTAGCCACTGCAAACGAACTCGAGATGCATGTGCCACTGTGTGCATTTGGCTTATGTGGGACCTGGAGAATTGAACCAGGATACTTAGACTTCACAGGAATACACCTTAACCACTAAGCCATCTCTCCAGCCCAAAACAGGTGACTTTAAATCATACTGTGCCTCAGTAGATGTGACATATTCTTCAGAGACACCAACCTCTTTCTGAGTCTTCTTTCCTTCTCTCTGTCTCAACACGTCATCTTTGGAAGAGCCAAAACTACTTTTCAAAATGAGAAAAGCAGAAACTGAGAGACGATAAGAACTGTAGCCACCTTTCACTAGCTTACCAAACTTATTCCCAGTTTAAAGAATGGACAGACCTAATTCTCAATCGAGTTTGGAACCGGGTGTTCTAATTACAAATTGAGACTGCCTGTGAGGTAGAGTAAGCACAGAGCTTACCACTACCTAAGAAGGATTGTGAAGCTGGGGGCATCTCCAGAATGTTCATCCAGTAGCAGAAGAAATATCTGCCCTAATGCACACATTTTAAATGGAAAGCAAGATAGGAATATACAAGGAATTTTGACCATGTTTTCATGTCATGTCAGCTCAACAGAACAGGATTCATAAATTTTGTCTCTTGGTATCCTCTCACACAAGTTAAATATGAAGATGTTTTCAGTATTAAATATATAAAGCATTCTACATCTCAGAAATCTGTCTTGTCTTGGAGGTAAGATGGTCGAGAAAATGTAAAAATTGCATTCCATGAACTTAGGTCAGCCCTGACAGCAAACCCTGGTCAAAGTGTCCTGAGCATCTACAACTAAACATTACAGTCAAATGCCTAAAACAATACAGTAGTAAATACCCAGGAAATAAATAGCAAATCAAAGTCAGAAGTATCACAACAATAATGCATGAAAAGAAAAAATGTTTATTCTATAAATGCAACTAGAACAATATAAATATTTGTTAACATAATTCATTGTATAATCATATTAGATACCAAAAGAGTAGTATAACAGCCAACAAATAAGAATTATTTTAAAACAAGTATATTCTGCATCCCATGTGGAAAAAAAATATTTTATAACAGTATAGTGTTTCTAATGCTATGAACTACATCAAGCTATAAGACTCAAAAAAAATAAGTGAATTAGAAGGGCAGAGTTTTAGCCGGGCATGGTGGCGCACGCCTTTAATCCCAGCACTCAAGAGGCAGTGGTAGGAGTATTGCCATGAGTTCAAGGCCACCCTGAGACTCCATAGTGAATTCCAGGTCAGCCTGGGTTAGAGTGAGACCCTACCTCGAAAAACCAAAAAAAAAAAAAAAAAAAAAAAGAAGCAGGGCAGAGTATTTCTCATTATCAATTTAATAGTGTGTATTGTTCTGACAATTTTAGATGATTCAGTAGAGAATATTATATGTGTGTGTGCGTGTGTGATACAAATGTAATTGCCATTGTTAACAATTTCCCATGTCCCTATTTATTTTATTTTACTTTATTTTAAATATTTTTACTTATTTGAGAGAGACAAAAAGGAGAGAGAAAGAGGATATGGGTTCACCAGGGACCCTTTCCACTGAAAACTCTAGATACATATGCCACTTGGTGCACCTGGCTTTCTGTGGGTACTGGATAATCAAATCTAGGCTATTAGGCTTTGCAAGCAAGTGCCTTTAACTGCTGAGTATTCTCTTCAAGCCCCATTCCATTTGTTTTTAAGTCTCCTAGTTTTTCATTTTGCTTCAATAGTTGTTTTCTATATAGTGTTTCTCAGATCCACTACTTAAGGGTAATACAAAATGAGCTTTATTCTGTGAAATTAATTATGCCCTCAAGTCCCCATGTCCCCAGATGCTAAAAACTTACCAATTTATGTTCTTCCAGTATAAACTCAGACTCTCTGGAATAAGTACTAGGGAAAATTATTTCCCTGCCCCCCCATGTTTTTCTTTCTCCTCCCCCTGCCAGGGGAATGTGAGCTCCCAAAGACTTGTATAAGGTTCCAAGTCTAGGACAGGACTTTGAAGCTTAATGCTTCCTTGAAAACCAGTGTTCTCTACTGCTAATAAATGGTTCTCTCCTTCAATACTGGCTCCTGGGCCAAAGTCATACTGGCTTGAAATGATATCACCTGACATGTTACTTGTAAAATCTCTTCAAGCATGTTGAGCCAAAGAAACTGTTGGGTTTGTGGGGTTAGAATTAGGAGACGGGAGATTTTGTACTGCTTGCCCACACCTGTTTACTTGGACTTTCCAACAGACCTCTGCTCTGTTATCACCGTGGAAAGAGGTGTGATGTCTCCCGGACACGTGATTCAATAGTTTAGTTTCCTAGTTTCTATGAAAGGAAGGACAAAAGCTGGTGGTTCTTTAAAGCTCAGAGTTTTTGAGCTATTGTCCTATTCCTTGTAAACCCTCACATGCTAGTGCTTGGATCCTTAGCAACGTTTTTTTTTTTTTTTTTTTTTTTTTTTTATTAATCTTTTGGTTTTTCAAGGTAGGGTCTTACTCTGGCCCAGGCTGACCTGAGGTTCACTATGTAGTCCCCAGGTGGCCTCGAACTCATGGTGATCCTCCTACCTCTGCCTCCCAAGTGCTGGGATTAAAGGCGTGTGCTACCATGCCTGGCAGGATCCTTAGCAACTTCTGGTGAAAAAAAAAAAAAAAAAAACCTGTAAAAGAATCATGAATTGATCACAACACCATGGTTCATAAAATAAGATCAGATCTATGATCTTAGCTATCCAGTCTTTTAAATTTAGTAAGAAAAACTGTGTTTTAAGTAATCACTTTTCTTTCTCAAATAGCCTACCTGTAGTCAATTCAAGATGGCTTGGGAGAATATCATCCCTTCCAATTATTTACAAGAGTCTCCTTCACAACTTTGCTGTTTACCTAAAGTGGTAGCTCTGTAATATATTTGAAAATCTGATGTGTTAGCTTGTTTACACTGTGATTTAATTCTACATAATTAACTTTCAAATATGATTTAAACTGTCGTGATAAACACAAACAAAAAAGCCTTTAAACTACAGTTCTATTGACTTCTCTTTTAATTGCCTTTCCAAAAGCTTCTGTCATATCTTTTTTTAAATTTTATATCCTTTTTAAAGCATGTTTTTTTCATAAGATCATACTACTCACCCATTTCTTGTTTGTCATATTAAAATGTATATTTGCTAAATTAATTCTGTTTTCACTATCTATTGATTCTATTTGCCTGCCATATATTAACTAACCCTGTTTAACATACCTCTGTCATTTTGTTTTAGGTGTTACTTTTATACATCAATTTTTGTCACTGGGTAGAAATCAAATGACTCATTTACAGCATCATAGCTTGAATTCTTAATATCCTCATTTACTAATTTTTTATGAGAGATATTTCCTTGATGTTTTCCTTGCTTTTATGTGTTGGTAATTAGGTTGTATTTTGTCTTTTTGACTTTTGAAATTTGTAAACTATGTCATTACTTGGAAAAATTTCTTAAATTTTCTAATATATTTATATCTATGGGCACTGGTGAGATTACTCAGTGGATAAAGCACTTGCTGGGATAACATGAGGACCTGAGTTCAGGTCAAATGTAAAACTTAGCCCTATAGCATTGTGCCCTTTGGATGAGAAGGGCTAACAAGCCTGGTGAATCCAGCAGTGGACAGGAAGACCCTGCTTCAAACAAAGTGGAAGTAGAGGGCTGAGAGCAAAAAGTTGTACTCTAACCTCCAGCCACACACCATGAGCATGTACACACACACACACACACACACACACACACACATTGTGCATCTACACACACACACACATCTGTGCATGTGTGTGCATAATTACTGTCAAAATAAAATGGTGCCATATTGAGTTCTCCCTATATAAGAATGTAGAACATAAACAAATACTTTCAATTTCATATATTTTTGCATCTTTTATAGTTTTCATAAATTTCTTTTTTAAGAACGGACAATAAATTTAATATCCATTGAGCATCTACTACTTATGGGTCACTCTATTGTACTCACTTAACTATTTACATATGGGACCTTTCATGTACTTACAATAAACAGAGGTATCTCCAGTGCATATTTGAGAAAAGGAAGCCAGACATGTTACTATTGCTAATGGCATTGTCACGTCTATCAAAACAAAATAAAATGAGTCATTATTATCAAGGCAAAAGCCTATAATCCTAAGGACAATAGTCTATTATTCTCACAAGAGTTATTTTTATTATTTTTCGTTTATTTTTATTTATTTATTTGAGGGTAATAGACAGAGAAAGAAAGAGGCAGAGAGAGAATGGGTGCAACAGGGCTTCCAGCCACTGCAAACGAACTGCAGACACGTGCGCCCCCTTGTGCATCTGGCTAACGTGGGTCCTGGGGAAGCGAGCCTCCAACCGAGGTCCTTCCGCTTCACAGGCAAGCACTTAACTGCTAAGCCATCTCTCCAGCCCAAGAGTTTTTGTTTAAGTACAACTGGGCTGGACTTTTTGAATCTATATTATACATATGAGATGCACTCTAACTTTTTTCCAAGATGGAAATGTAGTTTCTATCAGCATTTTTCACTGACAAAGAAGTCCATTGTTAGGAGAAAACGGTCACATGGTCAAAGGACAGCACATCTCTGACACTCCTTCCCATTTACTTGGGTCACTGCTCTGAAGTGTGCTTTGAGGAAGATAACCCAATCCAACGTCAGCAGTTGCCTTTTGAAAAGACCTGTCACTTTGTGTCAATTGTAGGAATTTTTGTCAATTTCTGAAGTCATTTCATATTTGCTTTGCATTACATCATTTTGCTCTTGTCCAAGTAAGGGAAGATGTACCTGAAAATTGATTGGACAAGACAATTCCCTTCCCAAATACAGATAAGCCTGAAAGGCAGAGGTGAAAAACAGCTCATGTTTCAGTCGCAGCTAAAATATCTAAGAAACAAAACATCAGTTTTTAAATTTACTTTAGTATTGCTTCCATTAACATTAAACAGACTGAAATAAAGTGAGCTGAAATTGGCTGAAATTTAAACTCATTATCTTCCTGTTTTTATAATCTTTGATCTAATCTAAACTTGATACATCTTTAAATACTTATTTATCTTTTACTTAAAATGCATAATTAAATGGTAGAATTTTATATTTTGTGATAACTGTGCTGTCTTACACATCGTAGGCTATGAATTTGACTTGCCTTTCTGAGAGCAGAGGCGCTTACAACACATCCTAACTTTCTTTGCACTCTCTCTGGGAAATGTGTGGCCAGGAAGTAGATTTGATTCATATAAAGTGTGATCTCTATTATCTGAGTGGATATCTTCCTTGGCATCATAATTTAGCTGGCTGAAGAAGCGTTCACTTCTTTTCTCAAGGTTAGATATTTTCTGAAAATTAACATGCACTTTAAATTGAGGAACTAAAAAGCATCTATCTGTTTTGAAATTCTCCTTCCCCTAAAATTAAAGATTTTTGGAAGATATACATTTGTTTTTCTCAAAAGCAGAACCATGGAAAATTTAGCATATCACTCTGAATCAGTAATATAAGGATTAATACTCAATATATGGAGAATATATGAAGGAATATGTCTTTTACGACATTTCTTTTTATGAGTGAGAAGGGACCTAATAAATTATGATATTAAATCTCTTCTCACAAGTGAAGATAAATGTCATCAAAGGCTTAAGGTCTCATGCATTACATATAATGCACAGTTCTGTCTCTCTTCTGTATTTCTATATTTTGTCAAAATCATACAATGGGCCTTACTTCATCATCAAATACTTTTTCTTTGAGAAAAAAAATAAAATAATATATTGAGAGAAAAATGTCTGATTTCATTTACGCACTTGCTTAACTTGCTGTATCTGCTGCTAGGTTACACTGCTTTTATGCTTTTCCTGTAATTTCCCATCTCTGAATGCAGATCTCCGTAGCATTGATGCTTTTATGCTCAATAGTACAAGTATGAGGAGTGTCTTTTTTAGTGTTACTTTGTCTCATTGTGTGGCCTGTAGAGACTTATGCCCATCATATAGTATTTAAGTAGTCTTCACCAAACACCCTACAATACATATTAGATTCAGAGGTAGCATCCTGTACCCTTCTGTTGCCCTTGAAACAAATGGCTCATTACACTGTCAATCCTACTGCTTCTGTCTTTTTATTACAATTTCTACTTTTTTCCATTCATAAATGCCTTAGATGGAACATCATAATCTTTTACTTGGACAATTTTATAGTCTGCTAAAGCAATGGCTTTCAAACATTTTTCCTGTCACCATGAAGAAGTATATTTAGATTATGAGTTACTATAGACATATATAACTAAAATGGTATGTGTGTGTGTGCGTGTGTGTGTAATTTATAAAATAAAAGTTTCAGAAAAACAATTCTGAACGTGTAGTGCAGACTGATACTTTCTATTCTAATCTATTATTAAAAGCAAGTTGATTTTATAAACTTAGGAGTTGCTACCTATAATTTGGTAAACATTGTCTATTTCCAGCCATGACTCCTACTAATGAATTTCCTACACTACCAGTAAGATTGTATCCCTAACAATTGAACTATATAACCTCTCCATTTAGTCTTTCTTAACTACTGGATCCTGATTAAACTCAGTACTGTAGCATAAAGGAGCTGTTCTTCCTGATTGTACTCCTATCATTTATACCTTGCTGCTCAAAGTCACATGCTTGAGGCATTCCATTTCCTATCTCTATCCTCCACACAGTACTTCTGCTTTCAAAAGAGGCAGCTTTAGCTGTTCATATTTCTATCCGTCAAGATTTTGCTCAAGCATTCCTCTTCACTTCTGTAAAGATTCTTCTAATCCCTCCCTCCCCCCCAAAAAATTACTCTTTACCTTTACCCCCATTGCACTTATAAAAAATCTAATTGAACATATTCACAGAGTTAACTTCCCAGAGATACCCATACCTTGCTTTGATAACCAAGCAAGCATTATCATAAAGATATAATTTTTGCCTCCTGGTTCATTCTCTTCAAATTTCCATTTTTTGTTGTTTCCTTTGAATTTTTGCACTCTTTTCATCAAGCATATTGCTCTACTATTCTTCAATATGGGAGGGCAGATTTCATTTATAAAATAGTAAATGACTTGGGTCTTGCATTGTAACACACACACACAAAATCAGATAATTAAAAGCCAAGAGTAAATGCATGAAGACAGTGTTTCCAACCAATGGTCAGAGAAAACACAGATGTGTAGTGCTGGATGGAGAGTGAAACAAAGTGAGGCTTGTTCCTTCATTTTGGGGGGAATTATTGTTTCTGCATAGTAGAATTCAGGATCACTGCGCTGGTATGGGGTTGGGGCAGACAGGAATTCAAGGAAGACAGATCATTTAGAAAGTGAAAGGAGTACTAGAAAAGACAATACTATTCAGAGAAATATTTACAGTGGTCTACCAAAATGCCCTTAAGAATTGGAGGCTAAATCCCATATGGATACTGATTTACATTCATCCCAGGTGAAACTAAGCAGGCTTGTAAAGATGAGCTGCCCAGGAGCTAAGAGCTACCACATTCCCAGAGCTCATTCTCACAGGACTAGCAGGCAAGCAAATTGTTAGTATTCATGGTGGAGAGCTTGTTGTGAATCTGAAATACTTGATAGGGAACTCAGAAGGGTCACACCTTAGAAGCAAACTTAAACTAGCTCTAGAGTCAAGGCTATTTTAGATACAGTCTAGCCAAGCTTAAAACTTACAGGATCTTAAAAGACTGGAAGTAACTTAACTTCATCGTAAAAAAAAAAAAAATCTTAACATTCTTTAAAAGTAGAATATTCTTTAAGGAAAAGTTAAAAAAAAAAAAGAAAACTAAACTAATCAACATTGTATTTCATAGTGTAGCACAATAAAATGTTACTATTTTATTGTGCATAATACAAATACTGTACAAAGTAGATAACTTGAGCCATAGCCCAAAGAAAAGCAATAACAAAAACTGAGTCAGAAATAGCAGAAATGAAGTAATTAGTAGGTATATCTTATGATTTAAAGGGAAATGCAAATAATGACTAAAGAAATAGAAGGTATAAATATTTCTATTTATTTGAGAGACTGGGGTTGGACAAAGAGAATGGGCATGCCAGGGCTTCTTCTCACTACAGACAAATTCCAGATGTATGTGCCACTTTACGCATCTGGCTTTATGTGGGTACTGGAGAATCAAATCTGAGCCATCTGGCTTTACAAGTAAGTTCCTTTTACAGCTGAGCCCTCTCTGTAGCCTGAAATACAATTTTTATTTTTTTTAATTTTACTTATTTATTTGAGAGACAATGAGAAAGAGAGAGAGAATGGGCATTCCAGGGCTTCTAGCCACTGCAAACAAACTCCAAATGCATGTGCCACTTGTGCATCTGGCTTATGTGGGTACTGGAGAACTGAACCTGGGTCCTTAGGCTTCGCAGGCAAGCACCTTAACTGCTATGCTATCTCTCCAGCCCCAAAATAGAATTTTTAAAGAACAAATAGAGCTGAGCAATATGGGCTCATAATACACTAAGTCCTTCAAAAGAGTCAAAATAAGTGAATTAAAGAAGTTAACAATAAAATATAGTCAAACCAAAGCACAAAGAGATGCAAGACAGGAAACATACATTGGATCAGGATTAACTGCAGAATGATGTCCGGTGGCCCAATATCTGACATATATTTTGAGGTTCAAAGAAAGGCATAAGGAAAGGACATATGAACTAATAACCAAAGCATATCAGATTTGATGACACTCATTATTGCACAGATTCAAAGATGACCACAAAGAGGAGCACCATCATAACACTACTGTAGACCAATGATGGACAGGAGCTTTAGCAGAACAAAAGTATAGACATGTTCAACATGGAGTGAAACAATCACTGATTGGCTGCTGATTTCCCATCAGTGAGAAGAGCACAACCTGAGTCAGCAGCATACTGTACTTAAAGTTTCAAAGAGTCTATATTCTACATGGAGTAAATACTTGTCGGTTAAATAAACACTTCAAAGATAAGAAAAGTTGAGAGAATTCACACTCAATGGAAAAGCACAACAGGGAATATTAAAAAAACAGTTAGTGTTGAGAATGTTTAAAAAAAACTTGGTACATATAACAATGGAATTTTACTTAGCATTAAGGAAAACGAAACAAAATTTGCAGGAAAATGGATAGACTTGGAAAAAAAATCATGTTAAGTGAACTCATACAAGAAGAGAAAGAAAAATGCCACATATTTTCCCTCATATATGGTTCCTAACCTGGAACAGCTTGAGTTGTCCATGTACACTTGGCAGGCAACTGGGAGGACAGATAATACTGGGTGGAAGAGGAGAGGGAAAGGAGGGTAAGTGAAGATTGACACAAAACTGAAATCAACATGAATTAATACCATGGAAACCTTTCTCCTAGATAGCAAACTAAAAGATATAACCCTCAATATGACAGAAGGGGGTTCATCTGAGCAGAAAGGGGAGGAAGAAGCCTAATCCTAAAACCATGGGCTCTAGCTTATAATTCCCAGTGCCAGAAATGGGTTACAGCCCACAGTGAGTTATTAGCCATAGAGACCCATGAGGTTCCCAAAACAAGGCAGGCTTCTGCCAAAGCTCTTGATTATTTGCCAAAGCTAAAACGTAAGATCCTATTGCTGAAGATACTGCAAGCTACTGACACAGGATATTGAGAGTTCACACTGGATTTTAGAAGGATCCAGCTCCCCAATGGATAGCCCGTAGTTCTGGAAAGTGTTACATGAACTTCTGGAAGATAATGGCTAACGTCACTGTGAACAAGCAGGGAATCCTGCCATATATGAAATCAACCAGCTGGACAAGATAGACACATCTGTGCAATAGTTGATGCAGTGGCACTCGGATTGGATATGAGGCCCACTCAGTGGGAAAGGACTAATAGCTGATACTGGGAACTAAGTCAAAATATTATGATATGATGGTCATAGATTCCAGAGAGAAGGTCCCATTAGTTTCTAAATAAAAAGAGGGGATACACCCATCAGAATGTCTCTCAATTAACTATGCTTGTCCCCTTTAATCCATGTTGCTCTCACTCTTGGTTGGAGAATCTGTTTTCATTTTTACAGAAGGCAGCCAAAACCAGGGAGAACCAAAATCCATCAACAAGACAAGAAGACAGCTAACAGCCTGTCATGGGATGAATCATCTCTTGCACATCAGTCAGGGTCGAGATGACCCCACAAAGGAAATGGCAAGTTAAACAAGAGTGTTGCTCTCACAGCAAGCCTGACAACCTGTACTGGGGAGATGGTTATAGACACTGAAGACACTCAAAATGTATCTAAGCAGAAATCCAAAAGTTGTTGTGAGCTAATCACTAACATAGATTTAGAACACACCCACCAAGGGTAGGGAACATGGAGGAAGAGGAGGGCAGAAAGACCGTAAGAACTACTGGGTAGAAAGGGGCATCCAGGGGCATTCCTTCCCCTCTGCTCCCAGTAACTGACTCCTGCATTCATAACCCAAAACCCCAAGGTAACTACCAGCAACTCCACTGTAGAGGGCCCTCAGTAGAATGGGGGTGAGGAAGAGATATAATAGGATGATATGAGGAGATTGGGACCAAAACATGATTTGTCCATACAACAAAGTTCCTAATTAATATTTTCTTAATATTAAATGTTAGAAAATTATTCAAACTGAAAGAAAAATCATGCTGGTTGCAAACTTGGAATAAAGTACCTGAGAATATGAAAGATATTTTTCTTTTAAATGTTTTTTAAAAACAACTAATCATTTAAAAATAACATGACAACAAAAATGTGGGGCTTATATGTAAAAGGAAAATACATGACAAAAATAATAGGAGAGAGGAAGAAAACAACATTTTATTGCTATAAACCCCTTCATCATGTGTGATGTGTATAATATCCAATGTTTCTCAAGAGAGTTTTTCTAGCAATGGATGGCAAATGATGGCCCATAGCCCAAATATGCCCTATGTTCTGTTTCTATAACGTACACAAGCTAAGCAATCTATTTTTCTATTTTGAAAATGTTATTTAAAGAAAGAATAAATGACATAGACATTATTTATCCTACAAAGTAAAAAAAAAAAGTATTTTCCAATTTCTGAGCTGAATTGTAATATGTCAAAGAAATGTACTAAATGTCCCAAAGACTCTGTTATAAGGGATAGTCCATCAGCAAATGGTAGAAATAAAATAAAATGCTAAAAATACATTAATTAAACACAGTGAAGGAAAAGGGACAAAAGTATCAGGGATGAGTGGTAAGATAGAAAATAAATAGCTAGAAGGTAGAATTTAATTCATGTATACAAATAACTACATTAATTATGACAGGTCTAATCACTCCAATGTAAAGGCATATATTTCCATTGCTAGATCCAATTATATGCTGTGTGCAAAAGGCTACTTGAAATATATGATACACAAATGAAAACAATAAAATGATAAAATAATATATTATGAAAACTTTGATCAGAACAAAGCAGAAATGTCTATCCTAATATCTATAAATGTTCTTTAAAAAATTTTTTTTAATGTGTTTGTTTATTTACTTGAGAAAGAGAGAGGGAAATAAAGAGGCATACAGAGAGAGAGTGGGCACACTAGGGCCTCCAGCCTCTACAAATGAACTCCAGACACATGTGCCACCTTGTGAACCTGACTTACATGGGTCCTGGGGAGTCAAACTGAGGTCCTTTGGTTTTGTGAGCAAGTGGCTTAACCACTAAGCCATATCTCCAGCCCCTAAATATTCTTTTCTAAAGGAAAAGCAAATTGAGTTTCTTTTAAGGGAGTCATCAGCCACTGCAAATGAACTCAAGATGCATGCGCCTCCTTGTGCATCTGGCTAACGTGGGTCCTGGGGAATCGAGCCTCGAACCGGGGTCCTTAGGCTTCACAGGCAAGTGCTTAACTGCTAAGCCATCTCTCCAGCCCCCAAACTGAATTTTTGTTGAATATTTTAGTACTCCTCTTTGAGTAAGTCATAGATCTAATAGAAAATGCTTAAGTATGTAGAAGACCTTAACTACACAATCAACTTGACCTCACTGACATTTAAAGATAGAGTCATCCACCTACTGAAAAATGTACATCACTTTCAAGTACACATTGAATTTTTACAATAACCGACCACATTTTGTGCTATAAACTAAGTTTAAGTTTAGAATTGTTGCAATACTACAAGGTATTTCTGTTCTACAATTGAATTAAACCAGAAAGCAACAAAAATAGGATATTAGGGAAATTCCTGAATGTTGGGAAATTAAACAAGATACTTTGAAATAATGCCTTTGTCAAATGCTGAGATATTAGAAAATACCATGAAGTGGACAATAAAGAAACTACAGCATTCTGGCATCAGGAAAGTGCTTACAAATGGAATGCAACATTGTGTACTTAAAAAGAGGGAAAGTTCCAAATTGAAGAAGTTGCCTAACCTTCTTTTTTAAGCTAAGAAAAGAGAAATAAATCAAAATCAAAGAAGAAGGAATGTGATAGAGAACAATGATCAATGACTATTTTCAAATTTCAATTTCTCAGAACCTGCTGAGCTAGGTAACTGGTACCCATGTTCAAAGATAATTGAATAACAATGCTAAAAATAGCTCAAGAGAAATTAAGAGACAACTGCTCCAGAGACATCTTTACTTTCCTCAGCACTTTACCTTCCTTTCCCAGGGAGATATTTGTTTGCCACACAGAATAAAAGTCCATATTTTTGTACAAGAGGGACAGATCCATCAATTGTCCTGTATAAGCTCCACATGTCATAATTTTAGAGTTCCTCCCTGTCACTGCACATGAGTAGAGCATCTGCCTACAGATGAACTCCTATAACTCAATACTAAGAAGAAAACCAAGCCTCAAAAATGCTGAAAAATTTAGGCAGCTTTCAGATAAAATGGCTAAATGTCTAATAAGCACATGGAAAAATATTCACATGTGTCACTGGGAAAATGCAAAGAAAATTCAATTAGATAATGCTACAATTTTACTAAAATGAATGAAATTTAATTGGCTCTCTACTTCAAAAGTTTGGAGCTACTGGACCTTGCATATAGTACTGGTGAGAATGCAAAATTATCTGATCACTTTGGCAATAATTTTGTAAAATTAAATTTGCATTTGTCATCATGCAGTATTTCCTAAGAGAAATGAAACATATGTCTACATAAAGACTGGTAAAAACAATTCTCTGTAGCTTCATTCACTATCATGTAAACATAGAGGCACTAAGTGTCATTCCACAGTTCACAAATGGATATACAAATTGTGTGTTGGCCTTCCAGTAAAATACTACTCAACAATAAAATGGAGTAAATTTCTGAAACACGAGGTCTCAGAAACATTTTTCTAAGTAGAAGAGGACAGACAAAAAAAAAAAAGAGTTTGTGTGTTTCCATGAATAAAAAAATACTAGAATTTACAAAGTTAACCTATTAACACAGAAGGCAGAGTGAAAGTTCCCAAGGGCCAGGGATTAATACTAACTGAAAGCTAGCTATGATACATTTTTGAGGTGATTTTAATATTTTAAACATGAATGTGGTCGAGTTTATATTGATGTCTAAGTTTTTCAAAAATCATCAATTTTAAATAATTACTTTATGTAAGTTACATCTCAATAAATTTAGCTTTTTTTAAACTTTTTAGTTTAGAGTTTTGTTTTTGAGGTAGAGTCTCACTCTAGCCCAGGCTGACCTAGAACTCACTCTGTAGTCCCAGGCTGGCTTCAAACTCATTGAATTCCTCCTACCTCTGCCTCCTGAGTGCTGGGTTTAAAGACATGTGCCATCATGCCTGGCTAAATTTAACTTTTTTAATAAGATATTTAATGATATTCTCTTTATATTTTGATTTCCTGTTTTCTACCAGCCCTACCTTGATACCAACAGCCACGTAGTTTTACATTCTCAGCTACTAGCACAGAATCTGGAAGATTATATACAAATAATAAACATTTGATGAATAAAGACATAAACATCTGAATAAATAAGCCAAAAATACTGAATGTAGTCTGACAACATTTAAAAATGAAACACATTTTGGAAGGCATTCCAGTTTTAATGTTCTTTAAAGAACCTACCATGACATGATTCCTGATAATCTATAATTAAAGAGATAAATGATTTTGGATAAATTGAGCTTGATATATTGGGTTTACTAGCAAACACCTGTCATCCCAGCACTAGGGAGGTAGAGACAGAAGGAACAGGAGTTCAAAGCCTACCTCAGCGACATAAAGAGTTTAAGACCAACTTGAGCTACATAAAATTCTGTTTTAAACCTGGCGTGATGGCGCACACCTTTAATCCCAGCACTCACTCGGGAGGCAGAGGTAGGAGGATTGCTGTGAGTTTGAGGCCACCCTGAGACTCCATAGTGAATTCCAGGTCAGCCTTGGCTAGAGTGAGACCCTACCTTGAAAAACAAACAAACAAAAAAATTCTGTCTTAAAAGAAAAGAAACACTGAACTGAAAAAAAAATAAAACAAATGAAATTATTCTGGATAAGAGTAACTGCTTCCCCAAGATTTCAGTATTTAAATGCAGATACATCTGTAGGAGATAAATCCAAGTTAGTCCCTAATGCCAGCTAAAACCAGTACTTCAAATAGACTTGTATTTCCAGTGAGCAGCTGTTAAAATAACAAAAAGTTCTCATGTTTTGATGTGCAAAACAAAAACTGGAGATTCTGTAAGTAATGTTGCTAGAGAACATAGATGTGGATAGTGGGTCATGGGTAGTTTGAAGGCTATAATGAGGCTCTTCATGCTTGAATAATCAGTAATGTGTTGAAAAGAAATAGTATAAAAGGGAAAGGAGAAAATACAGGAAATTTCTTTTGATCCTTTTCCCCCTCCCCTACAGCAAGTTATAGGCTGAGTCAGTCTGTCTCTTGGAACATTCCGGAAGATGGTCCTCCAAGACAGTGGCCAATATAGAAATCATCTGTTTGGGGAGCTAGAATGCGATGCTTCTCCAACTATTAACTTTCTTCTCCTGCCCTGTCCCACCTAAATCCCACTGCTAAGCTGACACATGCCTTTCCAAGCCACTTACTTACCATGATGTCTTAGATCATGCTTTGTAAAACAAGTTATCCTCTTCCTTGAAATGAGCTCTGTAGATTGTTTTATTTCTCTGGACCTTAAAGGGCTCCAAACCTAAGTATATTAAACAAAACTGTTGATACTAAATAAAGAGCAACTGTCTTGATTATAAAGTTCCATATTAGAAACATACAGAGTAACTCATAGTTCCAAACAAATGAGATGCCCCATATATTCTCTAGTATAGCCCAAAGCCCAATGAAAATACAACTGATGCAGACCATACCACATGTACTATTCTTTAACAAAGAGGTGGGAGATGGGTCTTTTTGCATAAAGAGAAGAAAGAAAGCAGAGATGGCCACAAAATTACAATAGATAGGCAAAAAATAGCTTACTCCAACTAATAGATACTTCATTCTATTCATATATATATATAAATATATATACATATACATATACATATTTATTCTGTTAAGAGTATATAAGAAGCTACATAGGGTTATTTTTAACCCTAATTTCTTCTTCTTGGAGAGTCAGGAAGTATTGGCAACAGATGTCTTTATAGCAATAGAGAAACTGAATTGATCTACAAAAGAGCAATTGTATCTACAATCTGCACTGAAATTCTTGAAACCTGCTACTTGTTGCGAATAGTGGGAATTCATGATTTCTGGACTTTGAGATTATAAATGAGTTTCGGAAACTGGAAATGAATGGATCAAATGTGCCACATTTTGCTTTCTATATCCTTCCGTATGAACAGGGCATTAAATGCAAAGATATAGCTCCTGTCATGCAACTACCCCATTCATCTCATACTAGGAAACCTCTCTATTCCCAAAGCTATTCTTTGTCTAAATGTGAGCTCCATTCATTTAGTTATTATTGGCTCGGGGACACTCCTAAATAATCATATTCTAGGATATATTCATTCTCTATAATTATTTAGAAAGTACTGGATGGCTAAATCTCCCTAAAATGCCAGAAACATTCAAGCTTCCAATGTCTATATTTGTTCAAACCACTCAGACTTCTATGTTTCTCTTCAGAAACATCTCATTGTTTCAGACTTTGTGCTTCCAAAGAGACACACTATGTGAAGAAAAGGTTGTGTATTAAATTAACTTGAATATGAATGTCAAGAGAACCTTGGCTAATTTTACCACTCACATGTAATACACAATTGTACATCCAAACAAAGTCTAGTGTATCTAGGAAACACCAAGGTCTCATAGTAGAGGAGAAGACAATGAGGGTACCTCTGAATCTCCAGTAATATAAGATTCTTTGCCTAGTCCCTAACTCCAGCATTCCTCATGGCCTCTGAGAGATATTCAGATTGTTGTTTCAAGCTAAATGAGTACATTCTCCTTGGGGGTAGTTTAAAACTGTTACAGCCTCATTATAAGTGTGGGACCAGAGCATCTATGTTAGGTGGCCCATTGCTCGCAGGGCTGACTCATGCTGAAGACTACAGAAACTGATCTCCAGGAGACATAATTTCCTAGCCAAGCCTTCTGGTTATTTGTCCCAGATCTATTCTTGCCTGGTGTAAATTTTGTATTTCTGATGCTTTTTAGCACCTTCAAGAACATCTGAAGTTGAGACACTCAATGTATTCAAGCTCGCTAGATCATCCAGTGACTTCCATGCTAGAACATCTGAAGCTAAAGCATTGAATGTATCCAAACATACTTGCTAGACCATCCACAAGAACTTCCATGATGAAAATGTAAGTTCTGTCATTATGGCAATAAGTGGAAAAAACTTATAGTAGTACTTATTAATGCATGTCCTAAAGAAAGCTGATCTCTTCAACATTTATAATGACATGTTCATTTTGCATTAAGAAAAATGAATCATTTTGTTCCCTTTATTAGTTAGTTTTGTATTCAGCAAATACAGTTAGTTTGGTACCATTATTAGGCTCATCCGTGACCTACCCCCTCCCCTTGGCCCCTCCTTGTTGAGGTATATGGGTCATGCATTGTGGAGTTAGCCCACAGTTATGGGTAAGCTAAATGTCTCTGCATATCATGACCCAACATGTGGCTCTGACATTCTTTCCGCCCCCTCTTCCGCAAAATTTCCCTGAGCCATGTTGGGTTCATTTTTGGTCTGCTTCAGTGATGAGGTGTTGGGGGCCTCACTCATCTACAGCACCTAACCTGAATCTACCCAAGATACCTTACATACCCAGCAAGCATCTCCTAGACTAGACACTAGGATGGAAGGGGAGGGAGGGAAGGGCATCAAAGGGGTGGGAAACACAAACCTAGACCCAAACGGCAATGGTATCATAATTTTCTACTTACTAAAAGACAGACCAAATGGCTGATCCTTCACCAGGCCCTTACAGGGAACACCTGAACCACAAGACACTGGAGAGGGTAAGATCAAGACTAACCTTAATCTTCTACATCTTTCCTCCCTCACTTCCCCTCTCCCTCTCTCTCTCTCTCTTATCTCTAACTCTTGTATATTAGTTATCTTTTTCCTCATTTTCTTAGTGGGCACTGACCTGTAACTCCCAGAACCAGTATGGGGCTATCATCCACAATGAGCTTTTGATCAGAGAGACCTACAAGGTTTCCTAAAAGACAGACAGATTTCTGTCAGAGTACTTGATGACCCACCAAAGGTTAGTGGTAACACCCTACTGCTGAAGACATCTTATGTGATTGACATGCAAATTAGAATGGCATGGCTGGAAGTTGGAAGAGAGTCAGTCCCCAGACAGTCAGCGCGTCTAGTGCCAGAAGTTGCTACATGGGCGACTGGGGGAAAATGACCAATATCTGTCGAAGCAACGCATGGTCTAACCTACTTAGCAGCAAATAACTTGTTGTGATGCCCACACAAGTGCAGTGGTGGCACACAGCCATGGTGGGGAACCAACTGCTCTCAATTTGGCTAACTGATCCCCTCACTGGGATGGGAGCCATAGCTGGAGCTGGGAAACAAGTCAGAACCATATCCAAACATAAGCCCACTCTCCAATATCAAGCTACCATCAATTGTGGGCTATAAGAGGGCCTACACCTATTAAATTCTCTATAAAAAAAAAAGGTTATCTAATTTTCCTGATGCTAACTTACTCTCCGTTGGAGAATCTGCTTCTCTTTTTCAGATAGATGTAGATCCTAAGGAGAGAGCCACCCCATCATACCTCAAAAGGGCCCCGGCTGAAACTAAGAAAAATTGGAGAAACAAGCAAGGCGGCTGTTTTCCTGATGAACCAGATACCAGCACAAGGGGGAAGGAGATCAGCACAGAGAAAAATCAACTCCTACCAAATCAGAGAAAAATGAATCATTTTAAGTACTACTTTCTATATGAAATTCAGTTCAGCATTATACTTACTTTATAATCTGTACTGGCCTCTGTCAAAGGAAGAGTCTTCTCTGACTGTAACACTTGAGCAAGGCCATAACAAAACCTAGTCAGGCTTTGGAATCCTTCTCTGAGGGTTTGAATGCTCATGACCTCTTTAGCTACATCCAGATTCTTTGTTCTCTATGCAATGGCCCACAGATAACACCCCTGACCAAAGTCTTCTGAATTTCATATCTGACAATAAAAGTATTCTAGACACAGGGTACCAGGCCACTTTGAAAGTAAATGATTTAGACTTTTGACTACCCCTTTAAACTGTCTCCTGACCGCATCAGGGTGGCTGGTGTGGTATTGTGGTTACCTTCTAGTTGTTGGGACAAAATACTCAACCCAAAGCAGATAATGGGAGGAAAGGGTTAACTTCAGCTTCTAGTCTCAAAGGGAAGCTACGTGATGTCAGGGAAAGGATCGTCCTAGAGCAGAGGTTGGGCATGACTCCTTGCCACAGCAGGTGGAAGATAGCAAGCATGAAGAGTGAACTGAACTCTGGCAAGGAAGAAGCTGGTTTATAATACCACAATGCCCACCACCACCAACATTCATTCCTTTAGAGGAGGCTGTTGTGTGTAGTTTTTTAAAATAATATATGGTAGAATTTAAGTTTCTGACATGAGCGATGTTCTTTTCTTTCAAGTTAGCACAATCCCCTCCCACTACAATGTCATCTCATCTCACTGTCTGCAGCTCGACCCCGTGTGATCAGTAAGGGCAGCCGGCAGCTCTCATCACTACCACAACCACCACAAACCTGGTGCTCTATCAGCATGTTTTCTCCTCCCCTGCCTTGCAGCACAGTGCCTTGCACTTTTCCTCAGAGGTCCATTGTTCAGCCATTTCATCATTGTGTTAATTACCTCTAGATTTTCTATAATCTCCCTATCTTCTGTGGATTTCGCTTCTCAAATTGGAGCTGGCCTTGGTAATAGGAGACCTTGCTGCCACTAAATATTATGGAAGGAATATTTCCAGTTTCTCTTGGTAAAGTTCTGTTAACGGAACAACAAGAATCAAAAGACAAACCATCAAAAAATCCCAAGCTGCCATCCAACCCCCATCGTCCCCCACCCTTTGCCCTCATGTCATGTAAATGCTATGGAATGAGTATTTTGCAAGAAAATTATAAAATGGGACAGATTAGGCTTCAAAGCCTCCCCTCCTTCAGTTTAGTTTTTTTAATCCCTTTTTTATGCCTCCCATTGCTGTCTCTGACTCGGTCAGGGTATATCTTGTCAGCCTCTGAACATTTAAGAACTTATCCCAGCCTGTCCCTGAACACTGTAATAGGCCCCAACGGCTCTTATTCCCTTTTTTCCCCTTTAAACCTCCCCTATACTACTTAGCTCTCTTTTTAAAGCAAGTAAAAGAAATTCAGCTCAAATTGATAATCAAAGATGGAGACCCATATTGTCCAGTTTTATAGATTTATGGACCTTATATAAATGCTTTTGTAATATGCACATTTTCCACAACTCGCTACTTACAGTGTATAGCATGCCCATGGATCGTATCTATGCTGAGGCAACTATTTAAAGATCATTCATTTCCCCTTCTGTGTGCTATTCCAGTGAGTGAGTTATTGCTATGAGTGAATTGACATATCAATGGACAACTGGAAAATTTACATATTTTTATGTCATTTTAAGAAATTTGTTATGATAATTTTTTAAAATGTTCTTATTGACATATATGCTTTATGCTTACTATAAGTTTCTTAAGGACATTTTCATATAAGTATGTAGTATACTTTAGCCATATTCCCCCAACCTTTGTATTGAGTTTTTGTTCTCCTCCATCCCATTACTCCCCTTAGTTCCCCTACACAGTTTTTAACTTTTAAATTCATTTTGTGTGTATGTGTGTGCTCATGCATGTACACACAGGAGTATGCATGCCCTAGCACATGGTTGGAAGCCAGAGGACAGCTTCAGGTGTTAGTTTTTGCCTTTCATTCATTTGTGGTAAGGTCTTTCATTGCTATTCACCTCTTCATTCATTAACTTCCAGAAAATTCTCATGTATCTGCTTTAAATGCACTGTGATTGCAGAAACCTACTGCAGTTTCCAGCTTCTATATGGAGTCTGGGGTTTTCCCACACTTTGGAGAATACGACATAACAGTTACAAAGACAGACTGAAGAAAGAAGGGAAATATCCTATAAATTGCTCAGTCCTCATCTTGTTCCTACCATTCCCATAATTCTAGCCCTTGTCTTTTAAATTAATGGGACTTACTTTGTTCGTATGGAGAGAAATTTTGTGTTGAACCGAAGATAATTGCTGATTTTAAATTATAACTGTGAGAATTTTTTAAGAGTATTGGCTCATCTATCCATTTCAGAAGTAAGTTCCATACTGTGGTCTTCATGGCAGCTGTCCACCAAGCACTTCCCACCCCTGCTCTCTGCACAGTGGAACTGCACTTTGTTTACACAACTTCTTTGCAATTCACACTTAATGACTTGCTTTGACAAATTGACAAGGAAGGACATGGTGGTATTGTGCAGGACATGCTCCCTCCAACATCCTCTTCCTTTCCATGGCTTTACTGGTGCACTTCTTGTCATTAGTCACATACCTGCCTCCAGCATCCAGCATAGGTTTCTGCCATGTTTAGGACTCAACCAGGCCCAATTAACCAGCATCACTGGAAGCGACTTTTTCTCTTTGGCTGGATTCATGTCAGAGATGAATCTTGGGCTCTGTCTGATGTACAAACAGTGTATACTAACAAAACTCTTACACTATGGAAAATAGGATTAGTCCAATGACATGGGATCAGATGAACCACTATAACCTGTCTAGAGACCTTTCTTTGAGTTTGATCCATTCTTTCCTCTTTCTTTTACCTATTTCCAGTCTGGATCAGTTTCTAGGTATTTCTTAAATAAAGGGAGTTAAAGACAGTTTTGTGAGAATAAGTTGTATTTTACAATTCATGAAAACTGTGTCTGTGATGACATGGTCTTGCCTCTAGGGTAACCAGAGTTTTTAGGTCCCATTATCATAAAGAGTGAATAATCCCCAGGCCAGAGTTGGAAATCCCCCAGGCCAGGTTACATCATATTGCTAAGTGACATGTAGCGTAGGCCTCTGAGTTATTTCAGTGGGTCCCATGGCAATCATTAACCTTCTGTCTTTTATAGTATAGTACGTCTTCCCACCATAACAACCAGTTCTATATACAAAGCAATACTGATATTTAATGTGATTAAGAAATAAGCCACTTTGTAATAAGTCACTGAACATTTAGAGTTGTTTGGTGCAGAAGTTAAACATAGTCTTTCCTGGCTAATGTACCAACCCCATTTTTCCTCCCAGTGACTATTTTGGCTGTTTCTTCTAAATGCTTTGAGAGTGTGTTTGTTAATGTGTGTGTGTGCATGTACACAGACATAACCTGGAGATACTTTGGATTCAGATCCAGACACTGCAATAAAGCAAATATCATCACAAGGCACAATTCTTTTTTGTTTTTCAGTACCTAAAAAACATATGTTTATACTATGTTATGCTCTATTAGGCATGTAATAGCTTCATACTAAAAATGTGCATATCTTAATTACAAAATACTTGGTTGCAAAAAAACTTTAATATGGGCTGGAGAGATGGCTTAGCAGTTAAGCACTTGCCTATGAAGCCTAAGGACCCCGGTTCGAGGCTCAATTCCCCAGGACCCACGTTAGCCAGATGCACAAGGGGGCGCACACGTCTGGAGATCATTTGCCGTGGCTGGAGGCCCTGGTGCACCCATTCTCTCTCTCTCTCTCTCTCCCTCTTTCTATCTCTGTCTGTGACTCTCAAATAAATAAAAAAAAAATTTTTTTAAACTTTAATACTCATCTAAGAATGTGGAAAAATGAGCCAATAGATTTGCTAAACATAGAGTTGTCACACACCTTCAATATGTAAAAGAATGGTGTCTTCAAGGTGCAGTAAGAAGTACAAGAAAAAGAGGTATGCCTGTATACTGTATAGTATAGTTACATATTACCACATATTAATTTTTACGCATATGTGTCTTAGACTCAGCAAATGCCAACAAAATGCAGGTAACAGGAGAAGTGTAGTATTTCAAAAGAATCCCTATGAATCATTACTTTGAGAAGAGATGATTATCCACTTAGATATTCTAGATGATCAGATTTGCATTTTAAAGTATTAAACCTTTCATTGGGATGACCCTAGGCACCCTGAAGGTTAATCATCAGGAGGACACATTCAGAGGGCTTGATGGCTGTCATTAGGATAAGATACTATAGGTCATCTAAGAAAAAAATTAACTTGGAAACAGAGATAATAAAAATTTGGCCCAAATGGAGGACAAAAACTTCATACCCAGAACAAAAGACCCTAAAGTAAAATTAATTTAGAGTTGAGTGCTAATGCTTACCTACCTTTAGTGTGGCTAGTACTTTTGTGTTAAGTGCAATATATCAAATAAGTATGTCATCACAAAATTGATGAGTTATTAATGCTTGGAATCCAATAGCATGTGATGGCTTGAGAAAGAATACTTTGTTTGGTAATCAGAAGGAAGAGCCCAGTTTAATAAAAAACAGAATATTATATTGACTAATGACATGATGCTATTTTAGACTGCCTACATTTAAACTAGGCACTTCTGCTTATGAGTTTTATAAAGTCCTTGACTTCTTCTGAGTCAGTTTCTTCAGTCCCTAAAGCAGGGATACTACCAATGTTAACAGGCAGATCAATTATGTAGATTCAAAACAATGCATCTGAAATGTTTAGATTGGTGAGTACTATACTTATATTACTTTATTTTAATAAAAATTATCTATTAGAATTACTATTAGTTATTGGATATCTTTTGAAATGGAGTTTCATCATGTAATCCAAACCATTCTTGAATGTATGATCCTACTGCCTCTGGGTCCTGGGATCTCAGGCATGCATCACTATGTTTGCCATTGTTATCATTTTGAATCAGACCCTTAATTTTTACATGAGTGCATTTTAAAATTTTAAGAATTCATTACTAATTTTTCCTCAAATCCTTAAGTTAACCAATACATTTCCTTGTATCCTCTAGTATATGTACTTCTAATTATAAATTCCTAAAATAATGTTAAATTATATGTATATATATATATATATATATATATATATATATACATGTATGTATATCTTTTATCCCAATAGCTTTATCATATAAATAAAGTGAAGCTTCATCATAACAAATTCATTCTTTATGTTTGGTTCATAAATTATTAGTGTACTTTAATTTCTCTTTTTGTCATACATATAATTTCCTAGAAAATTATTTTTAGCCAATAATTTGTCAGATGATATAAATGAATATTTTATGAACATAAAGAAGATGATTCTAACTTAAAAACCTGGGAATGTTTTAATATTTAATTTTTATTTATTTATTTGTAAGAGACAGAGGCAGAGAGGGGTGGGGAGAAAATGGACATGCCAGGGCCTCCACCCACTGCAAACAAACTCCAGATAGATGCACCACCTTGTACATCTGGCTTATATGGGTCCTGGGGAATCAAACCTGGGTACTTTGGCTTTGCAAGCAGGCACCTGGGAATTTTTGCTTACTTGATTTTGTTTTGATAACCTATTATATGCATGGACTTAAGTTGATTTTCTATGGGTTCTCTTTTGTTGTTCACATGTTGTTTCTAGATTTCCATGCATAGATGTAAAGAAAAAAGATTATGCCATAATTTATAAAGTGCTATTGAGCTTAGCAATTTGAAGCAACGAATTCAGAATTTTTTCTTAAAAAAAACCACTATTTACCCTATACACTTGCAGAAAGAGGTGAAGAATGGAGAGCTAAGCTCATCTTTTTTTCCTAAACTGGATTTTCCTATATTAGACTTTAGTGTAGTACTGTGCAGAAAGAACAAAATTAGATAAGAATATTCAGTTACTATACATCACTTAAGAAGAAAGCTAACTCCTTTCCTATAACCTATTCATCCAAAAGTTGTTCCTTATTAGTCTTAAAATGCCCACATATTAAATATTAAACACAGAATTCAGAGTCCAAAAAGTCACTAAGACAATATTAGATCTTTCTCCAGCCATATTTATGAAAGTGTACCATTTCTAGGTGCTATACTCAATGCTGGGCTACCTGGTGCCTATTTCTGTCTCTGATACCTAGAGGATAGACTTTGATAGCTACATTAAACAATTTTGATGTGCTAAAACATGTCATCATAATCCAAACTTCCAAAATCAATTTCATCATCACAATTACTGCATTTGGCTAAAGAAGTTTTCAACTTTTAATTAAAAAAAATATTTCAGGGATGGAGAGATGGCTTAATCGTTAAGGCACTTGCCTGCAAAGCCTAAGGACACAGGCTCCTTTCCCCAGTACCCACATAAGCCAGATGCACAAAGTGGCATGCACATCTGGAGTTTGTTTGCAGTGGCTGGAGGTTTTGGTGAGCCCATTCTCACTATATATCTGCCCTTTCCTCTCTTTTTCTACCTCCCTCTCTCTCTCTCAAATAATTAAATAATAAATAAAATATATTTTAAAAAACTTTTCACTAGAAATGTCAATGTTCTCAATTTTGAATAAATTATTTTCCTTAATTTAAGATGAAGAATTGGACTGAAGCATCACGTGTCCCTCTATATCACTAGCACAAAGGTATTCTCACTCACTGTTTACCTCTTCTTAGATCAGAAATATTTTATTTGTATATCCAACAGATACTCCACATTAGTCTGTGACTCCTTGAAAAGAGATAAGGGATCTTGTCTCAATAAATTCACCATTATGCTCCCAGCTATGTACCTGTCAATGTGTACCTGAGGAGTCCACTGAACAGTCTGATTTGAACACACTGGAAGATGACGTGCAAACAAAATGATCGCTCTGTCTCTTGTTGCGGTAAAAATATTGTCTTTTATTGTTACTGTTGTTTTTTTGAATTTTTTTTTTGAGATGGAGTCTCACATATCTTCGGTTGTCCTTGAACTCCTTCTCCTTCTGTGTTTCATGAAACCTTTCCTACACAGATACAGACACATGTCTGTTCACCCTAGATAGAGCACAAGCAGACCAAAGCACGATTACACCAAAACCAGTTTTGGTGAACCAATGAGTTTACTGTGTTACTTACTGAGTGGGAGAAGGGGTTCCTTACAGGAACCTGGATGACTCAAAGGCAGCAGCTTCACTGAAAAGTCCACCCAGCATAGGTGAGAACTCATGGAAGCTGCATCTCAGAGGCCCACTCACTATACCACTTGTGGGCAGCTCCACTGGTCAGTGTCTCCTCCGAAGCACTTGCTTAACCTTCATGTAACTTTCCGAAGGGGTCTTTCAAATTTTCCCCAAACTCACTTACTTACTGAGTTTCTTGAGCCTCCCACCACCCTCCAGGAGGGAAGATTTCAATTTGATGAGTCTGCTATTCAACATCCTGCCCCTACTTCTCAAGCACTGAAATAACCAGCTTGCCCCACCATGCCAAGCTGCATCAATGTTTATTATTTAATGAATTTTTAAAGATAGTTCAGTCCTTATTTTCTAATATTTGCTTTTCATTCAAATACCCATTGAATCCTCTTATCAATTTTGTATATTATGACTTAAAAATGTGCCCTACATCTGACCATATCCCCAGACTGTATAGCCCTGGTCCCAGTCCCCATGATGTCTCACCTGGATCACCATAGTTCATCTTCCCACCCCAAGTATGATTTAGGTGTGGTTTGAGTGAATCCCTAATTGGTCCCTAAGGTTTTGCTGTCAGGAGATAATATTGGCCTCTAAGAGGCGGGCATAATGAGAGACTCTTAGGTCACTGGACACTGCTGTGGTTACCTTTTTACTGCTGGGGCAAAACACCAAACCACAAGCAGCTGCTGGGAGGAAAGGGTTTATTTTGGCTTATAAGCTTGAGGGGAAGCTTCTTGATGGCAGAGAAAGGATGATCCTAGAGCAGTGGCTGGATGACACAATCTTGCCACAGCAAGTAGAAAATAAAAGCAAGCAAATGAGCTAAGCTCTGACAAGGGGGAACTGGCTGTACCACCTCTAAGCCTGTTGCCAACAACACACCTCCTGCAGCAAGGCTCCACTTCCCAAATTGCCACTAGCTAGGGACCAGCATTCAAAATACACAAGTTCATGGGAGACATCGGATTCAAGCTATCACAGGCACTCTGCCTTCAGATGGGATTGAAGCAATTTTATGGGTCCTCTGAGTTATTTTTCATATTTGGTGCTTACAACTAGTTTTATAAAAGCTGGATCCTAAACCTTGAATACCCTCTCTGACTTTGTCATCCCTTCCTGACATCATACTGTTGTCATGCCTTTGAACTTCCAGACTATTACCTAAATAAGACTTTTCCTTTTTAAAGTTAGCCCGCCTCAAGTATTTCAATATAGTAATAAAAACAGACTTACACATGAATAATCATTCTGTATGGAAATGTAAAGTGTTATGAGGATGCTCACATTTTTTCATATTAAGTGATAATAACTGCATGTGGGCCTATAAACAAATGAAATGAGTTCATCAAAGTTCATAAAAGCCTTATAGGGGTGGCCACAACAGCAGTAAGATACTAACTCATTCCTATTGCAGGAAAAGAAAACTAAGCAGTTTATACATACATGCAAGAATAAATAGCTGTACATACAAAACTTTTATCTTTTATACCTTAATCTTAGCAGAATAAACAGTGCTGCTTTAGCTAACCTCGTCACTAAATATCTACCAGAGTCAGTAATCTTCTGCATACAGTATGAACTATAGGAATGAGTCTTTCGGAGCAGCTTAAGCAATAGGCAATATAGCCACCATTTCCTCCCATAGTGAAGGTTTGTGCATTAATTAGTTTACTCACAGGTGTAGGTTGTCCTGGTTGCTATTCATACTCAACCTGGGTTACAAAAATCTTTGAGGACAGTAAGAGTCTGCAAACCTAGATGGCTATAAAATTATTCAGGAACCCAGTAGAACTGCAGTGGTAAGAAACTGTTCAGCGGCATTGTCTGCTCTGCTCACTACTCAGCATTTCATCTCAAATACTTTAACAAACCCAAGTCAGACAACAGTGACAAGGAATAAGACTGTGTCTCTGTACTATAGGGCCATATTTCCTAAGAGAACCCAACCTCAACCATATTTGAGTTTTCTTCTTGCATGAAACAAAGACTGAGGAGTAAGAATACTGGGTTGTGTCTTAGTCTCTTAAGTTTTTTACTCTGAGATTGATAATAAATTTCACAAGCAATAATATTGATGGTTATTTTTATATTACCAATATATGAACTTTAAACCACATGAGATCCCTATGGGATTAGTAATTTTATCGCCCCCCCCCCTTTTTAAATGAAGGGTTCACTTCTTAGAAAAGGTAAGTATGTTGTCATATCAAGATGCCTTCCTGTCTTTTCATAACCTTCAAATGTTAGGGTGCCTGGCCATCTAATCCCTACCCAGCCAAGCACAAAGGTCTCTCTCATATACACCCACCACCCATACAATCCATTGCATCTTTCCCCAAGAACTGGTGGCATCCTAGTTTATCACAGGATTTAATTCACTACCCCACATAGCAAGGGCCAGTTTAGGGAAATCTGGCCCTTTTGCTAATTTCCAGTGACCTTTACAGAAGTAGAGGTCTTCAAGCCAAAAGGTGGAGACCCAGAAGCCAACTTGCAAAGTGTGTTCCTTGACGCTCTCCTGACACATAGTCATTAGTTTTATTAGGGGGCCATTCTCTTAATCTCTTCCCTGGGCACCACCTGACCCTCATGTTCCTGGGACAGACAGGACCCAGGCACCAGATCAACAGAGAGAAAGTGTGCAGAGGGATTAAAAAGTACCCTGCTCACGGCTGGAAAGTTTGTAAAGAAAGTACTGAACACAGACTTCCCGTCGTATCAAAAGGAAAATTTATGCATCGCCTTTGAGTTCAACTTCTCCATTAAAGCTTTTTCCCTATAATCTAGGGAGTTCTTATCTTGGTGACTTATGATGTTATGAAGGGGCTCATGCATGGAAAATGTCAATAGAAATAGTAACTCTGGAAGGGAAGGGCCTCCTAATTAGTCCCCATTTAGATTTTATGATGGCTTTGAGATCTGCTCATCCTGACAGAGCGCACTGTGGTTACATATTGTTCTAGCCTGGGGGAACCATAGGCAAATCCAGATTTATTGTACCTATCATACCAGCATATTTCATTTGCCATTATGAGCAGCCATCTCGCAATGATGCAGGAGTATTTATTACAGATTAAATTGTAGGACCTGGATGGTTTAGTGAGGTTCTTGAGGTATCATTTATGTCATTAACTGGCTCATTATCAGATCTGCAAATCTCCATTCTTTCCTGAGCCTTCTATTTGAGCAGGGAGGCTTCCGGGCTGGAGCGGCTGTATTTTTGTGGTGCCAGACATGAAGTTTGAACACAGACAAAGCAAGTCGCTTGCATCACCCCGATGTTGTTGTTTCACCTGATTGCCTGGAAGGTCGTGGCAAATCCCTCTTTAGTGCTGTCTGCTGGGGTCAGGGCAGGAGGGCTCCATCTACCAGGCAGCTCAGCTCCGACCAGGTGCTGGTGTGGACGGGGGAGGGCGGGGGCGGGGCGGCATGGGGGATTTATTTTCCGAGGTGGCTAACGCTAATTAGGTTAGGAGCGCCTGGCTGCCTTATAAAGATGCAGCCTCCAGTTTTTCTCTCTGATAAATAACCCCACGTTTGAAAGCCAGGGAAGGAGGAGAGGAGAGTGTGTGAAATTTAATCGTGGCTATTTAAGAAGTTAGCTGCTCTTCCGCGCTGAGTGTCTGTGGCGAGAGGGTTCTGTCTTGTCCTGGAGCCTCTGGGACTGGGTCTCAATTCCACGCGAAAAGCTGAGCGAAGAGGACTCCCTGGGCGCAGATTAGGATAGAGGTGTATTAAAGCTAGCAGAGTATTCTTGCTGAAAGCAGGCCGTGAGCACCCATCACGACTCAGACCACAGTGTTTACCCTACTTCTCTCCGTCTTGGTTTAGGGCTTGTATTTGCATTGATTGTTTGATTCCAATGGGAGGATCTTTGTTGTTGATATCTGCCCTATTTACTCTCCTATATTGCTTTTTCATAAAACCCAGGGAATGGCATTTAAGTTGCTGTGTTCCTTGGTATTAAAATACTCTCATGCAGGCACCCAAGTACCTATAGAAATGCTGAACTCAAACTCATAGGTTATCTGGGGAAGAAATGTCTGGTGATTTAATTATTGAATGTAATTAATTCACTGCATAGGCAATAGTTGCTGGAAAAAGTGTGTTTTTTTTCCCCCCACAAAGGAAAATTACAGGTAGAAACTATTAATGTATTCTGTAAGCAGAATTTGATAAGGTATTATACAGCTGGATTGGAGACAACATAAGGGGATAACTATTAATAACTGCACAAATAAATCTTCATCAAATAGTTTCCTTTTAAAATGTTTCAATATCATGTAAAATAATTTCACTATTCACTAAGAACAGAAGAAAATAAACAAACTCATTGACATCCACGACTATTCATCTAGATCTAAAATGAATGGAATGTGAAACACCCTGATTGAATTAAAAGAAGCATTGGTGACTGTGGCAGGCAGGTCTTGCCCCACATGAATCTGCCCTCTCAGGACAGGGGCAGCACCCAGCACCTGAGCCCACGCGGAGCGGCTTCTCCTCTTAATCAGCTGGAGCAGAAGGGGCTGCAGAAAGCTTCTTATTTTTACTTGTTGCTTGGAAGTTAGAGTTAATGAAGCAATGTAGAAAGGTCAGAAGGAATCATTTTTACTTTTTGCCACTAAGCAGAATAATTTAGTCTTCATGACTATGTTATTGCCTCTGTGCATTGTAACAAGAATACACTGGCCAGCTCTGGTGAGACCCTGCCACTTTTACTAAGAAAGATTTGGTAACAAGACTTATAAAATACCTAAATTGCCCTTTGTGACATTCATTGTCTCTCCCATATATTATTTTAAAACACACTGAGATTTTCTTTTTTGCTTCACTCTAGTGGTTTTTGTTTGTTATGTCTTATTTTTATCTATGTTTAAATAATTATAAATTATACCTAGTGTGTCTCTGACAGGAACAGTAAAAACATTTAGCTTTTGTAAAATTTTAAAAAATCAAAACAGATATATTTAGATCTTAGTTCCTTTTACTTCCCTCTCCCACTTAACCCTTTAAGTTAAGAAATGTCACATACAAGGAGAATTTAAGGAGCAATTGCAGTTTTTTTTTTTTTTACCTGTTTATGTTTGTTCTGGGACTTTAAATTCATTTATTCTCAGTGCAACCTTTTAATAATGGTTGAGTACTGAAACTAGAAAAAAGTTAATTGAGAATTATCCTTAAAATAATGCAATGATTCAAATTTATGAATATTTTTCACTAAACATTTAAAGACATCATTTGATAAGAAGGTAAATTTTAAAGACTACCTATTCTCCAACAAGCGATGTTCTTAAAGGAAGCGACCCCAAGCACAATGCTTGCGACGCTGTTTCTGTGGTCTCTTGAGAAATGTGTTAAGCACATTATAATTATGTCCTTGCATGTATATGTGTACGTATGTGTGCAGCACTACCTGAGTGGCCAATTAAGCAGAACTTAGCAGTAAATGAGTCATCTCTTGCATTTGCTATACACCATAGGCACTCTTGAATAAATACGGTCTGGGCTGCTATAAATAGCCTCCTTGAAATAAGAGATTCTTGTTTGAGGTTCCTTTGTAATGCTCCTCTCACCCGTCTTAGTGCATGGTCTTTTGCATTATGGTCTTAATATATTGAGCCTGCTCATTAATCTCCGTTCTTTTTTAGGTTAGTCTAGGCTGTTCACGCAGCTGTAGTGTTCACTGGGTTGCCTTAGGAACAAGAGATCCGAGTAAATATGCTTATGGAGAAGAAATGACTACTAATTAAATGTGAATAGCATTTATAAATTGCCTAGTTCTCACAAAATGCAGAACATAATATGCTTTGGTGTACTTCATTAGTAAAAGCCACCTATATATTTTTTTAAATATATGCTAGTAGAGGAAACCGAATTTTAATGCAAAAGTGATCTTTACGTGCTTTAGGTTTTCGGCCGACTATAAATCCTGTAATTTAATGCAGATTCTTTTTACTGCATTTACACAGCAGCAGAAGACATTTGGCTGGCCTGTGCAAGTGCTGCAAACCTTTACTGGTCCCTTACCCAAGTATCATTGCTTTTTATTGCTCGGAGTGTAACGTTTCTATTAAATTTTAGACAAAAAGAAAGGGCTCACACTATCCACTCGGAAGGAAGGTCCGTGTTATTTCCCATCCCACAGAGCTGTGGGCTCGCGGCGAGCCATAGACACGGACTTGGAAACTCCGAAGCCAGCTCTGAGCCAGGCAGTCTGACTTTGGCTTTGTTAAGGGCTGAAAAGCACCTGCCTTCGCCTGATGTGAAATCCCCTCTTTATTATCATGCTGCCTGGCCTGTCACAGCAAATGACCTCATCAGGCTTCTGCAGTGCTTGTCTCTTTGGTGTTTGGGACTGACTTGTTTCCAAAGAGCCTGGGAAGGAGAGCCGATCCCCAGCACCCGGCCAGTGAGCGCAGGAAAGGATGACTACAGTTGCCTAACTGCAAGGCTAACCGAGAGCACTCTTGGCAGTTTGACGATGGTTTGTTTTCTAAACATCTTTCTTCTCAGAAAAACAACCCAACTCACTGGCTGATAAAATAAGACAGGAAAATCAACTTCTGGTTTAGGTTTTAAGTGCTCTGAATGACCTACTTTACATGTGTTTCTTTTTTTCAATTACAGATATGCACACATGTATGTAACACAAGCAAATGCTTGGATTCACATTCCTTCGTTCTGCAATCAGAGCAAAAGGTCTTTCCTCTCTGAGGACAAGAATCCCGGGTGACAGGAACAGGAGAGGGTTGAGTTGGTTCTGGCCACACAGCTGTCTGGGCATGCGCATTTGACTCAGGCTCCCCTCAGCTCTGGTATGATTAGGGTCATTGATTTTTTTTTTTTTTTTTCAGCAAAGCATCTGTTGCCAAGCTATGTGCCAGGTTAAGGGTAGTAAGGGAGAAGCTTGTTTATTTTCCTTTCCTATGGTAGCTAAGATCTAACTTTTCTATCTGTTCTAGATAAAGCAGAAACTGAGGTGATGCTTAACATTTAATAGATATTAGATTTGTGGTATTTCTAATGAACATGATTATTGTATAGTGTTTTGCATGGATTTAATTTAAAGTATCATGGGTTTAATAATGTCTGATGAATAAGATTAAATCATGGGCATTTTGTAGGGCTTTTAATAAATACATATTGAATTTAATTGAATAATAAACTTTAATAATTATTAATCTTTGAGTAAAATTTTAATCTCAACTTTCTGAATTACATTTAGTCTTATAAGTGCTATAGGAAAAGGCCTTCAAAATTAAATTTACATTATTATGGTTTTAATGAGTTAGAAAGACCTTATGAAAGGCAATTCTGCCACTCACTGGATCACAGCTGGTTTTTGTTGTTTAAACTGAAAGGGAGAGTACTGTGTAAATACAGTGAGAAGAATGTCAACCTGTGTATTTAGGTAATATTTTATTCAGGTTCCGATATCCAAAGTCTTTACAATTATATTTAAAATTCATAGTAAATTATTTAATAATTTTTTGTTATCTAATAATAATATGATATATTATTTTTCACTGTTAGTTATATAAACAAGCCATGCAGACTGTTTCCTATACAACATCTCCTTGAATTCTCACAAAGTCCCATGAAAGTGTAGAAAGACACCCACTTTTCAGTGAAGACAATGAAACTCAGAGAAAATAAACTTGTTTTCTTACCAAATAAACAGCTGAGCCAGGAAGGACTCAGATCTCAGAGAGCCACATGCTATAGTGTCAATGCTTAGCACTTTAATCACACTTCTTATTTTTATCTCAACTTATTTTTCTTTTGTGTTAAGCCCCTCTGTAATCCACTATGCTTGTGCCTACTTTATACTTCTTGGGCTATCGTCTACTTGTTAGTGTATGTAAAATTCCTTTCCATTGGCCACCATGAACATAGACCTTGGAAAGCCATGGTGTACTTGCAAATTTTTTTTTAATTATTTGGCCTTGTTCTGCTTTATAATGGAATTTCCATTTGCATTTCTTGGGCAAAGAGAGCTTTGTGTTTTAGTGTTAGCTTGCCATTCACCTAGAATTCACATCTTCTTTTAAATATGCTAAAGATGTCTTATTCGACAGTACTTCAGGAGATAAAAATATTCATGTAAAGGTTGTGTTTGTCCCAAAAGATTGATTTTTATATTAAAGATAAAATAAAACATTGATTCTTAAATCTATATGAGGATTAAGCTATTGATTTGGATTAAGAACAAACATCAACAGTTCCATAATTTTATTGCTTCTGAGGTTCCATTTCTCACTTAGAAAATCAAGTTAATCTTTTAGAAATGCCTTATGCAGGGTCCCCTCGCATTTACAGAAGTCAAAGCTTATGATACTTTGGGAGTTGTAGTGACTCTTATCTCTAAGCACCACAAAGTACCATAAGTAGATTGTGCTGTTGCTCGCCTTCATTGCCTGATTATCCCAGCCTCTCATCAGAAGAATAACATTTCAAGATTGGATTGTAGCCAACTCAACTGTAGCCAACTCAAGATACTAAACCAGAGAAGTAATTTTAGAGTACATTTATGGTCTAACATGCTCAGAGATTTTTTTTAACTAAACTTTATAACTTGCAATTTTTAATTCCATATTTTAAATAAGAACAATAAGTATTCGTGTCAGACAATTAAGGTGCATTTACTGAATACCTCTTCTCAGTAAAAATGCAAGTAGATAGTGGATGCCCAGTAGATGAGAACTAGATTATCATTCAGCTTGCTGCCATGTGACATTACGTAAGTCAGCTTCCCTTCATGTCCATTGCTTTTATTCTTAAAGGTTGATTTTTAAAACTCTTCTGATTACCGTACTATAGTCTTAAGAGGATCATATGACACAGCAGATGTGAAAGTTGAGGGAATCTGAAACAATATATAATTATGTATTTCATAAGATGTGTTTTTATAATCTTCCAGGAATTAGACCTAATATTCTCTTTCTGCATTTTCAAAGCATGTTCCTGTTAATGAAGTATCCTTTTTATTTTTTTTTAATGCGGGGATCATATTTTATGGGGACATGGACACTCCATGGAATTTTCACAGCTTGTCATTTTAGTCATATTTTCAATAAATCACTTATAAATATTGTAAAAACAGATTGACAAATTACTATCTCTAACAATATTTAGCAACTTCGTATTATATGATCTGATTAGGTGATAATTTTAATAATAATAAATAGAATATATTTATTAAAAGCTGACTTTAGGCATTGTGTTATATAAACAAAATGCATCACTAAATCTTCATAACAACCTTGTAGTTATTTTCTTTTTACAGACCTCAGGTTTGACCTCATAGGTGACTTCAAAGTCCCTGTTCTTAACTATAATTCATATTGCCTTATCTGAGGGAATTAGGCCATTTAAAAAAAAAATGAAGCCATGTCTTTTTCAAACTTAACATTAAAAATGTTTACAGGCTATGTGCTTGTTTAACTTATGCTCAAGTGCTTTTAATGACGGTTTACATATGCTTTTTGAGACATTGTCAAAATCTGTTACATATCAGGTACTTTTCTCGTTGCTGTGACCAAGACAACTCAGGAAAGGAAAGGGTTATTTTGGGTCACAGTTCAGAGTACAGTCCATCAAGACAGGGAGGCCACGAAGCAGTTGATTATGTTGTGTCCACACTCAAGAAGCAGAGAAAAGGGCTGAAGAGATAGCTTAGCAGTTAAGGAGCTTGCCTGAGAAGCCTAAGGACCCATGTTCTCTCTCCAGATGCCATGTAAGCCAGATGCATGGCGACACACGCACAGGGTCACATATGCCCACTAGGTGGCGCAAGTGTCACGAGTTCAATTGCAGTGGCTAAGGCCCTAGCCCACCAATTCTCTCTTTTGCTCTAGTTCTTGTTCCGTAAAAAAATTAAAAATTAAAAAAAAAAAGAATCAGGAAAAGATGAATGCAGACATTCAGCTTGCTTCTGCTCTTTTATTCAGACTGAGGTCTCAACATGAAATGGTGACACCCACAGTTTGAGTGAGTCTTCTTGCCCACTTAACTTAGTCTGGACATTCCCCCACAGACATGCTAAAAAATTTGTCTCCTTGGTGAGTCTTATCAGGTCAAGTTTACAGTCAGTATCAGACATCACAAGTTCATCCTTTGTCAACCTGACTTACAAACTTGCCACTTTGAAGCCACAACATTCCACCCTTTGTACTCACAGACGAATGGCCACCTCATAATGCAAAATGTATTCAATACAACTTAAAAAGTCCCTGTAGCCTTGAACAGCCCTGACAATGTTCAAAAATGTAAGTACAGGGCTGAAAAGATGGCTCAGCTATTAAGAAGCTTGCCAGCAATGCCTAACACGCTGGGTTCCAATACCCAATAGCCATGTAAGGCCAGATGAACAAAGTGGTGTGTACATCTGGAGTTCCTTTGCAGTGGATAGAGGCCTGGCACACCCATTTCTCTTTCCTTGCATGAATAAAATATAGTAATAAAAAAATGTAACTACAGAATCCCTTCTGACACTCAAGCAATCTATTAACTATGAACTCATAATAATAATAATTTGTTACATAATAATGAATATTATATATTATATAATATTATATATTGTGATAAATATTATATTACAGGTATAATATAATTATATATTATGTATATTATATAATATGTAACAGAAATAACTCCTCCTCTGACATCCTTCAATGTATGAGATATTTGAATAAACATGTAATACAACTATAAAACTTGAAAACAACTTTTCCTTTTCAAATAAAACCTAATCAAATGTTTGTTTATTATATACATATATATATATACACACACACATATATATATATATATATATATATATATATATATATATATAAATGGCATTTGTCTGCAAAGCTAAACAACCCAGGTTTTGATTCCCCAGGACCCATGTAAGCCAGATGCATAAGGAGGTGCATGCATCTGGAGTTCGTCTGCAGCAGCTGAATGCCCTAGAAGGCCCACTCTTTCTCTTGCTCTCTTTCTCTCAAAATGGAAATAAATAAATAAATAAAATTTAAAACAAAACCTGTTTTAATACAAACTTTCCTATTAGCTTTGAGGATCTTGAAATTTGGTTCATTGTACATTCCCTGAGATAGTGCTGTGTGCTTGATGCTGAGTTCACCAAGATGAATAAAGCATGTTCACCACCTTCAGTGAGTTTACAGGGAAATAAGATACAACCAGCAATAACACTGTGAATGATATGAGGACAAGTATGCTAGCACTGGGGCTAGAAAGACAGGAACAGAGAGAAGCCTTCTTCCTACTTCACAGAATCAGATGTGTCAAGTAATGCCTGTGGATAACAGGAGGCGTGTTTTGGTAAAAATGCAAGTGAGTAGAGATTAGGGTTGATGAAAATACCTGGTGAGTATAAGGAGAAAAGTTCAGAGAGGAAAGATATGGTGGAGGTGTGGTAAGAGGGATCGAAGGAACTGAAACTTCCATTAGTAGAGGTAGATTTTTAAGAAACTGCATTTTGCGGAATTATCTTTTTAGCAATGAGTCATCACAAAGGCCTCATTGATAATCAGAGAAATACCTAAGTCTACTTTTGTTTCAGAAAGAGAATAGTATTCATAGCATAGGATATGGATATGAAACAATGGGTTAAAAATAAGGAAAAAGTACTTTTATAGTTAATTTTTTTTTAATTTACAAGTATTCAAGCCACCAAACTTGATGTTAGATTTTAGTAACTCTTCAGCTCTGTTCTCCCTCAGCAAATTCCAGCCCCAGTGTGATATATTTCCTTTTCAGATCAATTTGTACCGATAGAGACATGCACCCATGACCAGATATTTCACTTGTTTACGTCTGTCCAGCTCTCTTGGGTAGCATCAGTGAATGTTTGCTGATTGCCTTCCCAGAAGAAATTCTCTCTTTCCCATTGCAAGAAACCATTTGTCCAAAAGTCACTTCTGTACTTCTAGATATGTTCACGCCAACCTCAGTTCAAGCATGGAGACTTGAACAGGACTAGACAGATCAGTGTACCCCATACCCCTAGTCAAAATGCTGGTTTAAGTGAGCATGGGTTCAGTCAGACTGAACTTTAGAAATTTTCTGCAAATTTTCAGGAAAAAAGAAAACATTGTATTTTCTTTACTGAAATAGATCACAAAAGTCCTTGGAGCTTAGAGTGACTGGCAGCCAATGTGATAGCATGGGGGAGCTTGTAGACGGGGGAGCCCCAGGAGGGTGAGGATGGATGGAAGAAAAGAAATCAAGTCCTGAGTAAAGACCAGTCATGGGACCCAGACTCACCTAACCTAGACTGCCTCTTGCCTTTGAAAGCACTTAACACAATAAAATCTTTCATATTATTACATTACACTGACAGGTTTATTTATAACAAAAAAGTCATATTGCCTATCAGTACTCATTGGATTACAACAATGTATGATTTTCCTCTGTGTTCTTTTTTAAACTGTATATTGACAACCTCCTCACATATAGATAATATACTATAATAATAATTCCCTCTACCACCTTCTGTTTTCTCCTTCCTGAATCCTCCCTCCACTGAATCCCTTCTTTCCAACTTCTCTCTTCTATTTTGATGTCATCTTTTTTTCTCTTCCTATTATGCAGGTCTTGTGTAGGTTGCATAAGCCCTGTGAGGCCATGAATACCACAGTCACTTTGTATCTGGAAGACAGTATTGCAAAGCACTGCTCCCTTTACTTTGGCCCTTAAATTTGCTCTGCCACCTCTTCCACATTGGTCCCTGAGCATTGGAGGGTGTGATAGAGATGGATCACTGAGTGTGTGGACACTCCACTGTCACTTCTCAGCACTTTGTTGAGTTTGAGTCACCACAGTGGTCACCACTATCTGAAAAGAGAAGGGTCTCTAACCAAAAATGGGAATAGCATTAATATATGGACATAAACATAGGTATTTACAAGGCATTTTGGTGGGCATAATATGTTCATTTAGCCAGATAACAGTAGTCATTACTACCTTAGGGCTTATGACTCTCTAGTCATAGGCTTTTGATTGTTTTAAATACCAGGGAGGAATTCTAACTATATTCTTAAATGTTTCTATCTTTGTATTATCATAATAAAATGTGCTATATACTTAGGAAGACATGCTAAAGTATTTTAATCATTTCTACATTCTTCTATGATTAACAATGGTCTTGAAATATATATGAACTTTAAATTTAGTAACAATTTAATTTAATTTAACCAAACTAAAATTAAGTTATACTTTTCAATGAATAGCAATATATATTTTAAAATTATTTATTTATTTATTAGGGAAAGAAGGAGAAGGAGAGAGAGAGAGTGCACAAGTGAGCATGCTGGGGCATCCAGCCACTGTAAATGAACCTCAGATGCATGTGACAACTTGTGCATCTGGCTTATGTGGATCCTGGAGAATGGAACCCTGGGTCCTTTGGATTTGCAGGCAGGTACCATAACCACTAAGCCATCTCTCCAGCCCCTAAGCCATCTCAACAGCCCAGTAATATATTTTAAGAATAAGTGAATGAATAGAATGTGTTTTTATAACTTTTCCATTACAGTTTTTGGTATAAGACAAGACACATAACTGATTTTAAAAACACCTGACTTGGATGTGTGTGTGCGCGCACGCATGCACGCATTCACGTGCTCATGTGCGTGACACAATCCACTTGTGTGGTGGTCAGAGGTGATCAGAAAACAACCTTGGGTGTGAGTCTTCCCCTTCACCTTGTTTTTATTTTATTTTATTTTATTTTCAAAGTAGGGTCTTACTCTAGCCCAGGCTGACCTGGAATTCAGAATTTGGAATTCACTATGTAGTCTCAGAGTGGCTTTTAACTCACTGCGATCCTCCTATCTCAAGTGCTGGGAATAAAGGCATGCGCCACCACACCTGGCCCTTTCACCTTGTTTGAAGGAGGTAAAATCTCTTGGTTTTGCTGCTGTGTCTGCTAGGCTAGCTGGCCCGTGAGCTTTCAGGGATTGTTTTGTTTCTGCCTCCCATCTTCCCTTAGGCACACTGGGATTATAGATGTGCACTACCATTTCCAGCTTTACTTGAGTTCTGGGTATTAAAGCTAAAATCACCATCCTTGCTAGTAAGCACTTTCACCCACTGAGTCATTTCTCCAGCAAAAAGATTGACTTTTAATGTTCTAGTCAACTTCATTGAAGCTGAGAGTCTTGTACCAAAATGCACTTGGAGAATTGATATAGAGCTAAATTATACTGAAAGTAGAAATAATACATTTTATAGAAAACAGCCAAGAAGGAACTTTCCTTTTTCCTCTTAACTAACTAGGGAATGACAACTCTTGGTTTAATTAGACTATTTTTTTCATTTACTAGTTAGATTGCAATTATCTGTGGTAAGTAGAATCCTCAACAAATCCAAGGAGAGCTACTGTCCACTTATGGTGAGTCTCCTTAAGTTTAATGGTGTATCACTTAAGATCTAGGTATTTTGTGGGATTTCTGTCCAGAAGCTTGTAACTCAAAGGTTGTTCACAAATGAGCACCTGATGTGGGGCCATTGTTAAATCAGGTCCTGGTTCAGTTCACTTATATAGGGTAAGACCCTAAGACTCTTCATCTCTATCAAGTATCTATGTGGCACCAGTTCTATCTACCACAGCTTCAGAAGTGAATCCATGTCAATCCTTATAAAATTCAAAACAAACGTTGATTTACACAATATTACCCAAATTAACTATAGTAATATAGCTATCAAGTCATGGAAGTTTAGACTGAGAAATAGCTGAAAATTTCTCAGTCACTACTTCATTATATGTATGAGAAAATGAAGGTCCCAGGAGAGAGCCTCAGGACAGTGCCCTCAACCCTTCACCAGATAAGTCTTCAGGGATGGAGGACTAGGAGTCTAGTGGTTCTGAGTCTAGGACTTTAACTGGGTAGCTTGCTATTTGCATGACTTAGTGATCAGCATTACTGCAGTGCTCTCCCTTGTCCTGCCAGGAACACTAAGGATTGCCTTTCCTTCACTTATGCAGTCAAGTGGTCAAGTGAGGAGAGGCCTGCCAGTGGAGACACTGGTTCTTACCTTTTGCTACTAAGCCAGTCCTGTGCTCTATGTCAAGATAGAAGAAAAATGCATCACCTGAGGCCTGGGAAGAAATGCAGAATCTTTGGGCCTTGCACCATGTTAACTGAATAAAAATTCATATTTAACAAAGATCCCATGTCAAGTGCCTATCTGAAACCAGTCTTTGAGTTACAAACTTTTCGACAAAAATTCAAGAGAGTACTTGGAACTTCAACTGTAATGATAGCCATCAAAACAACTATAAATGGACAGAATCTGTTTTCTTCATCTATTGAGGGTTCTATTTACTACAGGTAATTAGTCTAAATATCCCAAATGTCTATACACCACAATATCAAGAGGCCACTATGAATGCACCACACTGAAGCCTGGGTAAGACAGATAACATCCCTTGACTTCTCATTGTAAGTCCCCAGAAAGGGATGGAAAGATCTAAGTGGTCTTGGGGTAAGTGGGTTGAAGGGGGTGAGGAAAGAGTGAACCAAAACTAAAGACCAATGAAAAGGCCATATGGAAATCTACTACTTTGATAAATAATTTAAAATATATACTTTTAAATTTATTTTATTTATTTGAGAAATAGAGAAAGAGGCAGATAGAAAGAGAGCAAATGGGCATACCAGGACCTTCGGCTGCTGCAAACGAACTCCAGATGCATGTGCCACCTTATGTTTCTGGCTTATGTGGGTCCTGAGGAATCAAACCTGGGCCTTTGGCTTTGTAGGCAAGTGCCTTAACCACCAAGCCATCTCTTCAGCCCTTTATGATATAATTAAAAATATTTATTTTTAAAAATTAAATATATAATAAAGAATATAAATAAAACAAAAATATTTATGTTTATGCCCATAGATTAGTCTTTGGTCAAAGAAGCTTTCTTTTGCAGTTGAAAGTGAAAACTGGGGAGACTCTAAACTCATCAAAATGCTGAGGAAAGAGATTGTTGAGGGTTTACTGCTAAATAAGACATACTTATCTTCCCCACCCCTGGGATGCTCAAGGAACGTTCTGGAAGAGGGGGCAGAAAGAACATAAGAGCCAGAGGACGGTTGGAATTCCAGACATGAGTTGGCCATTGCATTCATAGCTTAATGCATGATATTAAGTGACTATGATTACCTTCACCAAAGTTGAACAACATTGGGTCCATCAACATTCCCTCATGGATGGTGGAGGAGGACAAAAAGTAAATAAAATTAAAGTAAAAAAGAGACTAGTTGCAAAGAAGAAGGGTTCAGTGGAAGAAGTCAGGGGAATGAGGCAAGAAAAGCTAACAGTAGGAGGTTATGATAAATTACATTTTCTTATTGTTTTGGTTTTTTTCACGTAGGGTCTCACTCTAGCCCAGGCTGACCTGTAATTCACTATGTAGTGTCAGGGTGGCATCAAACTCATGGCAATCAACAATAAAAGGTTTAAAAATCAATAATAAATCCTTAGGAAAAACATGTTCTCTGTGATGGCAAAGTGCCTGAAATATAGTAAGTTCCAAATAAAAATATTTATCAAGTGAATGATCACTGTCTTCTGTTCTTTATAGCAATTTGTGTTAATACACTAAATACATAAGAGCTCTACTTTTGCTTGGTTCCTCAGTTCTTGAAGCTTTTGCAATGAATCTGTAGTTCTTACTAATTACTCTGCTCCTAGTTACTGAAGTTTGCCTCTAGTCTTCATGGCATTATGGGTAAAAACATGCAGTGCATTAAGTTATACAGAATAGCAACCATCTGAAAAGTGAGAGTTCATTTAAAATTGATATTAGAAAACCATGAACTTTTAGACTATCTTTCCATTAGCATCCTCTAGCGAGAACTTTGCTAGTATACAGATTCAAGTTTCCCATAGTTAGAGTAGCATGTCTTCCTGACACTTACAACCTGCATGTAAAAGAAAGCTGTAAAGCCGGGCGTGGTGGCGCATGCCTTTAATCCCAGCACTCGGGAGGCAGAGGTAGGAGGATCGCCGTGAGTTCGAGGCCACCCTGAGACTCCATAGTGAATTCCAGGTCAGCCTGGGCTAGAGTGAGACCCTACCTCGAAAAACCAAAAAAAAAAAAAAAAAAAAAAGAAAGCTGTAAACAAAGTTAGAATTGCTTTTGTTCCAACAGGACATCAGATATCCCTGTTCCTCTATTTGCAATTCACAACTGGAATGGATTCTATTTGGATTCCATCATGTTAAGTCTCGTGGTTAATTTCTAGACCTTACCTGAAAGATATGCCGTATTTGGACCATTCATTTATGCTCCAGCCCCAAAACACTTTTGTCCCTTAACTTCCAGCACTCCATATTCCCTTGTTTTTTGAAAATCTCACCTCACTGACTAATATTTCTCAGTTTCATCTGACTCTTTTTGCTATGTGTCCTGTCCAAATTCTGAGCTCTGGAGGCCTTTAAGGATCAGTTCTTAGATCCACCTCTTCTGAAGCTACACTCATTTCCAGGCTGCTATTCAAACAGTCTTTTGGCTTTAATTACAATTTTGTGGTCTCTGCTTTCAAATGTGTTTTTAATCAATAACTCTGTCACCTGAATTCTAAGTTCATAGGTCAAAGTGCCTACTCTCCATAACAAGACAACTTTGTTGTTTTTGTTTTCAGACAGGTTCTCATATATCCTAGGCTGGTCTCAAACTTGCTATGCAGCCAAGGATACACTCGAGTTTCTGGACCTCTTGCCTCCATCTCCAGGGTAGTACAGTACCCTGGAGTACAGGCTGGGAGTACAGGTCTGTAGCTCTATGCAGGACTCAGGATCAAATTTAGAGTTTTGTACATGCTAGGCAAGCATCTACCAGCTGAGCCACATCTCCAGCCCCTCCTCTCCAACTAAGACAGCTTCTTCTTTAATGTTTCAAAGCTTCTTCCTGTTCTTCAGATATGCTAGGGTCCTAACTTCAGGGTCATCTTTAGCATTTCTCTTTCTCTCATACTCCATATGCAACTGGCCAGCATGTGTAACTTTCAAGTAAGTCATTTACCATCCATTTCTTCTTCTTCTGTGACTGTTGCAAAACTTCTATTGATTTGGGCTGAGATTTTAAATGGCCTCCTGAAAAGGGACCTTACTTCTGTTCTTTTCTCCTCATCCCTATGCTCATAATCTTCAAAGGTGTATTTGGGAAAATGAAAGAAACCAAACAAGTGCATCAAAAAAAAAATGCACCTGAAACTGATTTAGAAGACCTTTTCTAATCCCTTCTGCTACTTCGAACACATCTTCTATTATCTTTCCATCCAGTGTTGTCAATTTCTATCTCCTCCTTTCTCTTGAACATGCCAGCTGCCTTAAACACCTTACAGACTGGAACTCTGCCTCCTTCACGAACCCTGCTCTCTCACTTGCCTTAAATGTTTGTTTGTGAAATTTGAGTCTACCGAGGCCTTCCTCAGTATGGCTATTTGCAATGTTCCTTCTAGGGAACTCCCTCACCTAGTTTCCTGCCTTACTTTTGTACATAGAAACAATAACCATCACACTTGCTACATATGTATTCGGTTATGGCCTCTGTCATCCTCCTGGAATGTAGGCTTCCTGGCAGGGAGGTATGTTCATCTCACTCACTTTTATAGCTCCCTCATGACATGCATGCCATAAATATTTTCACTGGATCACTTAACGAGTGAATGAATGAAACTAAGTAATCATATGCAAGTAACAAAATACAGAAGAACATAAGTGATCCCTCCCTCAATCTACTCCTATTATTTAAACTACACGTCACAGATTCGGAGAAGTATTAACATTTAGTAATTAATATGACTGAACTTTTAAGACATTATAGCTTTGAATTTTCTATGTTCTGATCATCATCTGGAAAAGACAATTTTGCTTATTTTATACTTGCATTTAAATTGAAAATAGTTCCTCCCCTGTTTTTAAATGTGTTTTAATTCTTTCTTCCTTTACTCTTATTTTTCTTGAATTTAGTCAGGAAACATTAGCTGTGATCTTTATCTTTTTCACACTTATGAGTTTGGTTCTATTCACTAGTACCATTGGAAGATAGCATTTCATATGTGACACAAACACATGTCCCATCCTTTCAGAGTACAATGTTTAGGCATGTGGAATGTTTTCATAAGTAAGCTACTTACTTAACTACCATTTATTTCTTTCATGTAATTTAAATTTGTAATTGTTAACATTTTATTTTCAAATGTCTTAGAATAAGAGGCAGAAGCACAGTAGAGGCTTTGTTTTAACTTGTGCCTGGCCCATGTAGCTATTAGATGTTGATGGTTTCATTTTGATTTTTTTTTTTTACATTAAGGTAAAATTAAATATATCCATGGAAAAATTCCAGAAAGTAACCAAATGTCTCAGGAAGCCATTGGAAATAATGGAAAAGAACTCAAATATTACTGGCTGCCAGAAGTACTGGGTATAGATACTCAGTTCCAGCTTCTGAAGGGGCAGTGTGAAAAGTACCTCCACATCAGGTGTTGGGGGTCACTGAAACAGACAAGTCATTCAGCTTAAATTTCTGCATACTTAAATTATCTATGGACTCACCCCACTCTCTGTGGCTTATGTGTGTGAAGAACAGCTATGCACAATTAATAGAATGTGATCTGACCCACCTCTTATTAGAGCTGAGATCTAATATTTACATTTTCATTATTTACTTAAGGGTTTATGTAATTCACTGGTTAATAACTTAGAAATGTGTCTTCAAGATTTTTCTCTCTGCAAGTAGATCATAAAAGAAAGAACAGCCTTTTAAGGCCAGTTAATTATTAGATCAAATTAAAATATTTATTAAAATTATATAATATAAATCAAATAGCAAATAATTAGAAAAGGTTGTGTTTTTTTTCCCTGTGATGAGAGAAACCACACTTTTCAACTCTCTGCTAATGTCATTACTGCTACATGAGATCGGTATGTGTAATTACAATATCATGAATACTTAAATTTTTCTCATGCTGAGAAAACCGTGATAAGATTGCAGCCAGCACACTGATTTTGCTACCTGACCTTTCAACTAGAAAGCTCAAACCATCCTTCCTTAGAATGATCTGTTACATTATACTCTACCTGACAAAAACAAAAAGCAGAAACTGAGATCTAGAAACCTGCTTTTTGCAATAAGGAGGACATCTGAAGCATTCAGGCAATGCATTTATGACTCAGTGGTCAAATGCTGTTGCCTCTCATACGGACTTAATGTGCTCTCCACATGTGCATTTTTCTATATTATATCTCTTTTATGTCTTCCCTAATGTAAATAAAGGTTTGGCATATTAATGAATGATATTTTAGTAGAGCTATACATACATACTGCGTAGTCAGTTCCATGTCACTAGGACAAACATCCAACCTGACACAGTTTATAGGAGGAATGGATGTATTCAAGCTTACAGATCCAGAGGAAATTCCATCAATGGCATAAAAATCTGGCTCCTTTCCACAGATCCAAGCAGAGAAAAACCACCAATAGCCAGCACCGCAAGCAAGAATAGCAAGAGCTCAAACTCTTCTCTCCACATCTTTGAGCTGGAATCAAGATCCTCCACCAAATTCACCTTAGGGATGGACCCCAGGTTCTACCCTAAGTGACACCTCCAAAAGCAGGTTGCTAAATAAATTAAGCAGGAAGCTTAACCTTAATCAAAAATACCTGATGCTATGGGGGACATATTCACATTGAAATCAGCATACCTACATACTCCAATAATTCCAGTAACATTTAACTTGCTTCAGTTCATAAGGTTGTATAAATTGTAAGACAGTGTAGTATAAAACTTTCTAAGTTTCCATTTAATTACCAATAGTTAACATATAATATATATTACATAAACATATAATGGCAAATTAAATGCCCACTAAAATATGAGGAAATGGAACTAGAAGATTGTAGTGAGTGATGGTACTGTCTAATTATAGATGCTCTCTTACTATTTCATTGTCTGTCTGTACATCACACATTTAATCCCTTACTACATACTATATTTGCCAGTTACCTCACGCTGTGCCTCACTTTTGCAGCTAGCACAAAGAATTAAATAGAATTTAATGTCCCTTCTGACAAATTCTTCCTACTCATGATGTCATATAGCACACATCCTAGCTTGTTTTTACTCTTTCGATGTAGTCCTTATAGAAGTAAGGATAACAAAAAGGTGGTACGTAGTAGCAAAAGTATGAGAAAATTCAGAGCCCCAGTACTGCAGCAGTATACTGGAGGTTATATGCTTAACACATATTACTTTTTTTGTTTTGTTTTGTTTTTTCAAGGTAGCATTTTGCTCTAGCCCAGGCAGACCTGGAATTCACTATGTAGTCTCAGGGTGGCCTCGAACTCACAGCGATCCTCCTACCTCTGCCTCCCAAGTGCTTGGATTGAAGGCATGCACCACCAAGCCTGGCACATATTACATTTTTAATGTACATTTTTCAGCTCTGGCCCCAAAAGCTTTGCCAGGGCAGCAATGGAAGCTAGAGCAAGCCATACATTGGGAAACTTATTAAAGCAATATTCACCTCTTAACACAGAAGGAATTTACTACTTCAGTAATGTGCATGTTCATGCCAGTAAGGACCAGTGACAATATTCTCATCTCCATGACTTCCACAAGCACATTTTACAGGTGATAAACACAATCACAACATTGTTCCTTATACCACTTTCAACTGCAAACTTGCATTTCCAACAATCTGTTACATAGACATACACACAAATGATAGCTTATCGATACCTCACTTCTCAATAGATCAAAAATATGCAGTGGCTTCTTATTCCTTATAAACATAATAAAGCAAATTGCCATACAGTTTAGCTCTCATCCTGAATATATACTGATCCCGTTCTATCTTGTCAACTCTGATTCTGAAATATCTCTGTTTATTTCATTCATCTCATTTTTGTTACAACCACCTGTATAGTTCAGACCTTCATACCTCTGGCTTAGTCCCAACTTCCTTTTATTCCATCAGACTCTCACTTCTCTTTCATTGTTAAATACGGGTATCAACTCTATATCTTTCCCTGTACAACTTTGAGGATTCTGCATTGATCAAAACCTCAATTCAAAATCTCACACCTCTAAGTACCAGGTTTACCAGCTGACCTTTCCAGCCTCATTTTGTAGCCATGACCACACATCCTTATCATCCTTTTCATCAATTCTCATTCCTTGACCTGAATTAAAATTGTTGCACCTTTGGTCCTTTGCTCATACAATTCTCTCTTTCAGGAAAGCTCTTTGTCTCTCTTTTCTCTGACAAGGCATAGTCCTTGGATTACCAACCCAAATAAGAGTGTCCAATCTTTCTAGATGAAATCAACCATCTTCTAGTAAGAATGTCCCACGGTTCTTTGATACCTGTCTTTACAGTGATCACATCCTGCCTAGTTTTACTATTATTTTGGTTCATAAAAGACAAACTTCTTGATATTTGTGGCTCTGTCTAATGCCATGCAACATAACAATTATTCTGAATACAGGATGTGTTTAATAAATATACGTGAAGCTATTTCCTCCCATCCCTCCCATCAAGACATGGTTCAAATTATTTCCAAATTGGGTCACTAGATAGTCTCTCCTCTAAGTCTCATCTGTCCAGTGAATCAGATCATCAGCTACTGGTTAAAGACTCTCTGATCAGCTGGGAAGAAATTTTATTTAACTACTGACAAATATCTCAGAGCAACTCATATAGTGTACAAAAGGTCATTATCTAAGGGATAAAGTATTAAAGCATTTACCATAAAGAAAGTTTGTATTTTATTGAGTATATATGATTAGACAACAACAACAGAAAAGTAACACTAATTATTACTTTAGCAGTTCTGTCTTGTTTGCAATGTTCCTTTTTTGTTTGTTTGTTTTTTAAGGTAGGGGTTCACTCAAGCCCAGGCTGATGTAGAATTCACTGTAGTCTCAGGCTGGCCTTGAACTCACAGTGATCTTCCTATCTCTACCTCCCAAGTGCTAGAATTAAAGGTTTGCACTACCATGTCTGGTAACATACCATTTTTAAAAAATATATTTTATTAATTTATTTGCAAGCAGAGAAAGAGAAAGAGAAAGAAAGAGAGAGAGAAATAGAGAGAATGGGAATGCTACTGCAAATGAACTCCAGATGCATGTCCCATTTGTGTACCTGGCTTGACATGGTTACTGGGGAATCAAATCTGGCTCCTTAGGCTCTGCAGGCAAGTGCCTTAACCTCTGAGCCATTTGTAATGTTTTCAGCCTATACTTACCTTATAAGCTGAACTGAAACCCTGCATAGTAGAGATGGGTTTCATGGTGTGGAAGGTTAATCAGCTGACTTATGTCTATAAAGGACAAATACAATTTGAGAGGCACATTGACTTCATTGCATACATTCATTGAGGAGAGATGCCAGTGCCAACAAGATGGAGTTAAGGAAAGCAAACGTATGATGCCTGCCACAGAACAAAAGTAACACAGGCCAAACCACATGGGCCAAACCTCCCTTTGAAAGTGTTTCAGTGAAGGTCAGTATGAAAAGCCTTGAAATTTCCTTATCTGTTGGAGAAAATTAATATGATTTTTAAGCATGTCTTGAGAGCTCACTAGATGCCAAGTGGTGTTCTCTGTGCTGAAAGCAAAGCTTAACCAAATGTGCTCATAATCCATAGGAACTTACTATCCCTGTAAGAACATTTAAGTTTTATTTCAATAAAAATAAATTTAACAGGGGCTAGAGAGATGCCTCAGCAGTTAAGGCACTTGCCTGCAATGCCTAAAGGCCTGGGTCTGATTCCCCAGGACCCACATAAAGCCAGATGCAGAAGGTGATGCGTGCGTCTAGAGTTCATTTGCAGTGGCTAGAGACCCTGGTGCGCCCATATCCTCCCTCCCATCTATCTGCCTCGGTCTCTCTTTCTATTAAATAAATAAAAGTAGACTATTAAAAAATAAATATAACACTGATATATATGCTCTAGTATGGGTGCGAATGACATAGAGGGCTACCAGTGAAATTGAGGTCCAACTTTAGTGTCGAATAGCAACTTGATCCTATTTAGTGTACATATTGTACAACATATGCTGTTCTTAAAAACAGAATCCAAAATTCCTTTTATATAAAAATAATTTTACAAAATGCCTCTTCTATTATTATTTACTTAATGTGTGGTCCATGCTTTAATCTTTTACTATCTATCATAAGCAGACAATATTCAACTTAAAACAATTTTCCATAATCAAGGAGTATGTTTATTTTGTTTTGACTTTGGCAACACTTATCAACAATTAGTGAGAACAACAAACTCTTAGCATCATACGTCACTACTATGTTGGGCTTATTTAAGGATCAATGGAAGTTGATTACAATTTTCCTACAGAATTTCCAATTTAGATGACTTGTGCATATTTGAAATGCCTGGTAAACATTTCATTATAAACTAAAGAATTATGTCAAATTGCATTTCTCTAATTAAATTCCCTGGTGTACATTTTATTCAGATGTGTATACAATGCAATTTGTATAGAATGCTAAGTGGAAAGTAACAGTTAATTTTGGGGCTACTGCTGTAAAGTATGTTATCTTTTATATATATCACAGCATTACTTCTTATCAGCTTCACACATAGCATTTTGCCTTTGATTTACGCAAACAACTGTAAATGTTTTATATATTTGTGAGGAAGTGAATGATATTAGACCATCAATCCATGGGGACTGCAAATCAGGAAAAAAAAAAAAAAAAGGCTATTACATTTCAGAAGCTGTTAAATCAGTTGTGCCCCCTGGCTGATTTTGTCAGCTATATTTGCTGTGGGTAAAACCGTTGATGCCTAGAATACTGGAGTGGCCCTGGGAGTGTTGAGAGTAAATAGCAGCAGAGTTGTAAACGACGCTGCACATCTCCCACTTACCACAGAAGCCCCGCTTACACTTTCCTCTGAATAAATCCAGCAGCTTTCAAAAGAGCAAGAGAGAGAGAAATAAAGAAAAAGGGAGGGGAAACAAGGCAAAACCTGGCCCATGCCTTCTGTCACTGCCTCCAGCTTCGGCCCCTCCGCAGCCTGCCAACAGGACACAGTTCTGCCAGTTGTAAATTTTAATTGGCCATCTGGGGAAAGCACAAACCACTGACTAGAGATTAATCAGCAAATTAACCCAGGCATAATACACATTTCCCAGTGGACCTGCAGCAGCTCTAGGCGGAGGCCGAGCAGCCTCCGGATGCTGGACAACCTGGGTAGAATGCTGTTACTGCTTCTTGCATGCCGCAGAACATCTTCCTGGCGTCCCGAAATTCCCTTCTGTGCGACCTTGGTAGTGCCCCTGATTTGTAAGGCAGTTACAAAGAGCCTCCTCCTACTTTTTCTCCCCTATAAAGTACTAAACACAGATGGCATCGAGGCTGTGACTGCTGGGAAGTGTTGATGAATCAGTGAAAGTGACAACTTTCCTCTAGTGAACCATTCACTTGGTTTGCTAAAGTACCTACAGGAAGAAACAATAGTGTACCTGGATTTTTACCAGCTTGGGGCATGTCTGGGGAATCACACAGATGCACTCAGCTTCTTGTACTACATGGTATGCATTCTCACAGACTCTGCACTGGAAAGGAAGGCTTCTACATAATAAAGACTCTGTCTTTGAGTCTAACTTACAGAAAATAATTTAAGCCAAATATCCTTATATTCAGAAGCGTGTGGCCGTAAGTCTTTCAATAAATTAGTCTACTAATTAGCTGAGGGATGTTGTCTGAGCTAAGATGGAGAAAGAGGCCCAACATTAAAAGACAAATATATAATGGCCCTAAGAAATAAAGTGAGGGTGTGGTAGAAAATTGGGGTGGTTTTGACATAATGTAGAGGAAAAGACTTTGTGGCAGAAGTAACTTTTCCCAGCTTTTGCGGGACTGGAAATGAGAAGGCTCTGTGCAGAATGTAAGCGATGGTACTCAGGAAAGAGAGAGCCGTGAAGACTCAGAGGTGGCAATAGAACGCCCTGGAAAGGACGCTGTGCTGAACTGGCTGGTGGGGCACTAAGATGATGCAGCCAGGACAGAGCAGGAAAGGGAATACACTTTTTCCCATCTTGTTGACAGTTGCATTTCCAAGCTTAGCAAGACATTTATGTTCACAGCACAGAGTAGGGACTCAACTTGTGTTAGTGAAAGTAGGAATATTAAACTTTTATAAAATCAGAAGCCACCATTAGCAAGGCCTACTATTGCCTTTTCTGTATATAGTGCATGTTGATTGAATCCCTGGTCATGTCACTAGACTCAAACAGTATGAGAGGCACCAATTCAAATACAGACAAGGGATCTATACAGTTACCAGGTACAATAACCTTGACCAGAACATAGATATACTGGTCCAGTTGCATTCTTTCCCTGTGAATTCTGCGGGACTTAGCTAGTGAAATTTATAGCATAAAGGCTGTGCCGCTAGAAAGGATAGAGCGGTAGCTGCTGTGATTTGGAATTACGTGGGAGCGCAAGCAGACAGTCTATTGGAGAAGAAGGGAACTGAAGCCTGGGAGACTTAGCAGAAAGATGCGCTGGCATGCCCTAGGATGGGGGACAGCCTTTATGTTCCAGCTTTGTCTCACCTAAAGCCGACATCTGTTTTTGTTCCTGACCCCTGATTTTATGAGATTTGAACAAGCTTCCATGATATTCCTACTGTCACATCCAAGACAACCTTGACCAGCAACCATAAATGGTAAAGGTGCCATCATAAACCAATGACAAATAAAATTAGTAACCTTCCCTCCACACCCTGTTACAAAAGAGTGCACAGGCATTAGGAACTCTGAAGCATGCTGGTCAATTTCTGGAATACAAGGAATGGTGGATTATTTTATACAGCTCTGCTCTGGCCCACCACTAAATCACCTACACCCATTTCACCTGCCTCTGGCAAAATAGACTCTTATTTTTTTTTTCTCGCAACCAGGTATGGATTTCTTTTCTGTTTTATTACATTATTGTAAGCAATGCTGACTGCCAAACCTTATGCCCTTCAACTGAAATGGTTTCTGGGTGAGACTGGATTATCTGTGATAGTAAATCAGTCAATATGCATGGCCTGAAGACCACAGCCATTAAAAATGGATGGCTCTGGCTTCAGGTGTGAACACCTCCTCTCAGATACCCAGATCAGCTCAGAATAAGAGCTTTAGAAACATTTTGATTTACAGTGTGTTAAAATCACCCCCTAGTTTATTGTCAGGTGTGTATGGGATCTGAAAACATGGAAAGGGGTAGAGAGCAGTCCTGGATTAAACACTGAATGCAATGCCTAAGAAAAGCAAGCCTTTTAGCATTTATAATGTCAAAAAATAAACTTTGTAAAGTCTCAAAATGTCTGGCGTTTGCTGATCATGTCTAACTTGAGTGTCGTGACTGTGTCAAGAAACAACACCCAACCGAACAGTCACTGGAGGGTGTAGTCAGTATTTCCAGCATGCTTTGGTGGATAGATTTCTCTGTCTCCTCTGGGAGGGATATAATCCAAAGGTTATAACAGGCTCACATAAAATCTGCACAGTCTGGTCTCCTCTGAATGATTCCAAAGCCTGACACTCTAGCTTAAATTTTGCTCTCTTGCTTCATGTTATCTCAATTTATATATTATAGAATAATATAAATTATATAATCACCTCATATTATGCTCATCTTGCCGCATTGAGCTTTCCACATCTTTATATGTCTCATATATCTCAAAGAAACAAAGAAAGCAGTACATGACAATATTTCAGTGTGTATTTTATCTCCTTTTACCAAAGGTAGTAATTTATTCTCATATATTATTGTTATATCTAAAAAAAGAAATGTTGAAATGGATGCAAGGAAGCTGAGGTCTACTAATCAGGTAAATAATGCAAGATCAAGTCACAACAGTACCAACTAAATAGTAAAAATGTGCATTGTATTTACATGTCACATTTACTAGAAGAAGTGACCAACAAGATCCTTTCAACTGGCTGGCCTCCCCTTCTCCTCTCCATTTCTCACCACTTTCTTTCTGTGCACTATGTGACTATGTGCTCTAGCTAGCTCACAGCTTTCCCAGTTCCAAACACATCATGGTTTTTTCCATGTCTATCTTGCACACCCTCTGCACTAATAGGCCCCCACCTCTTCTACTTCTTTATCTGAAAGACTAGCACTCATTCAACATGAAGATGTCAATCTTGTCATGCTTTGGCAAGCCTTTGCTGACTCCTCTAAAAGGGATTTACGTGTCTACTAATGCACAATACATTAGCTCTTTCCTTCATCCTGACGCTTTAACTCTTATAACAGTATGCTGAAATTCATCTGTTCACATTTCCCCAGTGAAGATGTGAATTGTTAGGTTTAAGATCAACACCTCATGTAGTGTGTCATATAAAAAGACATCCATAAACTATGTAGTGAATGAAAGCACTAAGCACTTCTTTGAGTGGCAGGGACATGGACACAGAACCTGTAATACCAGAATGAATTTCAGACTGACCATTAGCTGATGGCAAAGAAAGTCAAGAGCATTTCAAATATAATTAAAAATTGTCTTTTAATTTGTCAACTTATAGTCAAATAAGAACATACAATTAAATACATAATTAAAGTCTGTCTTGTTTTACATAAATTCAATTTTTATTAACTTTATTGAGAATAATATGTATGCAATTAAATATGCTGACTTAAATGAGCAGTAGATGAGCTCTGCAAAATGTGTACCTCATACAGGCTATATGACTCATGCTTCCATCACAGTGCAGATTGTCACTATCACCACCAAAAGTTTTCTTATAACTTCTTATACTCTGTCCACTCCCATCCAACTACCATAGGCAACCACTGTTCTTATTTCCAGATTAGTTTTGTCTGTCCTAGAACATGATATAAGTGAAATCGCAAATGTGCACCTTTTTTGTGTCTTACAGTTTTGTTCAAATGACTATTCTATAAATATATCATTCTTATGTTAATAAATAATATTCCATTGCACACAACAATCTGTTTATCCATTCACATGTTATGAAATAACTTAAAACAGCATTTGAGTCATTTCCAGTTACAGCCACTAAGCTTTTAAAGATTATTGAGATATGAACCTCAAACTCACTGTGAAGTGGAGGATGACCTTGAACTCCTAATCCTCTTCCCTCCATCACTGGAATTACAGGTGTACACCAGCATACTTAGTTACTATACTGGTATTGCAGGCAGCTTCAGTTTTGCTGAGATGAACTTCCAGACCAGGCACAGTTATGGAGGAAGGGATATTTTTTTTTAATTTTTTTGTTTATTTATTTATTTGACAGTGACAGAGAGAAGGAGGCAGAGAGAGAGAGAGAGAGAGAGAGAGAGAGAGAATGGGCGTGCCAGAGCTTCCAGCCTCTGTAAACGAACTCCAGATGCGAGTGCCCCCTTGTGCATCTGGCTAACGTGGGTCCTGGGGAATTGAGCCTCGAACCAGAGTCCTTAGGCTTCACAGGCAAGCGCTTAACCGCTAAGCCATCTCTCCAGCCCAGGAAGGGATATTTATTGATGCTTACAGATCCAGGGGAAGTTCCATAAATGGCAGAAGAAGCTGGCCTGCCTTCATAGGTTCAAGCAGAGAGAGAAAGAGAAGCACAAGCCTAAGGTCAAAAGACACACAGCACACTTCAGGAACTCCTGCTAGGCACGCTTTGCATATCTTTAGATTGAAATCTGAAACCCACCACCACACCTTAAGATCCACCCAGTGACACTGCCTCCAGCCAGGTGGCTGCAGATGTAAACTACAAACAAATAAACAACTGAATATACTGGGGGCCATCTATTCTATTCAAAACATCACAAATGGCTTGCAACAGTGGAGCATATACCATAATGAGACTAGCAAACTAATATGGGCAGAGAAGGACAAAGGGTTAGATAAAATGAAGGGACGATTTTTTTATTCTTATTTTTCAATTTACTGGCCATTTTATTAAGATGCATATATGCACCAACTGAAATATCATTTGACCAGTCTATTTCAAAACTGCTTTTTAAAAGTTGAATCTAATTTGCATACCATAAATTTTACTTCTAAAGTAGTCTGTAGTCCAACGATGTCTCCAAAACTAATCCTATACCTTGTCAGTCCCCATTTTCCTCCCATTCTACCAAAAGCAAACATAAACCCTTTTCCTCTCCATACCCGTTAGTCTATACTGAACATGGAGCATAAATGCAGCTGTTCAAGCCGGGCGTGGTGGCGCACGCCTTTAATCCCAGCACTTGGGAGGCAGAGGTAGGAGGATCGCTGTGAGTTCGAGGCCACCCTGAGACTCCATAGTGAATTCCAGGTCAGCCTGGGCTAGAGTGAGACCCTATCTCGAAAAACCAAAAAAAAAAAAAAAAAAAAAAAAAAAAAACAATAAATAAATAAATAAATAAATGCAGCTGTTCCACAGGTGGCCTTTGTTCCTGACTTCTTTTACATACTGTGACACATCCATGTTGTAACATCAATTTGCACACCCTTCTTTCTATGGATAACTAATTTGTGATTTATGGTGACACCACAACTTTCATCACCTCATGGGTATCTAAGCTACTTTACTTACTTGCCATTATGATGCTGTTATGAATGCACATCTGCAAGATTTTATGTGGACATGTTTTCACTTCTCTTAGATGTCTACCTAGAGGTGGAATTTATAGGTCATATGTTAACCCCATAGTTTGCCTTTTAAAAAACTACCAAATGTCTTTCCAAAAGGGCTATAACACTTTATTGTCCATCAGTGTTGTAAGGTATTTCAAACTTCTCCACATCCAATTGTTGTCTATAGCCAACTTAGTGGGTGTGAAGTGATATCTCATTAGAATTTTGGCCAACAGTTCCTTAAGTGGCTAGTAGTGCTGACTGCTTTTTTCCCCATGTACATATTGGATATTTGTATCTTCTGTACAATCTGTTCAATTAATTGTATTACTTGGTTTTTAATTGTGGGGTTTAATAGCTCTTTACAATATTTTGGACATAAGGAGTTTATCAAATGTATTAGTTATGAATATTTTCTCTCACGCTGTGCTCTGATTATTTCTTAATAATGTCTTGGAAGCATAAAGACTTTCAATTTATAGATGTCCCCATATAGATGCCTCCAAATAATTATTGTTTTTCTTTCTTTACATTAACTTTTGGTATCACAAGTGAGAAACTGTTCTCTACTCCAAGATCATGAAGGCTTGCTGTTATGTTTTCTTCTAAGATTTTTCTATAGTTAATTACTTTTTATGTAAACTCTTTCAGTTACGATTTTGACTCATTTGAGTTAATCATACGTACATGATTACAAATATAATATAACATGATATATAATACATATTTAGTGCGAAATGGTGGTCTAACTTTATTTTTTAATATAGCTGTCCAGTTTTTTCAGTGCCCTGGCTGAAAAAATTACGTTTGTCCCATTGAGAGATCATTCACCCTTATAAAATCAAACTTATCTTAAATATACAGTTTATATCTGTACTCTTAAAAATTGATTTCATTGTTCTATTTACATATCTTCAGGACAATATCACTTGATTCTGCTTTCAGTCTGCAAGTATGAGTTCACTGAGGACTTTGCATTATTGTGTCTTCTACAGGCCTCTTGCATTCCAATGTGAAATTTAGGGTCAGACTATAAATTTAGACAGATATGATTGATGCAGAATCTGTAGATTCATAGTACCCTTTTATAGTCTTTGAATTAACAGTGTATACAAGTACTACAGGTGGTTGTGTATTTATTTTTATTCCTGTGAACTTGCTAGCTCCAGATCTAATCATGTGGCCTCTTATGAATCTTCTATGGACAAGATCTTGTTATTTGCAAAAGGTAATTGCTTTAATTGTTTTTTTCCTCTTTACGGTTATTTTGTTTTTCTTAACTAGTCGTTCTGTTTTCAGTGGTGACTACAAGTAGTAAGATTAGACATTTTTCTTAGTGTTTGTAGCAGATAGCTTCCAGGTCGCTGAGATGAACTTCCAGACCAGGCACAGTTATGGAGGAAGGGATTTATTGATGCTCACAGATCTAGGACAAGTTCCTTAATGGCAGAAGAAGCTGGCCTTGCTTTCACAGGTCCAAGCAGAAAGAAAGAGAAGCCACAAGCCAAGTCCCGCAGCACACTTTAGGAACTCCAGGCACTTTGCATATCTTTAGGTTTGAATTTCAAAGCCACCTCCATACCTCAGGGTCTCAGTGACTCCTTCTCTAGCCAGGTGGCTGCAGATCTAAATTAGAAACTGTAATGAAACACTGACTATATTGGGGGCCATCTATTCAAACTACCACAGAGCTAAACGTAGGGTGAAAGCATCATTCTTTCACTATCAAGTTTAAGTTGGTTGTATGTGTTTTCATAGTTTCATAGTTGTTTGTGTGATTGAACAAGCTCCATCTCTATTCCATTGCTTGTTTCATTATTAAAAATGTTGTATTTTTCATGTCTTTTTTAAATGTTTTGAGTTGACATGTGTTGTGTTACTTATTTTATTAACATATTTAATTGATTTTTTTTTATTAATAGGTGTGCCAAGGCCTCCAGCCACTGCCAACCAGGTGCATGCGCCCCCTTGTGCATCTGACTAACATGGGTCCAGGGGAATCGAACCTGGGTCCTTTGGCTTTGCAGGCAAGCGCCTTAACCAATAAGCCATCCCTCAGCCCCATTAATTGATTTTTGTATATTTCCTTATTTTGCATTTTTGGGTTATTAAGCCTTTTTACACCTATAGTCATAAGCAGTCTTGGTATACAGTTTTATTTTCTTGTGATGTCATTAGTTTGTTTTGGTATCAATATAACATTCTTTCCTAGTAAAATGATTTTAGAAATATTGATTCTTTTTTATTTATTTATTTATTTTTGTTGTTGTTGTTTTTCCAGGTAGGGTTTTGCTCTAGTCCAGGCTGACCTCTGGAACTCACTATGTAGTCTCAGGGTGGCCTCGAACTTATGATGATCATCCTACCTCTGCCTCCCAAGTGCTGGGATTAAAGGCATATGCCACCACACCCAGCTCTTCTTTTAATTTTTTAGAATAGTTTGTGTAGGAGTAGATACTGGATTCATTAAGTAGACTTTATTGATGAAAATATATCTACTAAGCTACCTGAACTTAGATCTTTATTTGTGGAAAGGCTTATCTATTTATTTACTTGTTTACTTGTTTGTTTACTCTTCTTGTTTTGAGACATGAACTTGCTATGAAGACTTAGCAGGATGAAAATCTCTGCAAACAGGCTTTGAGAGGTTACTGTGTGAATCTGTGAAGGTGAGCCCTAAGTTTCACTGGAGACATGCCAGGATGTAGGGGATTCCAGGACCATGAGACATCCACCAAGAAACACTGCTGGCTCAGAAAGGAGATGGTCCAATAGAGTGACTATGTGTGCTATAGGCAACAGAAGTTAGTGTGCAGTTCCAAGTTCATGGCTAATTCTCTACCATGTGGTTTTCTGAGAGCAACAAGTGGAATAAGTTCATAGACTGATAGTCCTAAGATAGAAGTCAGTTCACAGCTTTAAACCCACAACTGCTCTCTGCTGTGCAGATTTTACTTGCAGTACAGCTCAGGTCTAGTGGACATCCCCACAGCCTCCTTCCTCCTCCATGAACTTTAAGACTGATCAGGATCAGAAAGAACTGAGATGGATCCTCCAGTAACTGATCTCAGCACTCTACCTGATTCTGTAAACAGCCCAACAAACTCAGGGGCCACATCTTTGCTTAGACATTAGCCAACATAAGTACAAACCAGGGAGTTCCTGGAATGAGTGACATGCTGCCCAGCGCACAGGCCACAACGTTATATGATGATGCAGTTGGTATAAATGTGATCATGAGTAGATTTGATATACAAAGAAGGGAAGTTCTTATAGTGATTGCAGCACTGAGAACTGGACCTTGATCACTCTCGATTTAGCACCAGTTTGAATTGGATGAAATAGAAGAGTCTCTCACATTCTGGCTGACCGTGCCATCTACCTAGAAGGCTCCAGTGTGATAGAATTCAGGAAGAACATTTTCACTATATAGCTTTTTATTTGGGATTTTGGTTTTCTTTTGCCAGTTAGGCCTTCCCTTTTTTGGCTTTTCATTATACTCTCACTTTTACTTCTATAAACATCCAATGGATTTTTACTCCTCTTCTCCTCCCCCATTCTCTCTGGTTTTTTTTTTTTTTTTTTTTTTTTTTTTTTGAGGTAGAGTCTTGTTCAAGCTCAGGCTGACTTAGAATTCACTATGTAGTCACAGGGTAGTCTGGGACTCACCATGATTCTCCTGCCTCTGCCTCCTGAGTGCTGAAATTAAAGGCATGAGTGACCACAACCAGTTTCTCTTCTCTCTTTTATGGATATATATAATTTACTTTATTGTCCAGTTTTTTAAAACTACCTTGATCTTTCCTCTACTGTTTCCTAACATTCTTCTTCTGTCTTCTGCTTGATTCTCGTCTCATTAAAAAAGCTGGGTGCTTCTTTCCTTTTTCCCTTTCACTGCTCTTTTCATTCCTGTCATTCAATTATAATTTCTAATTTTACATTATGCAATTTTTAACTTTGTGAATCACTCTACATCAAATTGGCCTTTTATGAGTTGGCATTTCTTCATTTGAGGCATATTTCTATTCTGCTTTGGTTCAGTGTTGTTGCTCTTACAAAAGTTTATATCCTTCTTTGTGAGTAATACTGGGCATTGAATTCTTAAGTGGTGACTACTCACTAAGATAACTCCCAAATAAAGCTGGAAGAGATATCCATCCCAACAAATCCACAAATCACAACATGCAAACACAGGAACCATGAAAAGCCAAGGCAATGTTACTCCTCTACATGATGACAGCTCTTCAATTACCAAATCCAAAGATATTGAAATAGATAAAATGTTAGATGAGGAATTGAATAATTTACTTGAAAACTGATCAATAATTTCAAAGAAGATTCCAACAAACAAGAAGAATAAAATAAAGAAATCAAGACCTGAAGAAGAAAATTTTGCAACATGGATGAGAAAATCAGTAAAGAAATAGAAAATTTGAAGGAAGAAAAGCTGATAAAAATGATGAAAATTAAGCCGGGCGTGGTGGCGCACGCCTTTAATCTCAGCACTCGGGAGGCAGAGGTAGGAGGATTGCTGTGAGTTCGAGGCCACCCTGAGACTCCATAGTGAATTCCAGGTCAGCCTGGGCTAGAGTGAAACCCTACCTCGAAAAACCAAAAAAAAAAAAAAAAAAAAAAAAGCAAACAACAACAACAAAAAAAAAATGACGAAAATTAAAAGCATCAATGAAAAAAATGTAGAAAGCATCACCAATAGACCAGACCAAGCAGAAGAAAGACTATGACAGATGGAAGAATGTAAGAGATGGTTAAGGAAATGCTACATTCAGATATCAGTAAAGAAAAGAGATGCAACATATATATCATATGTAACATAAATAGACATATGTAATATATAAAGATATAAAACATACATTACATGCAGCATTGTACATTTATATAAGAAATCACTGCACTCTTCAAGAACAACACTAGGATCTGATCAAGAGAACTAAGCTAGGAACCCTTGGCATAAAAGTAGGAGCTGAGAGAAAAACTAAAATCATGAAAATTCAATGAAAGTGTAGCATGTAAAGAAATGGCATTCCTTTTTATTTTTATAGGTTTCTTTATTATCAAAGCATAAACAATAAAATAATGTTCTAAATAAATCATAAATAAATAAAGTTCTAAAGACAAATGCCAACTCACAAAGGCAAACATATCAGAACAGTAGCAGATCTCACAACATGCAACTTAAAAGCCAGGAAGTAATGGAATAATGTTCCAAGTCCTGAAAGTAAGTTATTATCAAATAAAGTTGATAGATACAGAAAAGTTACTTTTAAGTTTGATGGAAAAGTTAAGAAGTTTTAAGAAAAATACAAATTAAGGCAATTAAGCCTACCAAACCAAAATTTCAGAAGATACTTAAAAGAATCCAAAGCATAGAAGAGGAAGAAAGGCAGTCTCAATAACGACAACACAGGAAAGGATAAAGTCATTTTCCTAAGCAGTGTAGTCTCTGGTAAATTGTCTATGTTCCTCCTATAAACAAATCCCTCACCAATGTTCCCATAAGCAGCTCTTATTAAACTCATTGCATCACAAGAGAAAAGAAATCTGGGAGATGGTTCAGGGCATGCAGTGCTTTCCGTGCAAGCAGGACCAAGTTCAGATGCCCAGCACCTACATAAAAAATACCATTTATACTGGCATGAGGTTGTAATACCTGTGCTGAGGATGTAGAAACAGAAGATGAGCCTTGCTGAACACCTTATCTAGCAAAATCTGTATGATCTGAGTTCAGTAAAAAACATTGTCTTTAAAAAAAATTAAGGTAGGGAACAAAAAAGAAAGACATTCAAAATTGGCCTCTGGCCTCTGTGCACATGCACACACACACACACACACACACACACACACACACGTGCATGCACATACACTTGTAGCCCCATATCCACTCATACACATAGAAACATGCATATATACACTCACACATTAGAAAAGACGTGAAGATAGAAAGGAGGTTAGTTAGGAAGAAGAGGATCAGCAAGAGTGGAAGGAGACTAGAGGCTAATGGTGAATGAATAATGATCTCAATATATTATGTATGCAAAAGTCACAGTGAAAAGAAACCCATCATTATGCATAATTAATATTACCCAACAGAAACAGTCCACTCCACCTGAAAATCAGCAAACAAAAATATAGGAATTGGGCTGGATAGATGGCATAGCAGTTAAGGTGCCTGCCTACAAAGCCTAAGGACTCAGGTTCAATTCCCTAGAAACTATGTAACCCAGATGCACAAGGTGACACATGCATCTAGAGTTCATTTGAAGTGGCTAGAGGCCATTGGAGCACCCATTTTCTCAATGCATCTGTCTCCCTCCCTCCCTCCCCCCCCCTCTCTCTCTCTAAAATACATAAATGAATAAAAACAAAAGAAACTATTAAAAATAGGAATCAACAAAATTCTCTCAACAATAACCTTGAAAGTAAATAGTCATAATTCTACAATTAAAACATGCAGGCTAAGTTTATTGGATTAAAAACAACATACAACTATGCTTTGTCTCCAAGAAATACACTTCCGTGGAAAATATATACACACTTGAAAGTGAAAGGCTATAAGTCAATATACTAAGCAAATGGAAGTTGAGAACAAGCTGGCATAGATTTCTGTTTTCTAATAAAGTAGACTTCAAGTAAAATGAGTCAAAGGAAATAAATCCCACAACATATAAATAAAGGGAACAATTGACAAGTTGATAAAACAACATAAATATGCATGTACTGGCATTGGTGCACTCAATTTCATAAACCCAACACTAGTGGATATAAAAGAGTAGATAGGCCCTATTACAGTCATAGTGAGTAGTTTTATGTCTCAGTCTTAACAGACTATGGTGGTTTGATTCAGGTGTCTGCCATAAACTTAGGTATTCTGAATACTAGGTCCCCAGCTGATGGCAATTTGGTAAATAAAGCTTCCTGGAGCCAGTGTCTTATTGGGGGCGGGCTTATGGGTGCCAGCTTGCTCTTGCTAGTGCTTGGCACACTCCTTTGTTGCTGTTGTCCACCCGATGTTGGCCAGGAGGTGAAGTCCACCCTCTGCTCTGGCCATCATTTTCCCCTGCCATCATGGAGCTTCCCTTTGAGTCTGTAAGCCAAAATAATCCCTTTTCTCCCACATGTTGCTCTTAGTTTGGTGTTTTCTGCCAGCAATGTGAACCTGACTACAACACAGACTAAATGTCAACAAAGAAGCTATAGAGTTAAATGTACCATGTACAGAACAGTCCATACAACAGCTGTGGTGCACTTTTTTCTTAGCAGCCCCTAGGATGTCTCCAAACTAGATCATACTCCAGGATACAGAGGTAAAATTAAACAAAATAAAGTAAATAAATAAATAAAATAATTTCTTGCATCTTATGATGTGATAAGAGAATAAAACTAGAAATCAATAAGCAAGAGAAAGTATGATCATATGTGAAGATTGAACAATCACTCTTCAATGACTACTGGATTATTGCCAAAACCCAGTGAGGACATTTAAAACTGCCTAGAACCAAATGAAAGTCAAAGAACAACTTAGAGAACTTTTGGGATGCAGCAAAGGGAGCTGTAAGAGGAAATTTAACTGCTGTGAGTGTTTATATTAAAAAATCAGAGAGATTTCAAATAACTTAACGATGTACCTCAAGGTTTTACAAAACAAGAATGAGCAAGATCTAAAAGCAGAAGATAAAAACAAATTATAAAATCAAGGCAGAAATTCCTGGCAAGGAGACTAAAAGAACAATAAAAAGAATCAATGAGATAGAGTTTTCACGTTTTGAAAACTAAACAAGACAGACAAACCCTTAGCTAAATTACCTCCTGAAAATAGAGAAGGCACAAATTAATAAAATTTGAGATAAAAATGGACATTACAGATGGGAGGGATTCCTTAGTGGTTAAGGCACTTGCCTGCAAAGCCAAAGGACCTCTGTTCAATTCCCCAGGACCCATGTAAGCCAGATGCACAAGGGGGCACATGTATCTGGAGTTCATTTGCAATGGAAGCCCTTGTGCACCCATTCTCTCTCTCTCTCTCTCAAATAAATAAAAATAAAAACACTTTAATAAGTTATAAAAAAAAATGAAAAAAGAACATTACAACAGATATCAATGAATCATTGATACGTTGGGGGAACTTATGATCATTATGGAACAGTTTGAAAACCTATATTCTAAAAATAACTGGAAAATCTAGAAGAAATGGCTAAATTTGTAGACACACATAAACTACCAAAATCAACTCAAGAAGACTTAAACAACTTAAACAGATTTATTATAATCAATGAGATTAAATTATCAATAGTCATCCAACAAAGAAAAGTCCAGAACTGTATGGATTCACCTCTCAATTCTACCAGACCTTTGAAAAATACCAGCACTGTAAAACAAAACAAAAGCTACAAAGCAAACAGTCATCTGATAATTGCAGTTGCACTTTCTTTTGCTTTGGGAAGCTGCCATTTACCCAGTGTTATGAACTGAATATGTCTATTAGTTCTAATCCCAAACTTCATGGCATTTGAAGGTGGGGTTCTGGGAAGTAATTAGGTTTGGATGAGTTCATATGGCCATGTGGTCTTTGTAAGATATAGTCACTTTACAAAGGAGTCACATAAAAAGAAAAGCATATATTCCATTCTGCTTCAAAGGACATACTAGAACTAATAGGTAGAGAGAAAATTAAACTATACATTAGATACAAAAGAATTCTGTAATAAGAATTGCACTCTAATTTTAAAATATTTTCATCAATGAAATGAAAGTAACTGAATGAAAAGTATAGCAACATTTTACCAAGTCACATGATAAAATGACAACGAGTTTGTATACCAAAGAGAACTTCAGGCATTCTGGGTATAAGAGGAATGCAGAAATAGAATCAGTTTGATGGTCCCAGGGAGACATTGAAAATGAGATGAGCTTTTAGGAAGCTCACAAAAGATATCCAGCTGTGTCTATGTTAAATGAAATAGTGTACACAGTGTTAAATTTACACCAATGGATTATAACAATGATCATAAATGACAGGGTGTCAATAGAGGATTTTAGAAATGACAACTTCCATGCAGTAAATGAACATTTGGAGTTTCAGCCACATGTATCAAGTTGCTGACCTCTATAATGGGTCTGAATCCTTTTATTTTTGGTGAATTTCATAATATTCATGGATAAGAAGACTAAAATTTTATAACTTTGATGTTCTAGGCATGGGAATCATAACAGTCCTTTAAAAACAATTAAATAAAGGTCCTTCAAAACCACATATCTGAAAAACCTTACCCTGGAGAGGACATAAGTCTCTATTACCCTAACTTTTTTTCTTCTTAAAACAACGATTCTAACTTACCCCAGTAAGGATAGCAAACATTAAAAAATCAAATGAAAACAAATGCTGGCGAGGATGTGGAGAAATAGGAACCCTCATTCACTGTTGGTGGGAATGTAAGCTGGTACAACCACTATGGAAAGCAATATGGAGACTCCTAAAAAGGTTGACTATGGAGTTACCAACAGATCCAGTTATTCCCTTACTGGGCATGTACCCTAAAAGCTCCATGCCTCAGTTCAGGGAAATTTGCTCAACTACATTTATAGCTGCTTAATTTATAATAGCTAAGAGCTAGAATCAACCCAGATGTCCATCATTAGAGAATGGATAACCAAGATGTGGTATATCTACACAGTGGCATTCTATGCAACAGTAAGAAAAAAAAAAAAAAAAACCACAATGAAATTTGAAGAACAATGGGCAAAACTGGAACATAACATCCTCAGTGAACTCACCCAATCACAGAAAGATAATCATTGCATGGTCTCACTCATCTGTTGGACCTAACCTGAATCTGCTCAAGATGCTGACATACCTAATAAGCTTCTAGAGGACTGGACAATAGGGAGGGAGGGGAGGGTAAGGACGGGGGTGGAGGACACAAAAATGGACCCAAATGGCAATGGTACCATAAAATTCTACATCCTAAAAGACAGACTAAATGATTGAACCTTCATCAGGTCCTTAGAGGGAACATATGAATCACAGGGCCCTGGAGAGAGTATTATGAAGTCTAATCTTAATATTCTCCTGTTTTTCTCTCTCTCTCTCCCTCCTTCTTCTCTTTCTTCTCTCTATCACTTTTATATTACTTATCATTTTCTTCCTTCTTTTCCTTGGCACTGGCCTGTAACTCCCAGTACCAGCATGTGGCTAACATCCACAATGAGCTGTTGATCAGAGAGACCTACAAGGTTTCCCAAAGAAGACATATTTCTGTCAGAACACTTGATGACCCACAAAAAATTAGTGGTAAGACACTAATGCTGAATACACCATATGCTGTTGGTATGGAACATTGAGTGTCCTGGCTGGAATGTGGAAGAGAGTCAGTCCCCAGACACTTAGTGTATCTAGTACCAGAAGGTGCTACGTGAGCAACTGGGGGAAAGAGACCAACATCTGTTCAGGCAACTCATGGTCTAAGCTACTCAGCAGCAAACAACCTGATGTGATGCTCACACAAGTGCAATAGTGGCACATAGCCATGGTGGTTAACCAACTGCTCTTTATTTGGCTAACTGATCTGCTCCATGGAATGGAACCCATAGCTGGAGCTGAGAAACAAGTTAGAACTATATCCAAAAAAATGAGCCTGCTCTCCATTATCAAGCTCCCACCAATCGTAGGCTACAAGAGGACCTACACCTATTAAATTTTCTCTAAAATAAAAATGGTTATCCCATTTATCTGGTGCTGACTTCACTCTACATTGGAGAATTTGCTTCTCTTTTCCAGATGGAAGCATATCCTAAGGAGAGAATCAACCCATCACACCTCACCAGGGCCCCAGCTGAAACCAAGAGTAATTGGGGAAATGAGCAGAAGTGCTGCTTTCTTCGTGAGCCTGGTACCAGCACAAGGGTGAATAAGATAGACACAGAACATTCAGCTCCTACTAAACCAGATATCCGAGACATAGAGGCCCCCAAGACCTGATCACTGAAGTAGACCTAAAACAAAACCAACATGGCTCAGGGAAATTTGTGGAAGAGGGGGTGGAAAGATTTTTAGAGCCACAGTTGGGACATTATGCACAGAGACATTGCCTCTTACCCATAACTGATAGCTAACCCCACAATGCATAACCCACATTCCCCAATGAGGAGGGTCCCTGTGGAGCGGGGACGACAGGGAGGAGGCTAACAATCATAGCACCATGGCTGTATATACACTGTGTATATAACTAATAAAATAAAAGAAAAAGAAAAGGAAAAGAAAAAGGGGCAGAGAGGATGGAAATGATGGTAACCAACATGTGTTCTTTACATACTGCATATATCCATATCTAATAAAAAATTTTTAAAAATAAAAAATGTATTTATTCATTTATGTATATATGTGAAAGAGAGAGGAGGGAGAGAAGGAGAGAGATAGAGCACAAATGAATGTGCCAGGGCCTCTTGCTACTACAAACTCCAGATGCATGTGTCACTTTGTGCATCTGGTTGTATGTGGATATTGGGATATTGAACTCAGATTCCTATTGTCCTAACTTTTGATCATCAAGGCTGACCTCCTCTTAGAAACCTCATACTTGCCACTGCTGTAGAGGATCATGTTTTGGTTACCTTTGAGTCAAATTATGCCAACCAAGGACCAGGGGTTTTCTCTGACTGCTTTATAGTTTAGGTAACAGTTTAGTAGATTCATTCAATACTTTAGTAAATGCTATGTTCTCAGGATTGTGTATGGCTATAATGATCTTGTTTTTAACAAGATGTTGCCTGGAAGATACTTTTTTTGTTTGTGTGCATGTCATCTGTGTCATGTATCTGTGTGTGTATAGATGTGCCGGCCCTATTTACACACATGTGCAGGCCAGAAAGAAGATGTTGGGTGTCTTCCACTATCACTCTTCTTTTGTTTTCCTGAGACAGAGTCTCTTACTAAACCTGGCGCTCTTCATTTTTCCACTAGACAGGCTGACTCAGGAGCTCCAGTGATCCTCCTGTCTCAACTCTTCCTCAGTGCTGAGGTGACAGTCATGCATGATCATGTCCTGGTTTTTCATGGGGGCTGGGGATTGAACTCACAATCTCATGCTCTCATAGCAAGCATTCTTATCTTTGAGCCATCTCCCCAGATACTGCAGTACATTTTATGGCAACAAAAATGGTTCTGATTTGAATTTTTGATGTATTTCTAGTATCTATTGCATCCGTTTTTCTTTAAGACTCACTGGGAAGGTTATGTACAAAGTTGTTTTATTTCTTTTTTTAACTTTTTATTGAAATCCTCCATATATATAAACAATATACTATTATCATAATTCCCTCCCTTATTCTCCTCTGCTACTTCCCCTTCACTGAATCCCTTCTTGTTTTCTTTTTTTAAATTTTTTAATTTTTATTTATTTATCAGACAGAGAGAAGGAGGGAGGGAGGGAGAGAGAGAGAGAGAGAGAGAGAGGGAGAGAATGGGCACAGCAGGGCTTCCAGCCACTGCAAACGAACTCCAGATGCGTGCGCCCCCTTGTGCATCTGGCTAACATGGTTCCTGGGGAATTGAGCCTCGAAACAGGGTCCTTAGGCTTCACAGGCAAGCGCTTAACCACTAAGCCATCTCTCTAGCTCCCCCTTCTTCTTTTCAACTAGCTGTTCTTCTCTTTTTCTTGTATTTATTTTTTGGTTTTATAAAAAGAGTTCACACATAGATCACCCCCTCTCCCCACCCCAATTCTTGTGAGGGCCTTCAGTGGGGGTATTGGTATTCACTGTGGGAAAAGGCCTCAAACAGTCTTCAGAGTTGGGGGAAACATGGTGCTTCAGGCTAATTCCCACCCTCCCTGAGACTTATACACTCTTTCTGCCCCCTCCTCTGTAATGCTGCCTGAGCCTTGGTGGGGAAGATAGAGATCTGATTTAGCATTGCTTTTCTCTGTAGACTCTGGATCTCCATTTTGATGAGGTTTGAATGACCACAGTGTCTGTCACCATTTCCCTAGAACTGGTTTTCAGGCTAACCATGAGAGTAGTATTCATGTCACTGCTTTCTCTTTAGTGACTTCTGAGCTGGCAGATGAGGTGTAGGTGACACATCTTCTGGGAGAAAGTTGGCTGTCTCTTCTTGATGTGTTGATGCATCCTTGCTCTCTCCCATTAGAATGAAGATGAAAACCAGGGGAATAGAAAGGGAATGGAGGAAGTGTGACTGGGCAACAAGTCAATGGTCAGCAGAAAGAAGGAAAGAAAGAAAGGAACCAGAAAGAAAGAAAGAAGGAAGGAAGGAAGACAGACAGACAGAAAGAAAGAAAGAAAGAAAGAAAGAAAGAAAGAAAGAAAGAAAGAAAGAAAGAAAGGATGGAAAGGAGGAAGGAAGGAAGGAAGGAAGGAAGGAAGGAAGGAAGGAAGGAAGGAAGGAAGGAAGGAAGGAAGGGAAAGGCATAGAAGGATGAGTATGGGGATACACAAAACTAATGGCAACATGAATTCTTCTTCTGGGATACCATTCTACAAGTAATTACCCTCAATAAGGGGGAGAGGAAAATGAACAGAGAAGCTCCATAAAGGATAGAGAAAGCATTACCCTAAAATCATGGGTGATGGCTGGTAATTACCAGAGCCAGAATTGGGTTTACTCATACAGTGAGCTATTGGTCAGGAAGACATAGGTCCCCAAAATAATACAGGCTAATAAAGTCTGTTATTGCCAAAACACTTGGATAGCTGGCAGAGATTAAAGGTAAGTCTCTATTGCTGAAATACCACAGCCTGAAGCAACAGGACATCAAATGTTCATGCTGGAACTGAGAGAGAATCCAGTTCCCTCCAGGCTGGATAGTGCTGGAAAATGCTATGAGTTTCTGGAGAATAACAATTGTCAACAGACTGATTAAGTAGGAGATCCTACCAGTCACAAAATCAACCAGCTAAGCCAGGAGTATACACTTGTGCAATGGTGGTACATAGCTGATGTAGGTAAACAACTGCTCACTGATTTAACATGAGACCCACTCATATCTGACTCTCAGAACCAAGCCCAATTCCCTAAAACAGGGAACGAATAGGCTCCAAACAGAACCTCCAGTGCTTTCTAATTTCTGATTATTTATCTGTTATTTAATGGCACTAATATATCTTTCCAATGACTAGACTTACCCCATTTTATTCAAACCATTCTCACTTTTTTTGGAGAATCTGTTTTGTCCAAGATGGAGGAAAATAAAGGAAAGAAAAAGGATACACAATGTTGTTTTAAAGTGCAGTGTGTGCTGGCTTACTCCTTTAATCTCAGTAATTGGGAAGCTGAGGTAGGAAGATTGCTGTGAGTTTGAGGCCAGTCTGAAACTACATAGTGAGTTTCAGGTCAGTCTGGACTAAAGCAAGACTCTTCCTCAAAAAAAAAAAAAGAAAGAAAATTTGTTTGAAAATTACCTAATTTCAGAGTTTCTAAATCTTCCTATTTAAAATTAGATAATATAAAGCATCTAGTTTACAGGGTCATTTTGTGAATTAAACTAGTCAATAGAAAAATTACTTAAAGCATTGTCTCCAACACGACAATACATACATTATTACTATTCATGATTACTTATTGAATACCTACACTAAATACGTGCCAGATGCCTACATGTGTGGACCCGATGCGAGCTACCCCTGAAGTTACTGTTTTCTGTTGTTTTTATATTGATGCATATTAATTTTATAAAAGACTTTGTTTTTTTTAAATATTTTATTTATTTATTTGAGAAAGAGAGAATGGGCATGCCAAGGCCTCTAGCCACTGCAAACAAACTCCAGATGCATGCACCACCTTGTGCATCTGCTTTATGTGGGGAAAGAAATGTGGGTCCTTTGACTTTGCTCTCAAGCACCTTAATTGCTAAGCTATCTCTCTAGCCCAAGACTTGGTTTTATTGTGATATTTTTGTACATGCATATAACATGCATTTATCACATCAACTCCTTCAACTACCTTCTCCTCCCCAGTTCCAGTAATCCTCTTCATCTTTTCTCATAGTCCCACCATTATTCTTGTGTCCGCCTCCCCCACTAGATTCCATATGCAAAAGAAAACATGATACTTGACTTTCTGAGTATGACTAGTTTCACTTAATGTGATCACAAGTTAAATTAACTTTCTTACAAGTAGCATCATTTCATTCTTTATAGCTAAATAATCTTCATTATGTATATATACTGCATTTCTCTATCCATCCACATGTTGACAGGTACTTGGGCTGCTTCTGTGACTTTCCTGTTTTGAACAATACTGCAGTAAACATGAATGTGCAGTTATCTGTGGTATCTGACTTAGATTTGTTCAGGAAGTGGACAACTGGGTCATGGGGCAGTTCTGCTTTTAATTGTTAAAAGAATCTCCAAATAGTTTCCATACTGGCTGAACAATGCATATTCCCTTTGTCTTTAATATCAAGATAAGGCAATAAAACTATATTTCCCTTCTGTGAAATGTCCTATGAATTTCTTAAGATCTCTATGAATACCAAGTATCTTCATATTCTTCTGATTATTTATCTCTTATTTAATGGCATTCAGATATGGCTATAAAAAAACTTCCCAGGTTGAAGAGATAGCTTAGCATTTAAGGCATTTGCCTGCAAAGCCAAAGGACCCAGAATGCATTTCCCAGGACTGACATAAGCCAGATGCACAAAGTGGCACATACGTCTGGAGTTTGTTTCCAGTGGCTGGAGTCCCTGGCACATCTATTCTCTCTGTGTCTATCTCTCTCCCCTTCCTCTCTCTCTCTCTCTCTCACACACACACACACACACTCTCCCTCTCCCTCCCTCTCTCCTTTCAAATAAATAAATATAAAAAAATATTTTTTAAAAAAATCTTCCCTCACAGACTCTAAGAAAAGAGAAGTTATTTCTCCTCTTTGTTTTTTCGTGTCTTTGTATTTGTAGCACACTATTCAAAGCAAGTAAAAATAGAGCATTTATATTATAAAAACATTGGCATGTAAAATTGAAAGGTGTTTTCAGAAATCTTTGGCAATTTGAAATGTTACCTTACTCAGCCCATCCCAGCCCCTACTTCTCTTAAGACTCCCATAAACACTAATAACAGCAAACTTTTTTTAAAATGCCTCCTCCAGTAAATTAACACAGAGAAAATCTAAGCTCTTCAGGCTGATGAGGCTATTCATTGGGAGCTCCTGCTCTTATATGAGGGGGAGGAGTGGTTTGACTCTTCCTATTTCACAAACATGGAATTTCCCTAGATCTTCTAAGAGAAAACATGATCTAAGACATGGTTCTTAACAGCCTCTAAGTCTCAACACAATCTGACAAATATTCCTTTCCCATGTGAGCAAGCCTATTGTCTTGCTCTATTACTCATTAAAGCATGGTGTTTTCGAGGACCCAGATAAAGGGTTCAGCATCTTGTGCAGATCACAGTAGCACTGAAGACATGTAGATGAGTACAGTAGACTCAGCTCAGGTTCAGCCATATGATGGTTTACGCACAAACTACCAAAACACAATGACCCAGGCTATGGTCCGTTCCTGCACTATACCACAGACGTTACGGACTAATGCCTCCTTTGGGGCCTGTGGAGTATCGTCTTTCCTGTACTGATTTCACCTTTCCAGTTCCCTACCTAGATTCTCCCAAATACAGAAGAAAGCTGTGACTTATTAGAGGCAAGCAATTTACACAGTAGAAAGAGCATGTGTTTAAAAGTCAAAACTAAGTTATATAATTCAATGTCTATCTTTAAGCAAATAAAAATGTGACCAATAATTCTCTTGACACACTATTATGAGAATTAAAAGAAATAGCATGCCTGATAGTTTCACTGGAAATGTCAATGTTATAAGTGATGGAATTAAAGTGATAGATTGCTTAAGTGTTTGAGAGAGAACCTTGATAATAGACCAACTTAAAGGAAATCTGACTTTGTAAGATGAAACCACTTAAAAAGGAACATCATAAAAATCATAGGTTGCATGAAAATATAATTTTAATCACACTACTTCCAATGTCAATTAAAATTATATTCTTGTTTATATTGCTCCTTTATTATACAGCAAAGTACATCATTAGCAGTTCTGAGAATGGCAATTAGTCCACTTTGCACTTTAAATTAATACATTTTTCCATGGATGGGGCTCAGTTATGATTTGTAAAAAAAAAAAAAAAGTGAAATGATTATTCCCAGTTTGCTGAGTGGAATATTTCTGGAGACAGGGTAAGCATCTTTCCCACTCTGCTGAAGTATGCTTCCCTCTGTCATCAGAGTCTAAGCCATGAACTTCAATAGTAAAACTGGAGTTGAGATGTTTCTCTAAAACAAGAGTACTTTGAGCTTCTTTTATATCTGAGATAGAGTGAAGTAAATATTAATTCTTCTCATGATAGAGCTACTGAATGCTTAATATGCCTCTGGAATCTTGTCAAGGAAAGGTAAAGCTTTTCTGCAAAAATTTTACAACAAAATCAAGTCCTGAACAACCTTAGATCTTGTCCTTACTACTGTGTACGCAATGGGCAGTCACATCTTTCCATGTTCCTCTTCACCATCGGATTCCTCTGACCCTGAACTGTATAGGAAATGAGGACCTCTGAGCACAAAAAGCCTAAGAACTTCTGAAGGTCATTCTCTAAAAAGAAGAATCCCAGCTTCCTTGTAGAGAGAAGGCACAGATCTAGAAAATAATGTGATATTTTAATCTTTTTTGAAATATTCTGCCATGTTTCCCATTGAGGGTTCCTTCTCCTTCTCCTAGCAGTTGCTGTAGTCACTCCCTTATCTCTCAGATTATATTCCCAAACAAAATTTCTTCTTGTCCCTAGGATTTGCTTTTTAGCCTTTGTTTCTTTTTTTAATATCCTTGAGTGGCATTAAATATTTCTGTATCTTAACCTACCATCCTATAGACTGCATCTCGTTAAGGAGAGAGAACCTAAACTCATTATTTCAATAGGGAAAAAAATTAACAAAATTGTTAACAGGCTATTAGGGACTTACAAAGTTAAAAGAGGGACAGTTTTTGGTACTAAATCTAGCCTGGAGAAACAGAGAGGTAGGACTCATGAGAAGTCAAGGCATGGAGGAGAGCCCAGAGAGTGGGAGACTTAGTCCAGAGGCACTACCAGTCAGGACAGAGGTTAAAGAGCATGCAGGAGAAACCCTGCACAGCTAAGACTGGATCCTCTGAGGATGAAGACTGGCTGGTGTTTCTGGGAGAGATGTAATGAGGCTGGTTAGAATAGCATGGAAAATCTGCAAACTGCAATCAGCTGCTATTTCAGGATCCAAATTGTCACAACCAGAGGAAAGAGCTATCAGCTGAGTGAAAGTGGAAGAAATCTGGAAGAAGCATAGTTTTACTCATCAAGCCTTCTAGAGTTTTCTCTAATGCCTCTTAGAGAAAAATCACAGTGGGGAAGAACTGGATAAGTGTAAATGAACTTCTACCAGTGAGAAGCTGAGAAACAACAGCCTAATAATGACTATGCTCCATTCTGGCTATGTTAGATCCAGACACACTCATTTCTGCAAACTTGACTGCAATATAATCATAGAAACCACTTTATTCTTTAGCTCAACAACATCCTTTGCACACCAAATGATCTTCTCTCGACCCATTTCAACACAAATTGATTCAGTGTCACAAGTCAGTGTATTTTTCTCTGAGAATTCATCCACCTTGGCAGAGTTATTGATATATTGATAGTTTCATTCCTATGGTCCAGAAATCATCACATGCTCATCAAAATCCCCTGATAGTCATCATTGTCTCTCCTTCTCTCTCTCTCTCTCTCTCTCGCTCGCTCGCTCGCTCAAATTTGTTTGTCTACGCTTTTAGACAGAACTCGTAAGGTGGTTTGAATCAGATGCCCCTCCCCCACCATAAACACGCCCGTGTTCTGAATACTTACTTGTTCCCCGGCTGATGGCAACTTTGGAGGTAGATCATGCTGGAGGAGGTGTGTTGCTGGGGTGGACCTTGAAGTTTATTAGCTCCTAGCTTGCCAGTGTTTGTTTGATTTACTCTCCTGCTGTTGTTTTCCACCTGCTGTGACAGACTGTAATGTTCAGCCTCTGCTTGTGCCATCTCTGCCATCATGAAGCTTCCCCTTGAGGCTATAGACCAAACTAAATCCTTTCCTCTCATCAACTTGCTTTTGGTGTGGTGTTTTGTACCTACAATGCAAAGGATACTCCAGCAAATAACAGAGAGAAAAGCTCTTAGTCTCCCTCTAATTCCAAATTCCCTCAGAACCTGTCAGTGAGGTGCTACCCACCTAACACCTATGATCTTGTCTATGTTTAGTCTGTATATTGAGTGATGGGGAAAAAGCAATTTCCTGCAGAGGTTAATTTCTGTGGGCTCACCTTCAAAAGTGGTGTAGATAGATATAAAATCTCATTTGTATTTAAATGCAAAAGACTCCTTTAGTGCTTAGCATAGCAAATTTAGTACAAATCCTTATTGATATATTAGCTGGCTTATGCTACCTTTCTGGTGGTAGCTTTATTTTGAAATAGAATAATTTATAAGAGAAAAAGATCACATAAGTTCTACTTGAATTTCCTTCCAAGTTCAGAAAAAAGTTATGATAAGTTTCTTCTCACTAAGTAGAGAGAAGGCATCTTGATAGCCCTGAATATTCAGACCAATTGTGTCAGTAGCATATTTAGTCCAGTATTCAAGTAAAGCAATAATAATGATCACGTCTAACACTAATCTCTGTCCTTAGAAATGTTTTATTTTCAGTGGTTCAACTTTAACATCTAAAGAGAAGTAAATGTTCCATTTTTGTCTTGCTCTGGGAATTTTGCCTATGACCCAAGCTCATTGGCCTATAGGCTCTTTCTACTAGGCCATGGATCTGTGAGATTTGAATACTCATGGGAAGAGTATGAATTCCTAGACAAGTGGGATTTACTGTTTAACTGACATATTTTAAGCTAATAAATTTGCTACATGGATGAGGGAGCGAGGTAAATTCCAATTGTGTCATCGTGAGGGCTCATGAATAAACAATTGTAACAATGTTAGTATACTGTTTTGATAATGAAGATACACAAATTTTAATGAGTATCTTTTAAAACTTAAATGTTTATCCTTTTTGATTATATACTTTAAAAAGACCTATGAACTAGTTTGGTCAAGATCATTGTTCCCAATTTTGTTATAATTTCAAATTCCACTATAAAGTATTTAAGACTAAAATATATTTTGCTCAAATTGTGCTTTATATTTATTTTTATTAAGTAGTAATCAATCAAAATGAACCTTAAATTGTTTGTCCACTTGAGGGAACATAGGATAGTAGATTTACAGAATGGGCAATGGGATAGAGAGATAGAAGAGCCAATAAGCCTTTATGTCAAGAGTAAGCAGCTGAGGGTTCTAACTCAATTTGTCATTTCTTAGCTACATAAGAAGTAACAATAGCACCCAAGGCAATAAGCTTCAGTATGTAATTGTAAATAAATAAAATGTATCTGGGGCTGGAGAGATGGCTTAGTAGTTAAGATGCTTACCTGCAAAGCCTGAGGACCCAGGTTCAGTTCTCTAATACCCACATAAAGCCAGATGCAGAAGGCGGCACATGTATGTGGAGTTCATTTGCAGTGGCTAGGGCACTTAGCACACCCATTCTCTCTCTTTATTTCTCTCTATCTCTGATTTGTCTCTCTCTCTCCTTCTCTCTGAAATAAATAAATAAATAAAATATTTTTAAAGTGTCTGTAGTTGAGAAACTTTCAGAGTTAATTTTTTTCCATTTTATCTTTTAAAATAAAACATTCTTTTGTGAGACTTGCTTAAGCAAAGCTATTAATACCAAACATCTGCTTCATCAGCTGATCTGTAACTGAATAAAATAGGGTAAAAATTGAAGAAGATCAACTTTTCCTAGTAATGCAATTATATTAGTAGTAGAAGAAGAAGAAGAAGAGAAGAAGAAGAAGAAGAAGAAGAAGAAGAAGAAGAAGAAGAAGAAGAAGAAGAAGAAGAAGAGAGGAGGAGGAGGAACAAGAACAAGAGGAAGAACAAGAAGAAGAACAAGAAAAGTAAAGGACAGCCGGGAGTAGTGGGGCATGTGCATAATACCATGCCAGCACTTGGGAAGTGCAGGCAGGAGGACCAAAACTTCAAAATCACTTAGTGAGTTTGTGGCCAGCCTGGGGTACATGAGACATTGTCTTAGCAAACAACATCAACAAAAAAACCAAAACAACAAAAATAACAATAACAAACAGCACCCTTACTCTCTCTTAAAGCTATTTATGTACATACTGAACAAATAAGCAAAAGAAAAAACTGTGAAACCACACAAAATGAAGAAAAGGAGAAATTAAGGAGGCAAAATGGGCAATTTCAATGAATGGGACAAAATTAAAAGCAAACCAAAACTACAGAGGAAACCTTGTAACAATTGCTTCACCAATAAATTAAATTGAAGCTGCTGGGTGTGATGGTATACTTCTTTGATCTCAGCACTTGAGAGGGTGAAGTAGGAGGATTACCTTGAGTTTGAGGCCAGCCTGAGGCTGCAGAATGATTTCCAGATCCTACCTCAAACTCATAATGTTCCTGCCTCAACCATCAGAGTGCTGTGATTAAAGGCACATACCACTGTACCTTATCCAAATATTCATTTTTATTGACTTTACACCAAATAATGGCTTTAGGACTCATTCACACTTGAATATAAATGACATATGTTAGTTTCTGCTAAAAGTACTCTTGATTTGATTCATTTTAGCCCCTCCTAAAGGTAAGTGGAAACAATCTTTGATTGTACAAATGTTGTTTGGCAAAACTTCTATCAACCAGCCTAAAGCTAGACAATGAGGTATTTTTTTTCTATGTAAGTCAGAGATGTCACATGCTTATACCACTAGAAGGAGTGAATTTTCAAAGTTAAAGGTGCCATATGAGTTTTGTTTACATAGCCACTATCTTTAAGCATCTATATACTTTTATCCAAAGATAGCTATGGTATAAATATTTTATACATCATTCCATTCCTTATATAAATTTCTAAACTGATAACCAACATTGCCTGCATCTAATAATGATATAATTTTAATTCCTTCATACTAAAGTAAGTAGTTCAAGAAAGAAACTAAACATGAGAAAAGGAATTCTTCTCTGCTATCCTCTTTATCATTGTTTCATAAAAGCAAAATTGAGTACTAATGCTTTACAAAGCAAGGATATTTCAATGACATGGGTTAAAGATCTCCCAAAGATTAAAGCTAATGAAATAATACAGCCTGTGCTTCCTTGCAAACAAATGAGATGTCAGGCCTTTCAGAAACTTGGATAATTTTGTCAATTTTTTAAAGACTTGTGTGATAGCTACAAGCTTTATAGGTATTTAGTAAATCAATTTATAGCTACAGAAAGAAACACATAACAATATGTAAGTATGCTTGTAAAATAAACAGTAAAGAAAGCAGAAAGCTAAATAGATGTCAATCAACCATGTGATTCCTACAGAGGAAACCTTATAGCAATTGCTTCATCAATAAATTAAATTGAAGCTGCTGGGTGTGATGGTATACTTCTTTGATCTCAGCACTTGAGAGGGTGAAGTAGGAGGATTACCTTGAGTTTGAGGCCAGCTTTACTTTAAAAAAGGGTTTGAGGAAATGCTGGGGATGAAAACAGTAGAAAGAAACAGGAGGGCTGTGGCGAGGCACAGTGGCAGGGGAACGGCACCACGTGCACTGGTCTGTGTGTTCTGTGGCGGTCATGCCTTGTGTTAGTCGAGACTTCACAGACAGATCTGCTCAGACACATGCCCGTCATGATGCAGAGCACAGCACATCCCGATTCAGTGATACAAGTGGGGTCTCCAGTGTCAGACCGCCAAATTAGCAATCCCAATTTAGTCACATTTCAGTTGTATGATCTAGACATAGCAACTGCATCCCTGTGTTTTAAAGCTTATTTCATTTGTAAACTAGAGATAAACTTGCCATCGACTTGTGAGGGTTTTCATGTACATTAAATGAATTAGTATATGCTGACATATATCAAGGAGTTAGAACAGTAGTGTATGTCTGCAAGTATGAGACATTTAAAAACAAAGATAATATTTGTAAAAAATATTTAGCATTAATCAATGAGCCAATCAATTAATCTGTAATTATTACTGAGCACATTCATGATCATTCAAGCTTTATAGAGATCTCAGGATGGGGGAAAAGACATGTGGAAGACTGGCAAATGTAGTATAGTCAAGTGTGTCCGAAAGAAAGATAATTCAAATTCATAAACAGTAGTTGAAGCTAATATTAAAGTGACATAGAAATGAAAGGGTCTGCCTAAGAAATTATATATAGAGCATTTAAAGATCATGCTCTATAATGGTAAGGTAGTTTTCATGGATTTTAACATAACAAATGTTTAGCCATAATCATGACACTGAATGCACTGACCCATGCTGACCTCCTGTGTAGGCATTTTCCACTGTTAAGGCACCCTAACCTTCAGTTTGTAATGCCCTATTTAAGGTTCAGACACTGTTTCCATTATGAAGTTTGCTATTCCAGATCATATCTTGTCACCTTTAATTTGCATCAAAACCAAATTTTAGCATATATTTGTTAGCTTCAATGTAAATTATTATTTTAGGAAAGAAATGCCTGAAATAAGTAAAATGAGGAATCTGTAGCCTTGAATATCCTTTGAAGAATTACGAATAAAATAACCATCTTCTTCCTGAACATTAGTTCGAAAATATGCTAGATATACTCAATTGTGAATGATTCTATAATATAAGTATAAGCCATTTTAACATGGATTTCCAAATATATGAGTAGGAAACATGATAAGAACCTCAAAAATGCCGGGCGTGGTGGCGCACGCCTTTAATCCCAGCACTTGGGAGGCAGAGGTAAGAGGATTGCCATGAGTTCGAGGCCACCCTGAGACTCCATAGTGAATTCCAGGTCAGCCTGAACTAGAGTGAGACCCTACCTCGAAAAACCAAAAAAAAAAAAAAAAAAAAAAAAAAAAGAACCTCAAAAATGGGAAAATTATTTTTTGACATATATATGTAGACAAATATACTAAAATTTTAAAATGCTTTGCATACAAACTCTACAATTTCTCTCTCTCTCTCTCTCTCTCTCTGTCTATCTCTCGTGTGTGTGCATGCATGTGTGTGTGTGTGTGTGTGTGTGCGTGCATGTGTGTGTGTATAGTAAGTGATTTGCTTAGGAGGACCCAAGGAAGGGTCCTAGTTCTACATAAATCTGAAGTCTTATTTTAGTTACCAGGAAACAATGACCATTTAAACAAAGGCACCTCCATATATGCATGTGGGTGCTAGTGTGATGAAGAGAGTTAGTATGTAGAGGCTCTTGACACAGTTGGCCTGAGCAAAATCTCACCTGCAATTTACTAGACTCATAATATGGGAGCACATTCAAAACTGTGACACATAGTAGGTGCTCAATGAATGTTCACTGCTGCTGTGATGAAAGTACATAGAATGTGAGTGCATGGGGCAGCCACTGCAAGTGCAGGGAGATGACATCAGAGGAGGGAGGAGGCAGCACAGGAGTCTAGCAGGACATGAAGGCATGGGAGAGACACGGGTTCCACTCAGTGCTATATGGAGCCATGGGAGAATCTTGATGAGGCAAACATCATGAGCAAAGTTAGCTTTTTGTGCTTTTTCTGGCTTCTGGGTAGGAATAAACAGGGAGCATGAGTAAAAGTAAGGAAAAATACCAATGGTTTGGGTGAGAACAGTGGAGGAAACTGAGAAAAATACATTATATTTTACATCACAGAATAAGATTTATTCATATATTGAGCATAAGGAATGACAGAAAAATTCTATCAAAAATGACTGTAGGGGGCTGGAGAGATGCCCTAGCAGTTAAGTGCTTGCCTGTGAAGCCTGAGGACCCCGGTTCGAGGCTCAATTCCCCAGGACCCACGTAAGCCAGATGCACAAGGTGGCACATGCATCCGGAGATCATTTGCAGTGGCTGAAGGCCCTGGCTTGCCCATTCTCTCTCTCTCTCTCTCTCTCTCTCTCTCTCTGTCAAATAAATAAATAAAAATAAAACAAAAAAAAATTTAAAAAGTGACTGTAGGGGCTGGAGAGATGGCTTAGAGGTTAAGGCACTTTCCTACAAAACCTAAGAACTCAGGTTTAATTCCCTAGGACCCACATAAGCCAAACGCACAAGGTGATGCATGCGTCTCGAGTTTGTTTGCAGTGGTTAGAGGCCCTGGTGCATCCATTTTTTCTCTATGTCTACCTCTTTCTACCACTCAATAAATAAATAAATATATATTAAAATGACTGTTTTAGGCTGAACAACTCAAAAGTTAAATGACTGGTAATTTCATTTATGTTGGTTAAAATTAATTCTACTTTCCCATCATCTGCATATCAATGAATGTGCTAAGGATTAAAAAGCTTCAATAAGTTGCCTGATGATCAGATATCAGAGTATATCTATTAATGTAAGGATTAATGGTTTGATGAACTCTTCAAAGTGATGCTTCAGACCACAAACAGGCCAGCATGAAGCCTGCTGGCTCCATTACCTGAGAAATCAACCATTGATCTAAGGCAACTTAAATGCAGAAGCACGACATATTGCTATATTTCCCATCCATACTAGTTACACATTCTGGAGAGAACTCATGATTGTTTTTCCTGGGTTCATGATTCAAAGTCCAATCCATGCTGTTCTAAAATCCACTTTACATATCCTTGTCAAATCACCCTTCCCACTGCCAGCCTTGCTTCAGGCAAGAGTGTGGAAGTTTGTGCCATTGGCAGTTTGTCCACAATCATAGGGAGGCTCTTGTGGCCTGGATGCTGCCAGGTTGACTGGAGCCTCTCTCCCTGTAAGAGTCCTTTAACTAAATGGAGATTTCTGAATTCTTTCATATCTGAGTCACATGGCCCTGCACTGCCACTCCTGTCCAGCCTCTTGTCCCTTGCTCACATAAACTCAAAAGAGATTACTAAATCCATTAACAAAGCAGATGTCTGGCTGACAGACAGATGCCTGCTTTCCAGTGATCTCTTTCTCCAGGATACGAACCCTTGGACTATCTCTTACACTTGTAGTAAGAATCCTAATATAGAGGCTGGGAAGATTGTTCAATGGTTAAAAGCACTTGTTTGCAATGCCCAGTACCCACATAAAGCCAGACACAAAAAATAATGCATGGATCTGGCATTCATTTTCAGTGGCAAGAGATACACACACGCACACACACACACACACACACACACACACACACACACCAAATAAAATACTGTTAAAAGAATCACAGCATTATTCGTGACACAGATAATCAATTGCTTTTTTTTTTATCCTGTCTTTTAGTTATTCCTTAGTAGTCTACAATGTTATTGGGGTACTGTGATACTAAAAAAGAAAAAGTCTGCAGGCCTTTTAAATCCTGAGGGAGTTAGCTGACTCTTACTTCTGTCAAATCTCTTTGACCCTGGGATATATAACATCCCTTTGTCTTGCCTCTAGACTTAAGTTAACAGTTTAAGGCAAGAAGAAAAAAAGATTCATGTACACTTAGTTATACACAGTTAAAATTTGGAAGCTTTTCCCACTAGTCTTTGGCCAAAAAAAAAGAAGTGGCTACACCCATCAAAATCTCCTCTCTTAATTAACTATTACTATCCCCTTTAGTCCATGTTGCTCTCACTCTTGGTTGGAAAATCTGCTTTGTTTTTTACAGAAGGCAGCGAAAACCAGGAAGAACCAAAATTCAACATGACAAGAAAAGATAACTGCTTGCCATAAGATGAGTCACCTCTTGCACATCAGTCGGGGTCCAGATGACCCCACAAAGGAAAATGGCAAGGTAAACATGAGTGCTGGTCTCACAGCAAGGCTGACAACCTGTGCCAGGGAGATTGGCAAGAGACATTGAGGATGTTCAAAATGTATCAAAGCAGAAATCCAGAAGTCGCTAAGAGCTCAACACTAAAGGAGGTGTATAACACACTAGCCAAGCTCAGGGAACATTTTGGAAGGGGAAGCAGAGATATTTTAAGAGCCATAGGTGGGAAGAAGTATCTAGAGACATTGCTTCCCCAACAATGACTGCTGGATTCATAACCCATGATCCCATACTTAATACCAGTAACCACACTGAAGAGGAACCTCAGTGAAATTGGGGAGGGGAAAAGGGGAATGGGACCAACACATAATTTGTCAATACAACAAAATTTCTAATTAATAAAAGAAAATATGAAGCATTTCTAAACGGTGCTATGGAAACAAAGCTATTCCAGTAATGTGGAGGTCACTAACTGCTTTAGAGCCCAGTAGAAGGTGGCTCCATGAGAGCAATGCTGAAATCCATCACTAGTCTTTCTTTGATTATTTGCTCTTACATGTAACACCACCATCACTATAGTCTTCAACTGGCTTAAAAACGTGCTTGAGAGGGCTGGAGAAACAGAGCAAGTAAGAGGGCTTGCTAGATGCATGAGGGCGTTAGAGGGCCTGAGACCATGAGTTCAATCCCCCAGCACCCATGTCAGCAGTCAGGTATGGGCATGCAGCCTGTTATATCAATCCTGTAAGGACTAGAGACCAGAGAATCAATAGAGTTTGTTATTCATGCAGTATGACCAAGAAACAGAAGCTCCTAGATACAGTGAGAGACTCTGTCTCAAGGAAACAACAAAGGACAGCAATAGAGGGAAACACTCCACATTCCATTCTGGCCTCTGCACATGGATGTGCACACAGGATTTCTCCATCTACGCACACACATGTATATACACCACATATACACCATACCATACACACATAAAATGGAGTCAGGGGAGAGGAATAGAGAACAGAAAAGGGTGAGAGGAGAGTTATCCAAAACTTAAGACTTCCCAGAACCCACATAAATCTTGGGCATGGATACATGCTTGTAACCTCAATCTGTGAGCAGCTGAGATCAGAGAATTGCTGGGGCTGGCTGACAGACGGCAGCTTGGGGGTGAAGGAGAGACTGTCTCAAGTAAAGGAGCATCTGAATGGGCACTAAGAGAATAACACCTGACATTCTCCTCTAGCCTCTGCCCATACTTACGGTGCATGCATCTGCACACACAAATACATTTCATAAAAATCACACACACACACGTGTGCATGAGCACACACACACACACACATTTCTTAAAAACACACACACTTTTCTTAAGTAAATAGATTTAAGAACAAGAACAGAGATAGAGAGCACTAGTTAAGGCAAAAACTTCCTATAAGGGTGAGTAACACCACTCAGAGAAGCCACAGGTTTTTCCAGGAAAACTGCAGTCCCTGGAGTGGGATATGTTCCAGTGAGCTGTTGTTTATGGAGGTCACTGAGACCCCCAAAACAATACAGTTTATTGACAAAGTTTCTGGATGCTCAGCAGAACTCAGTAATAAGACCCAATGGCTGAAGACAGCACATGCACTGGTCACAGTACACTGAAAAATCAAACTGAACCCAACCTGGAAGTCTCTTCCCTCCTGGCTAAATGTCATAGTACTGCAAAGTACTATGCAGCCTGTTGGAGAGAAAAATCACCAATAGGCTTCCCCAACTGTAGATCAACCCCTGGAGCTACTTAACTATCAAGGCAAAATGTGATTACCAATGTAACAGTGGAATGACTGATATGAGGGTAGCCAACTGCTCTTTGAACCAGAGACCTGCTCCAGGTAGGGAATTCATGCATGCTACTGAAAACCTAGTTAATAGCCTATAGTTGGGAAGGTCATATACCCTAGGGGTAAAATGACTACTATTGTTTAAAGAAATGGTTATCATTGTGCCCATCAAATTGTCCTCTAAATATATATATACTTTTTGGTTGTTCTTTTTTCGAGGTAGCATCTCACTATGGCTCAGGCTGACGTGGAATTCACTATTTACTCTCAGGGTGGCCTCAAACTCATGGTGATCGTGATCCTCCTACCTCTGCCTCCCAAATTCTGGGATTAAAGGCGTGTGCCACCATGCCCAGAGCCCTCTAAATATTTATGTTTATCACCATAGATTGTTGCTAATTGTACCACTGGTTACAGAAGCTTCTTTTTGTCTTTTTCTTCTTGTTATTATTATTAACAACATATTTTGTATGAACATATCATATGTTGGTACCCTCTTTGCCCTCATCTCTGCCCTCATTCTACTGGGGACCCTCCTCAGTGGGGTTGCAGGTATTTCCTACAAGGTTGTGGGTTATATGTTGTGAGATCAGCAGTCAGTTATTTTGGGGGTGGGGAAGGAATGCCTCTGGGCATGCTATCTCAACTTGTGGCTCTTACAATATTTCTGCCCCCTCTTCTGCAAAATTCCCTGAGCTATAGTGGGTGAGTTTTAGGTCTACTTCAGTGATGAGCTCTTAGGAGCCTCTGGATCTCTGCTTTGGTAAGTGTTCAGTATCCTCAGGATCTGTCTCCTTCACCCTGGTGCTGATTATCAGGTTCAGCATGGAAGTAGCACTCTTGCTCATCTTCCCAGTTCCTCTGTGGTTTCAGCTTCTTTATGCAGATGGCAGGAAAGACTGAGGATATAAAAAACATCAAAATACTGAGAATAAGTAAGGTGAGTGCTCAGTGCTAAATGAAACATCTTTATCACAATCACCAATGATCAGGAAACACTGAGGAAGTAGGGAGTGGAAAGAATGTAAGAGCCATAAGGTGGGGAAGAATACTTGGGGAAACTCTCTTCTGGACACAAAGTGGCCATTACTTTGTGACCTCAGAGTCGCTGTTCTTACCTCCACATTATTGAGCTCACCAATATTTCAATGGAAGGTGAAATACAAAGCCATCAAAACAGAAGAGGGTCTAGTTAAAGGAGTTCAAAAAAAGGCGTGGATGATGGGGACAAAAGAAGGTAATGGTAGGTGATTCTGTTCAAATTACATCATGTCCACATATGAAAATTGTCAATAAAAATGTTTAAAAAAAACATGGTAGGAGAGATGGCTTAGTGGTTAAGCGCTTGCCTGTGAAGCTGAAGGACCCTGGTTCGAGGCTCGGTTCCCCAGGACCCACGTTAGCCAGATGCACAAGGGGGCGCACGCGTCTGGAGTTCGTTTGCAGTGGCTGGAGGCCCTGGCGCGCCCATTCTCTCTTTCTGTCTCTCTCTCTGCCTCTTCCTCTCTCTGTCTGTCACTCTCAAATAAATAAATAAAAACAAAAAAATTAAAAAAAAAAACATGGTAAAGTGGTTAGTACCAGTCTTCACAAAATGAAAACAAGGTCTTAAGAAGAGGTGAAAAAGTATGGCAAGTGGTGAACTGTTGGTACTGCTTCCTGGCTGAGATATGCTTGTCCCTGGGCAGGGAGCCAGGAGCAACTAGAGTGGGTGATAAGATCTGTGCTCATGATCTTTTGTTAGTGATTTTTTTTTCCCCTTTCGACAATGATGTCCATATTTGGCTTAAGGAGTATTTCTCAGGTTTTATTTTTCCTTATTCTGCTTTGTTCTGACTGTTCACTTTCACTATGCTCTGATTGATCCATTCTCCATTAGCTGTTATTAGCTGATACTTAGTGGGAAAAAAAGCAACTTTGTAAGTTCATTAGAGATGTTATTTGGGAAGTAGTTTCAAAATACTGAAGCAGAAGTAGGTGGTCTCTTACCGAACCATAACAAGCTAATTGTATCTGCCCATCCGAAGTTAAGAAGAGTCCCTCCTTTCATTGTTTCCTCTGAGGAAGTCGTTCCTAATAACAGTGTCTCCTAGAAGTGACACATCATTCTCCAAGTAGCCACTGCTTAACGTGACACATTAGAGCTAATAAACAGTCACTCATGCCACAGGCTTCTCTCCTCCAAGATACATCTTCACAAAGGTCTGATCATGTATGTAAAATAATTATATTTTGCTCAGTAATCAAACTCAATCAAATGGATTCTGTGTGAACTACTTTTATTTCCACAATGAGAAATGTGTGTCATATCCTCTCTAAATTTGCATATTTTTCCATAAACCTAAAACCAATCAATTTTGAAGAGTTATGATAATATAAAGAATCGGAGGCAATTACAGTCTTTTAAACAAGGATTCTAAATGCATTTCACTGCTGGTATTCATGTAGTAAAATAGTCAAAACTTCTTTAACCCTTTTCATGACATCTCAATTACACCGTAATGATTGAGACTCGAGACATTTTTAAGGATTAATGACTGGCTGGGGAAGTAGATGGCCTGAGGTGAAGCCAAGGGCCATTAATTCCCTCTGGTCATTAATCCCCCAGGAAATGCCTCAGGCTTGGTTTGATATTACCATTATAGGCTGCAAATATATACTTGGATTTCCTGATTGGATTTAAAATAGTTTATTACAATGTCATATTTTAATTTCTGCCCTGTATACCCAACATTTCCAAATTTCTATTCCTGGTTTTTCATCCCATAATGTTGATTTCAGTGACATAACAAAAATGGTTTCCTTGGTCATATCACACATTTTCTTTGAAATAGTCAAAACATGTTAAAGTTGTTTGCAGTACTAAAGTCCCAAATGCCCATTTGTCCTTGGGATATTATTTGCTAGTGAAATTTTTGGTCATGTCAATTGGTGGCATTTTATTAAGGTATGTGTGCTGCCTGACATGTAAGCTCACAAAAGGTATTGAACATTATCATTTATTTTATGTAACTAGTGAACATAAGTTTGCCTTTGGTAATTCCAAATAGAATATGTACAATTTTCAGTTTCTGTAAGAAAGTAATCAAAAGTTGGTCATAAAAATGATAATTATCAAGCCGGGCGTGGTGGCACATGCCTTTAATCCCAGCACTCGGGAGGCAGAGGTAGGAGGATTGCCGTGAGTTCAAGGCCACTCTGAGACTCCATAGTGAATTCCAGGTCAGCCTGGGCTAGAGTGAGACCCTACCTTGAAAAACCAAAAAAAAAAAAAAAAAAAAAAAAAGATAATTATGAAAATAGCCTGAAGCTTGTATATAACATACAGACCCCCATACTTATCTTTAAATTAATGGACTACTTTTTAAAAGAAAAAATTAAATACAATTGCTTTGCTGAATTGTGCTTTGGGATTACATCTGTATTAAAAGTGCAAAGTTCCTTGTGTGTGCAGTGTGTGGTGTACACACATTCTTGTGCCTGTGTGCTGCCCCATGCATTCACCTGTAGCAAGGTGTGTTCACTTGCAGTGGTCACAGCAGCACAGCAGAAAATGAGAATACTGGGCATCTTACTCCATCACCCTTCCACTGCTTCTCATATAGTACAGGCTCTTTTCTTTTCTTTTTTTTTGTTTGTTTTTTTTTGTTTGTTTGTTTGTTTGAGGTAGGGTTTCACTTTAACTCAGGCTGACCTGGATTCACTATGTAGTCTCAGGGTGCCCTTGAACTCATGGCAGTCCTCCTACTTCTGCCTCCGGGGTGCTAGGATTAAAGGCGTGCGCCACCACGATTGGCTAGTGCAGGCTCTTTTTGATGGTGGAGCTTGTTATAGTTCCAATAGATCGCACATCTCTGCTGCCCTTTAGAACTGGGGTTACAGATAAGTGAGGCCACAGCCAACTATTGATTTGGTCCTAGGGATCAAATACGAGTGGTATTTCTCAGGCCTCTTCAGGTGTTCATACTTGCACAGAAAGTGCTCTTCACTGCTGAGTCATCTCTCCAACCCCAAAAGTTCCTTCCTTAACAACAAAATCTGGAGGGTCTTGTTTTTACATGATAGGTAAAATATGTTAAGCATTGAATATCACGTCAGTGTCTTCTTATGAAGACCAGGCAAGAATTTATTTGAAATAGCTTAATTGAAATGATAAATCAGTTTAATTTTAGCTTAGAAATACTAGGGATTGGTCTTCCTGTGATTGTTTATGAGGCAATGGCTCACTTAAGCCCAGGATAACTTGAAACTCACTATGTAGCTCTGGCTGGCCTCAAATTCATGGCAATCCTCTTACCTCTGGTGCTGGATTGGTTTTTTATTTCACAAGTTTGGCTATTCACAAGCACAAGGTCAAATGTTCAGGTGAGCTCTGGCATGTCGAATGGTTTCTTCTCTAACTTTCTTTCATTTCTCTTACCCTTACTACCTTCATACACTTACATCTTTGTTAGCTCCTGCTAGTTGTCTTTGGAATGAGGTGTGATGTAATTAACTAGTTCACTTGTGAAATAGCTGCACTAAACAACTTGCTTTTTTCCTTCTTCCCTAGTTCAATGCTCAATTCTACTCATCTTTGACATCTATTCATGTCTCCTTCTAATGTGGTTTTTGTTTTTCTACTTGCTTCAGGATGCCTTTCAGGACAAAGCAGATGGAGTCACTATTCCCAAGCAGAAACTATAAATGCCAGGCTCTTGTCCAATTGGTTTACCAATACTATTACATACATATTCTGTCCCTTAACCAACATCACATCTAACCTCTGAAATGTGTTTTTGTAATCAATAGCTGCTTCCTCACTGTCAAGCAAATCTTCATTGACTATAGTTTTCTATCTAAGAATATATACCTAATGTGGTAAACTTCCAAAGCCTAGTCTGTCTCATAATGTACAACACATTATGTATAACACAAGTGTAAATAGTTACTTATTAACCTATGCTGTTTTCAAAGCTTCAGTGGAAAATGACTCAGGAAGAAAGAGCTGTAGTAAAAATATATAAGTCAAGTACAGCAATACCTGTTCTCTCCTCATACAATGACCCTTCAAGAGCAACATGCAGAAACAAGTGTAGCCAAAAGACATTGCTATGTAAAGAATAAGAACGAATATCTGTGTATCTATCTGTCTGCCTGTCCACTTATGTTTTAGGAAGATCTATATATCTGATGAAGTCCTTGAGTCAACTGAAGGTCTGTGTGGGAACTGCAATGTGGGCTTATTGGTCTGAGCTGCAAAATGACAACACAAAGTCCATCTTCTGTCCTCAGATCAATGTGTGTGTGTTCCTGAAGCACATGGTATATGCTGTGTCTGTCTGGCAGAAACATTTGTGCTTAAAATACAGCCTGACAGTTCCCTGCCATCTTGCAAAACAGTGTGGCTTATTTAGAACAAATCTGTTATGACTGACCACAGAAAGATGCATGTGTGTTTTTGAGCCTCTCCTATGAATAGGCAAAAGGACCATCTGCGCACGTGGCATTTACACATCTTTGAGCAAAGTTAGCTTTCCGCCTCCCAGCAAAATCCATTTCTTAGGGATTCTGGGTTTGTGATGCTTCCTGCAGAACGGAGGAGGAAAACAAATGCACTTCAGTAAAACAGAAGTATCTCTTTTTTCATCTGTCATAGCCACAGTTTGATAGTAACTGTATTTCATTTTCACTTCAGAATATCACGAGAGAGAAATGGCAGGAAGCAAGTTGCTTCCACATGGTTGTGAAAGGGAGTTGTTATATTTGGTTGCTCTCTGTGGCACATCTCTGTGAAATTAAAACATATATATATATATATATATATATATATATATATATCCAGCTACCATCCTGGTAGTAAGAAAAAAAAGGTAATATTCTTATCTTTCCCTAAGAAGAATTAATTTGTATTATATAAAATGATCACAATAATATCCCCTTTTGTCTATCTTTATTTTAAAAAAGTATTTGACTCATAAATCAAATAAAATATTGTAATGTGTTAAGTGTGTGTGTGTGTGTATGTGTGTGTAGATCAGGATCAAACCAAAGACCTTCTGTGAGCTATACCCCTAGCCCCTGAGGTATTTAACTTAAAGGATATATTTTATCATGCAATGAGGAATACTTGTGTCACATTGGTGATATAGTCATCAGCACAGTGACCTTCCAATGTACATACACAGTATAGAAAACACAAATTAAGATGGACAATTATTTTATAATAAAAAGCTATTACATTTATTCAGTTCTTTATAATATCAAGGAATTCAACGTACTGTAACTCCAGGCATAGAGAGACATAAGTTTTTAAAAGAAAATTCATCAAAATTTATGTAGCCAAGTAATTTTTTACACTGCTAAAAATGATCTTTTTCCAACTTAGAACATTTTAACTTATTTATAAAAGGGCTTTCATAACACACAGTTTATTATTTTCACTACTCTTGATGGAAATATGTTTCTGTTCTTTGAATGATGAATTAATTTAAAAACAAGTCCATCTCAGGCAAATACTGCTCTCCCGAAGGTGATCAATGGTGAACTAACCTTTTTAGCTGAAGGACATATATGACTATAAAGCTAGAAGGACTATATCAAATGCCTTTTAAACTCTAAAATTCAGATATTATCTTTTACAGCTTATAAATTCAGAGGGCAATGTCAAGCAAATGGTGCCAAAATATTTGAATCCTGGCAACATTCTTAAGTTGATGGGGAGTTCTGAGAGGGTGATAATTTGGAAGACAAACACATGCTGTCATAAAAGATTGTTGGAAAAAAGTGTCCACCTCATCCCTTTCTAATCACATACTTAAACTTCAATGGGTTTTCTTCTACCAACTGAAATATGGAATGGGCTAAATTATTGCCAAATTCTACATGTTTTAATTCCAAACAACCTCCTTTTACTTGCCCTCTTCTTCTGCTTTAATAGTCTCTGCAGAAATCAAAGGTAAACGGCTAGCAATTTTGGAGAGTCACTAGTCTATTGCTTTCTGGACAAACTCATGGTCTGCAAAGGAGGAGCTTCAGAGACCGTTGTGAATGTGGTCTTCATGGCCAGTTTCATTCTAAGCCCCAGGGACACCCAGATCAATGTGACCATTTTTATGTGAGCATCTACCCAAAGGTGAGGTAATTAAATTTACCTCATAATCTACCATCTGTGCCCTGCCCATTGCCAACAGTAGATTCCCCCAGTGTGGAAACAAAGAAATGACTAGCAAAACTAGGCAATGGCAAGGTGTAAACAGGGTGGCGCTAGCTGGGAATGAAGGAGGAACAGGATGACACTGCTTCCCTCCGTGGCTCTCACAGCCTCTAGTCTCCTTAGCTCTTCACACTAACTCCCTAGACTAGTACTAATAGATAGTACCAAGACGGAGAGCAAGCTAGATTTGACCCTACCATAATTTGCCAGCCTGTAGTTTGTTGTCATTGCCTAGGAAGTTATTTTCTCTCTTCTATAATCCCTCTCATTCTAAACAGCAGCAACAGACTCTCTCTCTCTCTCAAAGGAACACTCTTCCCATGTCAAACAGATACTAACATAGAAAGATCTCACAACTACCTTTAGGCATATATTTAGAATCTTAGTAGCTACTTTTTCACAATAATTTTTTTTTTCATTGTGAAGAAGTCTAGTTTATCTGAACATGATGATGCACACCAGTAGTCACAGAACCCTGAAGGCAGAAGTCAGTCTGAGTTATTCATCCAGATCCTGTCTCAAAAGAACAACAAAAAAGTTCATCATTAAAGGAAGAAATCATCAAAAACAACAACAACAAAAATGAACGTTTCACTAAGCAAAACACACCCAAAAGTAAAACACAATATAAAGAAAACACTATGTCAAGGCCTCACTAATTCTTATAATATTAGGGTTCTGTGCCAATTCTCAAAACTCATTTTTAAAAGTCTAAGCATGACCTAAAAGACTTTAAATGAAAATATAAACCAGAATGAGCAAACATGAGAAAAGCTTTGAATTAGTAATCTAGCACCTTTGCATTTTCCAAAAATATTCATCTTTCCAGTATGTTTTCATGGTGTTGGAGTAAAATATCAGAACATGCTTAAATTGTTTTAACTCAGATAGCATTACTCTGAAATATGCTATCAATGCTTCTCTTACACAGGAAGAGCAATAGAAATAAATTGTGTTGATTTAATATTATGTTATAGAAAAAAGCAAGAGAAAACACTAAAGAGGCAATTTTTAACGCTGATTTCACCAAGTCATTGTGTGAAATATGTCCCACACCTTTCTCTGGAGTTATAAACCCCTCCTCATTGCTTGCTGGCTAGCTGTGAGGATTTGATTGACATAACTCAAATCTAGTCATAGCCATCCATGCTGTTCTGGCCAAACTTGAAACAGCCAATCATTGACTTACCTGCCTGGTCACTGGGAGCTGACTGCTAACACCCCATGCAATGTGTCACGGGGCTGCTCTGAGCCTTATTAATGATGCTTGTCCACCCTGGTCAGATTATGCGAAAATTCTGTGATGTGCTACATGTTGACCGTGTCATTTGACACAGCTTCTGTGGCTTCTTTTTGGGTGCAAACTCCACATCTGCTTCCTCCCTCATTCTTCCATCAATATGAACTTCCCCAGGGTTGATCAGAGAGAAGTTGAAAGGATCTTTCTTCATCCCTTTGTAGGGCAGCCCCCACATGCAGATAAAGTGGTGCAGGGGTCTCTGCTGTTGTAGTTGGATGTAAAATGTCCTCCGTGGTCTCATATGTTTGAATACTTGGTTCCCAGCTGCTGCTTCGGAAGGTTATGAAATCTTTAGGAGGCGGAGCCCATAGCCTGGCGTGTCTTGCTGTTTACTCTGATTCCTGATAGAAGATGATAGTGTTACAACCTACTTCACACTCCTGCCACCGTGCCTCCTTACCACAATGAACTATGCCTTTTCTTAAATTGTAAGCCAAAATACACCCTTCCTCCATTAACTTGATTCTTGTCAGCTATTTGAGCACAGCAGAGAGAAAGTGTCTAATGTATTTGCAGTTTTTAGCTCGCCCTGTTTGTACTTGTGGCCATAAATTCCTGAGAAATGATAACTGAATCTCTACCAAACATGTGCAGCAAAGCTGTATCAGTCACTGAGGCCACAGTACTCCTTCCAGCTCTGGAGTAGGTCCTGCAGCTTCTGACCTCCTCATCACAAGGGCAGTAGAGAGGTGCATCTGACTGTGACCTAACTTTCTCCAGATTGCTCTTGCCCAGGCTGCTCTACCTGTGTGTCTGTCATCATAGTTACACAAAGCCTCCTTGGCTATGTCTGTGAGGTGCACAAAAACCTCCTGTGTACTCTGGCTCTCTGAATTCTCAGGCAATGCAATGCCATTTGGCAGGATTTCCAACTCAGGAAAGAACTGAGCAATTTCTTCCTTTGTGTATCTAAATGGGAGTCCCCGAAGCAAAGAAACTGTCATGATGCTGTTGGCAGTGTTTGGACCACTGTGTTTCAACTCCCAATCCATCTAGGAGGATTTTATGCAGTTCTGTGTAACCAGAACATCTGGGTGGACCAGTGTCTCATGCTTTGTCTTTGTTCCAAGACCAATTTTACATCATCTTCTGACTTAAGTTCAACAAAAGCCTCACCACTTTGCCTGCCTTCTGTAGTAGAAAAGAAGTAACACCTGTAACCCTATCTCACTGGTGCAAACAGAGAAAAATCACAGCCTTGCCAATGTGGTGATGCATGCCTTTAATGCAAGTACTTGGGAGGTAGAGGTACAAGGATCACCATGAGTTGTGGTAAGCCTAAGACTACACAGAAATTTCACAAACTCAATTACATCACAGCAGGGCAGGACACAGTTTTGCTGCAAAGCCTTCACCTCTTTTGCAGTTGAGTATCATAGATACTTGACATGCAGATGTCAGAAGGGCATTGGGGCAGATTCCCATAGCTTAAAGAATGTCTACAGGCCTGGAGAAATGGCTTAGTTGTTAAGGTACTTTCCTGAAAAGCCAAAGGACCCAGGTTTGATTCCCCAGGACCCATGTTAGCCAGATGCACAAGGTAGTGCATGCATCTGGAGTTCATTTGCAGAGGGAGAGAGAGAAAATGGGCACACCAGGGCCTTCAGCTGCTGCAAAGGAACTCCAGACATGTGTAACCCCTTGTGCACATGTGCGACATTGTGTGCTTGCATCACTGTGCATCTGGCTTACCTGGGACCTGGAGATTTGAACAGGAGTTCTTAGGCTTCACAGGCAAGGGTCTTAACTGCTAAGTCATCTCTCCAGCCCCAAAATATTTTTTCAAAGAATAACTATAGATGTTTCCATGGGAGACACTCATGGTAAATAAGTAATGTCCGCTGAAGAAAAGTAAAGTGGGTTTCTACTGTCAGCAAGCAAGCCTGCCTGGCATCCAGAACATCCCAAAGGCTGCCTTACACATAGAGGGCTCCAAGGAAGGTGCAGGTGCATCTTCTCTTTATTCTGAACTTGGGGTCATTGTGCTCTCACTCTCACTTTGGGTACTATGTTCAGCTCGAGGTACCCCTACAGAAGGGTGGAATTATACATTATCTTAAGTCTCCCCAGAATCCTTATTTTAGAAGTTCCATGAATTCTTTCTCAATTCAGCAGGAACATAATCAGTCCCGGATTCTTGCACAAATAAATTCTGAGTGGATTTTAGGTGAGTTTAAGTAGCATGGAGGTCAGAAATCTATAATTGTTGGCCAAAATCAGAACCTCCTTCTTCTTTGTGTATATGCCATAATCTAAGAATGATTTTTACATTTTAAATGGTTAGGGAAAAAAAGCAAAAGAATACTATTTTGTGACACATGAAAATTATATGAAATTCAAATTTTAGTGTCCATAAATAAAGTTTTATTGGAACACAGCCATGCTCATTCATTTGCATACTGTCTATGGCTGCTTTGAGATAAACGACACAGTTGAGTAATTGTGACAGAGACCGTATGGACTGCAAAGTCTAAAATATTTACTATCTGGCCCTTTACTGAAAAAATTACTGACCTAGGGCCTCTAAAATCAGACTGTACTCAAATTCTTCCTCATCATACTTAGCAGTTATGTCCTCTTGGAGGAAGTATTGAATCTGTCTTTGCATCTGATGCATTATCTATGAAATAAAGATTAAAAAGTACTTCACGGATTAATATGCATAATAAATGTTTGGCACATAGAAAGCATTTACTAAATGTAAAATTACTTTTCCATATTTTCTAAACTTGCATTTAATTTAAACAAAATCCAAAACAACAGTGTCAATATAGGATTTCCACGCATAGGAAAAGTCAGATGGTAAATATTTTGAATTTTCCTATAGAGTGCTTTATACATTAATGGAAAATGTTTAGTGACATTCTAGATTATGCATAGGGACATAGAGGACATCATCACTCCTTCTAAAATCCACCAATAAGCCTCCAACACATAAAATAGTAACGTTATTTAAAAATACTACTTTCTCTAACAATGACACAAAAAGGTATTAGAAAACACCCACTTTTTTCTGTTACAATAGCAACTCAGTGTGTTGAAGTATCATGAATCTGTTGAGTCTGCTGATAGAACTGTGCTGCAACTCATCTTTAAGGCCTACTATTCTGTCCTTCAGCAACATGCTTGCCACCAGTAATATAATGTTCCTTAGTTCTACCCATACTGTAGAACAGTGTCTGAATGAAGAATTGTAACCAGCTGCTTTTTCTTTTGTCATCTTTGATTATAAATTCACAAAAGTTTCAACATGGAAAACATCTCTAGTACATAAACTGTAAAGCTCATAATCAAGGAATCTTTTGTGCATCTGAAGTCAGCAGGCACAGTATTTTGCAAAAATAGGTGTGTATGATCATTTCAATAGTTCCATATCTGTTTCTTGCATACCACTAGTATTCAGTAGTCAATATACCAGAATACACTTCCAAAGTGGCATTCCAAAGTGGTAGTACATCATCTCCAGTCACCTCTTCTAAAGTCTCTTTCTTTCTGTCCTTTCTGCCAAGAATTGCAAACTAATCTTCCTATTTTCATCAAAACATTTTTTCTATTCAAAAGCTTTCTCTACTTCATAACTTCTTAGAATGGTATTTAGATCCTTCCATGAGCTGAGGCAATTTTCTCTCTCTTGTTACTGTGGGGCCTTACTTTCACTCTTAAATTCTATGCTTTAGTCTACCTCCCGGAATTTTCATCTTTGCCTCTGAAATATAACAATATTACCTCAAAATGAAAATGAAGGCTAAGGAGGTGGCTCAGCAGTTATAGGTGCTTGCCTGCAAAGCCTGCCAACCTGGGTTCAATTCCCCACTACTCACATAAAGCCAGATGCATAAAGTAGTGCATGCATCTTGGAGTTTGTTTGCAGTAGCAAGAAGTCCTAGTATGTCCATCACCTCCTCTCTGTCTCTCTGAAAATAAAGTATTTATAATTTTTAAAATAAATTAAAATCCAAGGAAAACAGTTTTAAATTCCAACTATATAATCAACACATGACTGGGATTCTATGTATTCCTTTAGTATATTTTACCCCTTTTCCAGCACAGTGCTTAACTCTTTATGGTAATGTAAGATTGAATCTTAGTCAAATGCTTCTGGCAAAATCACCTAGAGTCCTAGGACTTGCATATCCAAAGCATCTTTTTCTTCCCTTGGTTAATTTACTAGCCATGACTATAATAAGCTGCACAATACTATATTCCAATGTTTCATTGTGGTTCAGTGTCAAATCAAATTTTAACAAACTAGATGCTGCAGAAGTATGAGGATCTCCTCAAATCTGGATCTCCAGCAGAAAGGAATTGATCGAGTTTCTATTATATTAGTGTATTCTATCTTCTCTCTGAAAGTTTTTATACTCCTCCATTAGTTTTATTGAATCAAACACTTATTTTATACTTAATTTTCATCAGGCAAGTACTATGTTAATATATAATAATCCAAAGCTGTTGAAAAAACTTAACATAATATATTTGATATTGTGGAAAGATAACCGTTTCTCATTTTTCAATAGTATTTGAAATTTATAACAGTGCTGTAAAAAGCCATCTGCCCACTTTTACAGTAAATTTTACTTACAACACTATAGGTATTTGAAAATCAGGTTCAGGTCTTATGTAATCAATACCAAACAAAAGTTTAAGTGGTTTGAACAATTAGGCAATTAAAATGAAAAAGAAGCATTGCCACTTTCATCATTCCTGCACAGTGCAGGCTGGCAAACTCCACGGCCAACAGTCACACACAAAACTTCAGCTGAAGTTTATTACCTAAGTGTTCCATGTCCACTCCTATCTTATTTCAAAAGTTAATGCTTTGCTTTTAAAACCCAAGCTATGAAGTTTTGTTTGTGGACAGACCACTGGCCATTCTACACAACATACAATTTGCTTCCTGCAGCCCAAGTTGGACTCGACTAGAAATAAATTCCAGTGTTCACAACTCACTCCTCACCATTTTGGTTATAGCTTATCTTGTTCCTAATCCATTTACCATGTAGTGATTTATAGGACAGACCTTAACTCCGTCATATTGATCTGCCTCTTGTGGTTATTATGATAGAGTCAAATTTTATTGCATTTTCAAGATGAAAATTCTTTGAAGCCCTATCAAGTTTCCAGTGAATACTTTCACTGGCTTTTGATTCAGTGTAATTTCCTCTTTTACAGCAACAATCTTACATGCTTAAAAGAGAAATAGAATGTCTAGGGAGCAACATTTTAAGTAAATGAAGGCCCTTATTAGAAATAACAATTTTGTCAGTCTAGTTGATACATGGGCTGCACTTCATGGTAGGATCATAATTCATTTTTTTAAAAGAATGATTTTATGGTAGTGTGTCCTGGCATTTACAAGGAGGTTAGGTATAGTTGTGAATTTGCATATAAACAAAAAATTAATACAGAACTAAGCTTGTTTCATTGTCAGTTTATTTTAATGAACCATAAAAAAAACTTTTAATTTGGAGGGAAAACTGCAAATTATAATATCCTCAAGCTGGCTAGATGTCCTCTAACAAGGATTTACCTGATTCTCTGTGAAAGTTTTAGAGAAGATTTGAGAGGAATATCTTATTTTTCAAGCGTGTCACTGAAAAATAAAAATTTTATACACTTTTCTTTAGTCTCAAGGGCTTGTCCTTCCTGCTTTCAAAAGTTAACGCCCCTCTGCCTATGCTCTTAATCTCATTTTCTTTGTTTAATTTCTCCTCCTTCAAATTTCCCATTCCTGTCTTGCTTTTAAACTCACTTCGGAATGCCCATTTTTGCTGACAAACTTATGTAGAGATCTCAAACTAATTTGCTCTTCTACTTTACTGTCATACAAGTCCTATTTTTGACCTCTTCTCAGGGCCAGATTCTAAATCAGACTGATGTGATTGTACTTTTGTTTATGCAGCTATTATCTCTTCATCCCAGGTATCACCTTTTATTAAAATCCTAAAATGATACTATTAAAGATTTCATAGTTTAGCAATCTCTTAATAATCAAATTCAAGTCCTTTGCCAGATCTTGTCACCTATCCTTCCTTTCTTGAATTTCTGGAAGATTTGATTGTAACTAATATGTCCTTCCTAGAATATTATTCCATGTCTGATTACATATAATTTTATAGCTGTTCATCAGCTTCTTTTCCTATGAATTGCTCGCTAGGAGCAAGATGTCCTCAACTTTTGAATACACTCTATAATTTTTATTGACTGTGAATTTCAACTCTTCTTTCATACCTTTTACTAACATGAACAATGAGAAAAAGTCACTCATTAAAAGCAAATCAATAATTGTTTTCTTTTTTTACTGCTCCAAACTGGTAATAGTTTTGTTGAGTTTCTGGTGGGGGCTATTGAGAGAGGGAAATCAGGACTAAAGGGGCTCTGAAGTGTTGGGCTCACATGGAAGGGATGTAGAGAAGGAAAAGCAAACAGAACTGGATCTGACCAGAAGGAAGTGGAAGCATTTCCAAAACAGGTGAGGTTAAGTGCTTGGTCCTTGATTTCAGGCAGAATCTGCCTCTTCCCTGGTCCACCCTCAGTAGACAAGATGAAGCCTAGCAGAACATCTCTGAGAGTATCTGCATTTTGAAAACCAGGACTCAAGAGCAGCATCATGTATTAAAGATGAACACTTAAGACACAGCCTCCCTCAAACTAAGAACCTAATCCCTCCCAAGTTATCCAACACCAAATAAGTTTAGACTCGGAGTTTTCTGCTAGATAGGACCAGACAGGTAAGAAATCAGAGCAGAGCAGATTACATTTCATCTGGAGATAAATATGTTTAATCTTAGGAGAAAATTAATGTCATTTGCCTCAACTTCACTCCTGAATTTTAGTTCTGATTGCATAATCTACATTTATTCTCTGGAATACTGCAAGATAAATTAATTTATCTTATGATAGGGATAAATTTTAGGTTATAAATAATAACACTGCAAAGAGCATGTCTGTGACCACATCTTTCTCTTAAAATTATTTCCACAAGATAAATTCCCAAAAGTCAGTTCACTAGTTCAGGACCAGAATTAGGAGGTACATGAGACTTCCACAGGAGACCTGCTGAGACAAGATGGATTGTTTATTGCATATGAAAAAGTACTTAAGATTTTAGGATAAAAATCCTCATTGTTCCCTCCTCCATCTTTATTCTTACACTGTCTTGAAAACATCAGCCAATCTTAGTCCTTTAAACCTATATGACTAACTCCAGGTTCCTCACCCCTTGGTGCTCTTCAGAGTGAAAGGACCTACTGTGCACATTGCAGGACATTGTGCATTGTGTAGCATCTCTGGTCTCTTCCCCCCACATGCCAGAGAGAAGCATCCGTATTTCTGTACCAAATGTAGGGAAGCAACTATACTATGTCAGGTTGCAAGATAGTTTACACTGACTTTTTTTTTTTTTTTTTTTTTTTTTTTTTTTTTTTTTTTTTTTTTTGGTATTTCAAGGCAGGTTTCACTGTAGCCCAGACTGACCTTGAATTCACTATGTAGTTTCAGGGTGGCCTTGAACTCATGGTGCTCCTCCTACCTCTGCTTCCTGAGTACACCACCATGTCCAACTACATTGACCATTTTGACACAAAAGATATTTTTGGAAGTTATTTTATTAAATCTCTTAATGTATAACTTTCATTTTGTGTGGTTGTAGTGTGTGTAGTCTGGTGTGTGTTTGTGTGTCTAGGGTACAGTGTACACTATTGCTCATCCACTTGTTTCCTTAAGACGGTGCCTCTCACTGAGCCCTGAGCAGCTGTTTTTTGGTCAGGCTTGATGACTGCTGAACTCCAGTAGTTCTTCGGTTTCTGTCCCCACAAGACTGGCGTTACAGCATGAATGACCATGCTCAGTTTATGTAAGTACTCAGGATAGAACTCAAACCATCCTGTGATCTCTTAGGACCTTATGCTTCCACTGCAAGCTCTCTTACACACTGAGCCATCTCCCCATCCCCAGTGTATAGCATTTTGATGCAGCATGAAAAGTTCAGACATAAAATTTGTATTTTAATAAACTTGATTACTCATATCATATCTCTCCATTGCTTGAGGTCTATTAGAAACCTTATTCCATCCCTATTCTCATCCTTTGTTTAGCCTTACAAAGGCAATGTTGAAGTAACTCCTGGGTATGAGGCAGACAATTAAATATCTGTTGTTCTTTTTTCTATGTTGACATAAAAATCATATGATCAAACAACACAATATACTGACCTATTGAATTGTCATTCATCTGTCTATTTTTTCTCTTTCTTCCTTTACTTTTCCCTATTGCATGATATTGTATCTCATGCTGTCAGATTACTTAATGTGGTCATCCTTGTTAGGTGTGTTTGGTAGCAAAGGCGAGTTTTATAGTTCAGTCACTGGTCAAAGGAACTTGAAATGAGCTATTTACCATTATGATGAGTTAGCAAGAGCGTACAATGGAGTAAAGTGAACTGAGGCATAGATCCAGGATCAGTTAGAAGAAGAGATAAAGGGTTAGAAAATTTCTCTGGTGGTTTGGAAACTTAATGCAGAGTTCAATCAAGGACATACAAATTTAAAGAGCTCAATGTAGTAAGAATCTCTGCACCTTGTATAATTCCCAGAACAGGAATAATGTACAACACTAGCAGTAATTTTAATTCTGACTCCATGGTGGCCAGTCACTTTCTCTGTTTTATTTTCCATAAAGATAAAACTCTGTGGTATGTGGGAACAGTAAGAAATAGCCCAAAGGAATGAGGCTGGCCTGTCTTCAAGTTCTGATACAAATTTTTACCCATTGACATCATGCTTGAGCCTCAACTGGGCCACACCTTCTTTCCTCTCAAATGGTCGCTGTGAAAATCACCATGATTATCACTGAAGGAAAGGAAGCGCCTCAAATGAAGTCAGCCCATATATAGAGCAGCTTAAATGCTAACCAGCTTTGTGGAGTTTGTTGAAGATGAATGACTATTTTCAAATTGATCTTCAGCCATTAATATTAAAATGCTATATCAGTGCAAAATAACAGACTCACTGTAAGCTGCCACCCAGCTACTCATTTCTCTGTAAGAAGCTGTTTCTTTTCAAAGGTAATCTGGTAAGGCAGCCAGCCACCTTAAAGAATAGTGGTGAAGGACTGGAGAGATGGCTTAGCGGTTAAGGCACTTGCCTGCAAAGCCTAAGGACCCTTGTTCAATTCTCCAGGTCCCACATTAGCCAAATGTATATCGTGGCAAATGCATCTGGAGTTTGTTTGCAGGGGCTAGAGACCCTGGGATTCTGATTCTCTCCCTCCCTCCCTCTCTCTCTCTCTCTCTCTCCTTCTTCTCTCTGTATCTAATAAATAATAAATAAAGCAACTTAAAAATTTAAAAAAGAATAGTGGTAAAAGTGGTGTGGTAAGAATATTGGATTGGTAAATATCAAAAGGAAAGGCTCCACAGAGATGCACAAGCAGATACACACACACACACACACACACACACACACACACACACACACACACACACACTATTGCTGAAAAATGCAGGCCAACATAGAAGTCATTGTAAGTGTGGTAGTTTGAATAAGCGGTCCCCAATATATTCAGTTGTTTATTTGTTTGTAGTTTGCATCTGCTGCCACCTGGATGGAGGCAGTGTCACTGGGTGGATCTTAAGGTGTGATGATGGGTTTCAGATTTCAATCTAAAGATATGCAAAGTGTGCCTAGCTGGAGTTCCTGAAGTGTGCTGTGCTATATGGCTTTTGGCTTTTTGGCTTGTACTTTTCTCTCTCTGTTTGGTCCTGTGAAGGCAGGCCAGCTTCTTCTGCCAGTTGTGGAACTTCCCCTGGATCTGTAGGCTTCAATAAATACCCCTTCCTCCATAACTGTGCCTGGTCTGGAAGTTCATCTCAGCAAACCTGAAGCTGTCTGCTACAGTGAGGATAGTGGATCACACCAGAAATGGACAATTATAAAGGCCTTAAAACTTAATTTTATTGAATTTTTAAGAATAATAATAATAATAACCTAATTACAAGGTTTGGTTTAGTACCAAATATTATCAATAAATATTTGAACAAGACCTTCTCATGCTCTTGGTTTTACTCATTGTGGAACCATTCTAAGCATCAATAACATGGTGATGAAGTGAAGATGTGTTCAATATCCATTTAGTACACTAAACATCATCTAATGGCTCCCTAATAACCTATGAGATTTTTCACATGAATGTTAACTCTCACAACTGCCTGCAGGAAGTACAAATATCCCTCTGCCCACTTAATCTCAGCATGGCTGTTTCTAAAGTATCAGTAATTCTATGGGTAGTCCATTCACTAAATGTTCAAGGGACAATATCAGAAATGACATTAACTTTTTAAAGTCAATCAGTTTTATCTCATTTCTTCCTCTCCTGAATTTACTCATGGATCTTTGGTGGTCTCACTTTTCCACAGTACATCTTAACTACAATGTAGTGGTCTTCTAGTTTAGATATTCTGTCCTCTCTTTCCTCCATTCTACTGGTAAGATTTTATAGAGAGATTTTATTTCACTGACTGTGTTCTTCATTGCTGGTATTTCTGACTGGTTTTTCTTTATTATTTTTGTTTCGTTATTTATGTCTTATATTGACCTCCTTATTTCATTAAATTGGTTTCCTATGTTTTCTTTGATTCCTTTGATTTCCTTAACATATTTATAACTTTTGAAATCTTTCTCAGGCATTTCTTATAAATCAGTCTCACTGGAGGTCATTTCTGATGCATTAATACTTTTTGGTGGATTTATATTGTCTTGATTTTTTTGTGTTTCTTGTATTATGATGTAGTGATTTTTGCATCATGGGTTAACTTAATGCTTGGATTTTCTAATTACCTGCAGTATTATTAGATATATCAATCAATCTGATGTTTTATATTTTCAAGGTAAGAGCTTAATGTGCTAAGTGTGGCTCTTAAGACTCTCAGAGTAACCATAAAAGTGACCCTACATATTGAGTTTGCCTGTTATGAAAGTACTCAAGTAGTCTGAGTGGAATGAAATACAGGCAGATTCTAAAATTTAACTTAACAATGTACACATTCAATGAAAAACAGCAGAGTATTTATGCAAGAGTAGGTATTATGGCAACCAGATCCTCTAACAAAGTCATAGTCCCTAAGGATGTGTTCTCCACACCCTTAATCTTGTCCACTGGGAGGCTAAGATATCTGGTCTGTAGAGGGTTCCATGTCAGATTGTGACCAAGTGAGACCCTTCTGTAATGAATGACAGAAGAGGAAACAAAGACACTATAAATCAGGAAGCAACAAATGACAAGCCCAAAATATAGTTTACTTAAGAATGGCAAATCTGACCATCCATCAGAGTTAACATATAATTTATCGTGACATGGAAGGTGCAATTAGCACTTCTGATTGAAGTCTATGTACCAGGCTTATTTGGTGGGCACTGACCTCATATAATCCCAGTTACCTTTGGGAATGGTTTTGGTCTAAATTATGCTGCACTCCTGTTTGGATCCCTCTTTGCTGCACTATGGGCTCATGTAGGCTGGCTGGGTCTCTGGGTCGCTGCTCTGATCACCTGTGCCAGATGCTGTGTAAGTGGGCTACCTTCCCCAGGTCTCTTCCACTAGCTATGGGAGAGGGGAGGCTATGGGTGGTGGCTGAAGTTCTCCTGCTGGTCCTCATGATCCTCTTCCTCACAAGCTACTCCCTTGGTCCCTGCTGTCCTCCTTTCACATTTCTTGAATTTGCAAGGAGGAGGTTGATGTGAGTAGAAAGTCTTCTCACCTGGCTTTTCCTGTTGCTCAAACAGAGCCTTGAAGCTGTGGCCATGCAGACCTGGTTCTGCTGCTGCTGGAGCCACATCTGCCTGCTCCTGTGGACTCTAGATGCTCTGAAAGTCTCCTACTTCTCTGATGCAGCTGATAATTTCTTATACACCTTACTTTTTAGTAGAAGGGTGTATTTTGCTGGGTGTTTTTTTTTGGGGGGGGGGATTCTCCACTAGGCTGCTTTGGCGTGGTTCCTATGCCACTATCTTAACCAGAAGTCTCTGCCCTCTAGTTTTATCTCAGTAAAAGTTTGCTAATATTTGAATCAGTATAATTCTGATAATGTTTAAATTTATTTGACTAAAACTAGAAATTTTAACATATTGGATATTCTATATATAAATAATATAAAATTTTAATGTAAACAAAATTACCTCAATAATTATTTGTTAATTGTAACTTGATTTACTTTGTTGATGAATTCATACCTATTTTGTTTGAAAAGGAGCCAATAGTGTTGATTTTAATTATTTAACCTAACTCTAAAGTTAGGATTTTTAAAATTAAGTTAAAATGATTAGTTGAAATAATTTATAAAGCTGGATGTGGTGATGTATGCCTTTAATCCCAGCAGAGGCAGAGGTGGGAGAATCACCATGATTTGAGGCCACCCTGAGACTACATAGTGAATTCTAGGTCAGCCTGAGCTAGACTGAGACCCTACCTATAAAATAAATAAATAAATATAAAGAACTTATAAAAACTTTAAAAATAGAGAATAATCATGGATGTAGAAACTTGATGAATTTATTTTTGGCTCTTGGTTTTCCACCAGGAATAGATGGCAAGACTCTGTTGCTGAAGATTCCACATGCTTGGGCTGCATTATCACTGAAAAATCTTGCTGGAGCTGAGCTGAAAACTTCCTTCCTGTAGAACAGCTGACAGAAAGACGGAAAAAGCAGGCAGCTGCATGGGAGAGAGAGAAGTCATTAGGGGAGATAAACAACAGTGGACACTGCAAGCCTTAAGTTGGGCCAGACAGGCCAAATGAGCCAATGGGTACAATAGTGGCATATCTCCTATGGCAGAAACCAACCACTCTCTAATTGGACTGGAGGCCTGCTCCACATGAAGGAATACATGCCTGATACTGAAAACCTATGATAGGGGAAATCATGAGCCCTAGGGGTGTAACACCCACTGGTGTCTTGATAAATGCATATATTATGCTCAGCAAACTGCCCAACAAGCACTTCTCTTAATGTTCATACCCATATAGTAATGCTACTCTCACTTTTGTTTAGAGAAGCTTCTCTTTTCAGATGGAAATGACCTCTGGGATGACTCAAAAGGCACCATAGTGTTGCAAATCAGTGACAGAGGAGTGCTTAGCACTGAAACATCTCTTACACCTTCCAATGCTCAGGGTCCATTGCAGTGGAAGTGGTAGGAACAATGTAAAAGCCAAAGGAAGGATAGGACTTCTTACAGTGCACTCTTCTAGACACAAAATAGCCTGGATTTCCATGACCTTGCAGTACCTGGCACTACATCCACAAGACCATCATAATAGGAGGAAAAGATGATGATACCAAAATAAAAGAGAGAATGATTGAGAGGAGGAGGGTATATGATGGAGAATGGAGTTATGAAGGGGAAAGTGGGAGGGGGAATTATCATGGTTTTTTGTCTATAATCATGGAAGTCAATAATAATAAAAAAATTAGTTTTCATGCTCCTTGTAAAATACTGGAAGACAGAACACTTGATAAAGGGAGCAGAAAGTTGGAACAATTAGACTTTCCCACTGCTGTCATTGACCTGTTTTGCATCAGTTTTATTATTTGAATTCGGATTTCCTTTCTTACTCTACATTTCAACTATTTTTAGGCATATTTATGTCCTCTTCCACGTTGGGTACTCAATGTTCACTTGAAGGTGTGAAGCAGGCTTCCTGCTCCTTAAAGACAGATCTGACATGCAGAGGAAGACAATGATTTAGGTATCTCAATAAGCTCCAGAGCCCTTCATCACAGGAATCAAAAGAAGTCTACAAACAAAATAAAGATGGGAAGCAAGCCTCTGCTCATGGGAAGAATAGAAGCTCAGCTGAACATTTTAGTACATGCCTATAATTTTAGCACTAGGAAGACTAAGAATCACACATTCAAGGTCAGTGTAGAATATATACTCAGACACTGTCTCAAAAAAAACACAAAAAGGATAGAAGCTAACCCTATGAAGGGTACATTTGAAGCAAAACTAGAACAGTTTTATTTTCCAAGCTTTTTCTGGATCTATTATACACCTCCTTTTATTTTTTTGAAAAATTAAAGAAAAACGGAAAAATGACTGCAGCGTTATCTCTACCATCCACATATAGAGAGATGATCTTTGAAGACTCTCCTACTTTTGTATCTTATGTCTGTAAAAATTCATTATCATCATATTGTATAAAAATAACATATAAATGTTATAGACCATAAAGCTTTGAAGTGTGGTTGTAAATTATAAAAGCATATCTGTATATATACATATTCATATTGTGATGCATTCAAATGATGAAAAATATTCTTTACTCTGTAGCTCCAGTGTTTCTTGTCTAAAATATGTTCTGTAGATGTTGGCATTGTCTTCTCTCTTTGTGAATGACTAATGTGAGGAGGTAACTTTGGAAATTACATTGCTATGTAATCATCCATATTGTGTATTGTGATAAAATTGATTAGAATAATATTGAAATTCCCCCAAGGGACTCTACAATTATAAGTCAAGTCTCAAATGGAAAAGGCTTTTTGAGAAGTTGGCAGATGTCTTAATGAAAATGAAGCATTATAGTAATATATTAGGGCAATTTGTTCATTATTGACAAGCAGATCATTAAACTATATAAATTACTGGATTGGATAGGCAGAATTACTTTTCTTTCAGTGAATGGTTAATCAAATATTATTTTTAAATGTTCATTTGTTTAAGTTTTTTGTTATGCATATCAGAAGACAAATGGTTGCCCTTTTCTTAGACTTACAAGTTGGATTTGGATATAGAAAATTCAAATATTTGAGTTTCTATCAAATAGTAACCAAATTTAACCTCAAGATTGACACCTACTCTTCTGATCAACAGTAGAACATATAAAAACAACAAGATTTTGCATTGCCTCTGTTAACCCCACTTATTTGGTATTTCTGTTTCCCTTTTGCCTGTTTTTGTTTTTAAATAGCCTTTCATGAAAGAACAACGTTGAAATAAATCACAGAGGAGCAGAGAGGTTTTTAACGAGTGAGGTAAATATACATCACCAGTCCACCATGGCGTGGCTTTCTACATGATTTAAAAGTTTGTTTCCAAGTACCTGACCAAGCACAGACACTCATAGACATCAGCAACCAAGACACATTTATTCTAATAGAATTTTTTACTCCAGAAACAAGAATATTTCTGTTTCACAGTGCACATGAATATTAAATAAACTACCTGCTGGCAACTACACAATATTTTAGTCTCTAATTTTAAAAGTACACTGTATTTTAATACCTATTTTTAAACAGATATCAATTTTTATGGGGCAGTACATGAGTTGTTGATGGATAAATCACCCAAGCATGGTTAAAGAGACCCTAATCTCCAGCTGGTACCAGATCCATTTAATTGTATCTCCTGACCTCACCTCACCTGAGCCTGCATTAAAATCATAATACAGTTCAAGTGTAAAAATGATATACTGTTTGTTCGCCCTGTTTATAGAGGGGCAAACATACAGTTAAATTCATATGTTTAAAATTAGTATAGTCATTTGAAAAGGTTGAGTTAGATCAAACTGCCTCTCAGCGTTTTCTCTGCCCTTTTTCTATTTAAATGACAAGGCCTCCACAGCCAGATGAGTGAGGCTGTTAAGAAAGTTGCAGCAGCTTTCCCGCAGACGATTGCTGCCCTCCATCCAACACGGGGGTTCTCAAGCATCATTTAATAATGGGATAGTGCATTTAAAAAAGTGTATCTAGCTGGCTAAAGGCAGAAATTTTGGATAGTCTGATTTTTTTTTACTGACTGAGTAATATTTTGGAATGGCCTATGCAGCAGCCCTTGAATTTGTCTTCATTTTCATTAAGATGAAATACCCTCACATTCTTAGGATAATTTTCTTTTCATAAATTACAGTACTTGGGATTTTTATCTTTTAAGAGGGAGGATTTTGATTCGGTTTGTGTTTTACTATACTGTTCCAACCAGAGCCTGCCATATCTTATACTTATCTTATACTTTCCAAAGCCAAATTGAGAACATTGAACATTGAAAATTGGCATTGCTTTTGAACCCATTTAAAGGAATAATCAGATATTTGTCATTGTCACTAACATGTGCTAAGAGGTTGCCAGGCACCCAGTAAACTTGGCACTTCATGACTTCAATATGTAATGCACTTGTAGGGTCTTGGTCCTAGGAGCAAGGTTCATCTCTCCTTTATTCACCTGTAAGTCTCTATCACCTAACAGAGTGTCATAGAGGAAGCAGATTTTAAATTAGTAAGCACAAAACAAATCTACGAATACATCAATGGAGTTTCTACAAGTACATGGGAAAGAGGTAATTCCCCATTTTATAATGAAGAGCATATTTAGTGGCCAAGCCAGAGACACATCTGTCTAATTCAGAGTCCATACACTTAAACACTATGATGATAGCTCAGTCACAGATTATAGTAGTCAGTGTTCTCAAGAAAAGAAAACCTAAAGGCTAGAGAGATGGCTTAGTGGTTAAGGCATTTGCCCGCAAAGCCAAAGTCCCAGGTTCAATTCCCCAGGACCCACATAAGCCAGATGCATAAGGTGGTGCATGCGTCCGGAGTTTGTTTACAGTGGCTGAGGGCCCTGGTGCACCCATTCTCTCTATCTGCCTCTCTCTCTCTCAATCTCTTTCAAATAAATAAAATGAATAAATTTAAAAAGAAAACCTAGGAAAATACAGAGAAGGAATTTATTAAGGGAATTAGCTAGAAGCTGAAAAGTCCCTGGTAGATCATCTGCAAGCTAGAGAATTAGAGACCTCAGAGGTGTGGCTCTGTCCCAAGTTGGCAGCCTTAGGACCAAAGAAGCTGACAATAGAAGTTTTAGTTCAAGGCTTACAGCTAGAAAAACTGTGTGTCACCTGTACGAGACCAAGTTCAAAAGCTGGCAAAAATTCTGATGCCCAAAGACAAGAAAAGACAGGTGTTTCTGCTCCAGAAGAGTAAGAAAATGCACCTTTACTTTGCCTTTGTTCTGTTCAGGATCTCAGGCTCCTGGATGGTATTCACCCACACTGGATAAAGACTGAGTCCTGTCCTTGTTCTCCTAAAATACCATTCCCTTCCAGAAATGTCTATACAGATACATCTAGAAATGTCAATGATCTGACTGTACTTTAGTCTAGTTGATACTCAAGAATAGCCATCAAAAGTCTAACCATTGCCAGTTGAACATCTTTATACAGCACCTTAAACATCATCTCCAAATAAGATAACAAGCCCTTAGCTCTATGTGATAAACTGCCGTGTGTACAACCAAGATTGTACTAATCTTTCCCTAGGAAATAATGTGCTTTGATAGATGTTACTCTTTTTCTATTATCTCATAACTTAAATCCTATATTATAAAATTATACTTAAATATGGGCATACATTAATACTTCTTATGTTTAATGATGAACAACTAAGAGAGAAAATAAAGATAGTTGCTTGCTTCTGCATATAAACATATTAGCAAAACAGGAAGAAAACAGTAATAACAGCACTTGTACACTGATCATGCAGTAATAGCTGCTATTTATTACCACTTTTAGCTGTCTGTTTTGCATTCCCTCTTATTGTGGCAAGGGCCTCAGCTTGTTCTTGTCACATTCTTTACCCAGAAGACATTTTCACAAAGGAATCTAGGCCATTTGATGTCTTCATCTGGATTACCTTGTCATAGGTGCTCATTACATTAATATTAAGAGATACCCTTCACTTGATCGTCAATATCAGAGATCAAAGAAATTGTTATAGGTTTGATGCTAATTCAAGGCATATGAAACCTTCTGGAGAGCCTTTGCTCAGCCTTACAATGACTTGTTACCTCACTTTGTAATTACTGTGTCTTGAAAATGCCACTCCAGGGCCTGGAGAGATTGCTCAGTGGTTAAGGCACTTGCCTGCAAAGCTTAACAACCTAGGTTCACTTCCCAAGTACCCACGTAAATCCAGAAGTACAAAGTGGTGCATACATCTGGAATTATCTTGCAGTGTATAGAGGTCCTGGCACATCCATACTTTCTCTGTGTTTCTCCTTCTCTCTGTATCCCTCTGTTTGCAAATATATAAATTAAATAAAATGAATTAAAGTAAAAAGTCACTCTACCATTCTTTCAAGCCAGTTGTGTCAAGATAGTGGAGAATATAAAGAAAGCAGTAAACATGATCCCACTGAAGCACCTCTTGAGCTGTGACATAAATTCCACCACCAGAGGCAACACTGTACAAAAGACTGACTTTGGATAAAGCATGCGCTAAATCCAAAGATGGCAGCTATGGCAGAAGCAATGTATGTAAGGAAGGCAAATCCATATCCAAAGTTCTAGTCCAGTAAGAAAAAGTAGACTTCCCTTTGCATGATGAAAGTGATCCAGTCTTGCCATCCTGCCATCTGGTAGCTGACAGATCATGCTGGGGAATGGTACTACATTGGGAGCTTAACAATGGTCTCTCCTGCTAGTGAACTAAGCACTGGCCACTGGCCTTAGCCAGATTGGACTTAGTGAGTGCAGGCCATGTTTCTGAATCTACTTTGTTCATCGGTCCATTGTTTGATGACAAGAATAGCTGACAAAGGAGATCAGCTGGTATCCACAGAATGACTAATCCTTTCCACTTAATTATTAGCCTTATTTTCTGTAAAGCTCACCCTTCAGGGAACATTTGCATGAGACACAAAACTCTTACTGACATTTTTTCTTATAGCAAGGTCTACCTACATTCCTCAAATTCCTTTATCAATTCTCCAATCGTGTTTTCCCAGTCCCAAACCAGGAGCCCATGAATCAGCATATAATTATATGTCAGGACATTTCTCCTAATCAAAATGTACAATTAGGTGCATTGTCTTGTGTTCTGTTTGCTGAGAAGAACTTTCTTTACCACTGCATATCAAGGAGGGACCAGAAATAGGAAGCAGGGCTCTACCTGTCCACTTTTGGTTGTACCTGTTTATCTCTTCCTCAATTAGCTGATCACAGAACATTCTACCTGGGGATAAAAGTGCAGATTTATAGATGGCCTTTAGCCTAGTGAAGCAAAGGCATTCTGTTTCCAGAACACCCTGAGATTCTGCTGACACTGTGCTTTGAGAAGAGGGACACTGCGCCTGATCTCAAAATGCTGAGAACAGTGCTTGTGGTGTCTATTCTCTAGCTGTTTTCATATGCTTTCCAAGCACTTACTAGGAAAGTCTGGTATTCATCTACAGCTTCAATTGAGCCAAGCTGTCGCCCGCTCTGAGGTAAGGAAGTTGCTGCCTGTCTTGTTTTGCATAAACTATTATCTGCATAAACTCTTTATGAATCCTATACACTGATGTGTCCTAATAAAAATTCTGAGAGGGGCTGGAGAGATGGCTTAGCCATTAAGCACTTGCTTGTGAAGCCTAAAAACTCTGGTTCAAGGCTCAACTCCCCAGGACCCACATAAGCCAGATGCACAAGGTGGCGCATGCATCTGGAGTCCATTTGCAGTGGCTGGAGGCCCTAGTGTGCCCATTCTCTCTCTCTCTCTCTCTCTCTCTCTCTCTCTCTCTCTCTCTTTCTGCCTCTTTCTGTCTGTGGCTCTCAAATAAATAAATAAAAATAAACAAAAATTTTAAAAAATTCTGTGAGATCCTGCATTCCTGTGCAGGCATAGCCTGGCGTCCCTGGTTCTGTTGAGTTTCTTTAAGTCTCAGCCTCAGTTTCTCGCCACCGGTCGTTCAGGACAGACAACAGGTTCAGTTGGTGTCAGCAGGTGATGCCAACACAGACTGGAGAAGGAAGTATAGCCTCACTAGGAGCCATGGGCATCCCGTCTACATCATATAACCTACTTGTGCCTCAGGACCTCCTCTGTCAGGATCACATATGTATTCCTTCTATCTGATGATGGATTACTGCTGAGTAAGGCCGATTTTATGATTTCATGAAGGTGAATCTATATTGGCTCCACTCATGCGAATGGGTATTTCTTCAAGAAACACCCTGATAGGCATACCCAGAAATCACAATTTACCTCCTGTCTAGTCAAGTGGATACTTAAAGTTAACCACTACACAGCGCTTCTCACTCTTTTTTGTGCACCATAACTTCTCCATGAGCTTTGGTAAGTCTTAGATATGCTTGCTACCTCCTTACCTAGAAGTTTCTGATTTATTAAGTTGGAGATAGTGGTCATATTTTGAGTTTCTTGCAGATTCAGAAATGAATTGATACCCCTAATTGTGGCATGATAATCAAACACTGGGCCAGTGATTCATATTGAGTCTTCCCATTAATATAAAATTAAATTAAATGTTTGGATCCACTTTCATTGATGAGAGTTCCATCAGTTTTAGCACGATAACTTCTTTTGTTAGTAGAGTTTATGAAACAGATCTTTCCTAACATCCATATCCATTCCACCACACTCATATTACATGACATTGTTCACTACTATATATATAGCTAGTTCTGAACACTAAGTTATACTAATCATTTTAGTTGACCAAATGATGTAAATTACTTTCCTGAACTAATTTTTAGTTTTTTTTTTCTGTTTATTTTTAAACTAGTTTATCTTGCTAAACCTGCAAGTTTCCAGAATACCTGTAGAATGATGCAAAGTGCACTCAACATTCAAACGGAGAAAATTCCAGGTCAGAGAACCACAATTTCTCTGTTACACTGCCCAAAGAAATCCAACAAATCCTAACTACAATAACTGCACTTAACTCTCCTGAAAATATTTGTTGAATGGTGAACATATGAGAGTTGGAAAGCTGAACTTAATGACATGAAAATGTCTGTAAGAGAATTTGCTAGGTGTAAAACTGCAATAGCATGGCAATCTTTACTAGCAATCCTCCCAGGGAGGAACACAGTAATCTAGTTCTCACCATTTATTTTCTTAGGTAAAGTCAGGGTAAATTGCTGACTAATTTGTCACTGATTTATCCTCTGGTGTCATTTCCATCTCCTAATCACTCTGGCCTCCATCACTTTCTCCTGGATTTGTGAAAGAACACCCTGATTTGATTTCTATGTCTGGATTGGCCTCTGTCAGTCTCCTCATACAACCCTGCTGGTAATTTTCTAAGATGCGTGATTATATTTCCATGGTCAATCTGTGGCTTCATAATACCTGGGGGTTAAGTGCATATTCACAAGCTTTGTTCCTCGACTTGGAATATTCCCTTCACTATCAGCAAAGACATACATACATACACACACACACACACACAAGCGCGCGCGTGCGCGCCCGCGCACACCAACATTTCTTTAATGTGTTCAGTTTCTATGCATTCTTCAAAACTCACCCAAAGGGCTGAAGGTGTGGCTCAGTGGCAGAGAGCTTGCCTTGCACAGTCAAAACCCTGGGTTCAATCCCTAGGACTGTAAGAAAACAAAACTTACTTTAACTGCTGCCTTTTCCATTGTTTAAAAGACTTGTCTCTTATTTCAACTTTATACTTTGTGGTAATTGAATGTAAACCGTCCCCCAAAGTCACATTACATGAATACTTAATCCCTAGCAAATGGAGCTGTTCAGGAAGGTTATGACACCTCTAGGAGGTGGAAACTTACTGGAGGAAGTGTGTCACTAGGGTTGGGTCTTGAGGTTTTATAGTCCAGCCCAGCTTGCTGTTCGCTCTCTAGTTCCTCTGTACTGATGTGATGATGTTATGCCCGACTTCCTGCCCCTGCCAAATTTAACCTCTTCATCCTTTAAGTTCTTTCTGATCAGTATTTTATCCCAGCAAGGAGAAAGTAATGGATACACTCTTGAATATATATTTATCCCATTGCACCTAGAACTGTGTATTTGAATTAACTGTTTACCTGCCTGACTCCCGCTAAATGCTGCAGATTTAATGAGGTCAGCATCAACTCTTCTTTTATAGCCACATAGTCTATCACCAGTGCTGATAGATTGCTAGACTGCTTAGAGTCATTAAAAAATAAGTTTGGGGTAGAGATATGGCTCAGAGGATAAGGTGCTTGCCTGCAAAGCCTAACAACCCAAGTTCAATTCCCCAGTATCCTTGTAAACCAGATGCACAATGTGGTGCATGCATCTGGAGATCTTTTGCAGCTTGAAGAGACCCTGGAATGCCCATTCTCTCTCTCCCCCACTCACTCTCCTTGCAAATAAATTTTAAAAAATGTTTGATCAGACTAGGGTTTTTGTGGGCGGGGGGGGGCGCTGTTTTTTTGAGGCAGGGTCGCACTCTAGCACAGGCTGACCTAGAATTCACTCTGTAGTCTCAGGGTGGCCTCCAATCCATGGAAATCCTCCTGCCTCTGCCTCCTGAGTGCTGGGATTAAAGGCATGTGCCACCACGCCAGACCTAGACTAGGGTTTAACTCAGAGATGCAGTGCTTTAGTGTTTAAAACCCTTGGATTTGACACCCAACATTACAAACTTAGTTTGATGAATAAATAAGAAACAAAAAGAAAAAGAAGGGGAAGGGGAGAAAGAACATGGAGAAAATGGGTAGTGAGGAAGGAAGCTTGAGACAGATAGTAATGAAAAGCAGTGTAATCAGCGATCCCCGAATGACTGCTTTGAGCAACTTTTATCTTCATGTTTCACAAACTGTACAGTATAGGGAAAATTCTGGGCCTGGACAAGTTTCTTAAGCAATTCTTAATAAACTGCTGGCCATTTTCTGTAAAGCAGTAGCATCTTAAGGTGCTTTCAAGTGCTGTGAGTTTAAGAGCAGCTTCGGCTACACAGAGATTGGATCCAGCCTAGACTGTAGAATGAGAACCTGTCACAAATAATTGATTATCATCCAAAATCAGCTTTACTATGTTTTCAGATCCTTTCTCACTGATTTCATACTACTAAAAAAAGAGTAACATAAAAAGAAGCCTATCAACTACTTCTGATTATAATATAAGAAGAGTGCAACATGATATTTAAAGTAAATGATAGAGAAGTTGGACAATGCTCCAAATTCTATACTAATGTTCACATTTGTCACTTTTGTCCAGATCAAAGATTATCAGTCTCTTCTGGTGGGTCTTAAAAGTGCTTGAACTGATAGAATGAGAACATTCCTGACCCATATTGTAAGAGGTGTCAACTAGGTAAATGTGTGTTAATCGTGGTAAGAGAGAACAATCTAGTCCAACAGGTACTGAGTGCTTTCACAACTTTGATCCATTGACTCCTCAAAAGCGCTTTATAAAAAGTATTGCTATTCCAGTCACAAAAGAGAAACCAGAAGCATAAAGAATTTGGCCAGTGTTCCCAGTATGACATGATATTGAGTGTCTGGATGAAGGTATTCAGAGACAGGCAAGTGCTACTCTTAAACAGTGACACTGTTGCACCATCTCTGATAGAATTCCCATAGAAGGATAGCAAGAACAGGGGGGAAACTTCTGAGAAGCACCATCTTCAAAACTCTTACTTAAGTGACCCCAGACTTCATGTAAGAGTAAATGTGGGGCCCGGTCAACCAACAAGCCCTAGAGTAGTGCAGAAATATATATTTAGAGCAGTCTTTGCCATCTTCTTTTTCTTTACACAATTTGAGTTGGGGGTGGGGATGGTTTGGTCTCAAGAGACAGTGATTAGCTATTTTCCTTTTTTCTTTATTTTTTAAAATTTTTATTTATTCATTGTACAAGCAGAGGAGAGAAACACACATGGGGGATGGGTATGTCAAGTCCTCTAGCCACTCCAAAGTCCAGATGCATGCATCACTTTATGTATCCGACTTTACTTGGATACTAGGGTATCAAACAAGGTGTCTAGGCTTTGCAATCAAGTGCCTTAACTGCTGAACCAATCTCCAGCCCTTTTCTTCCTTATTTTCAGTTTGGGGAGGGCAGTAATAATGTCTTATTGATAGGTTCTAATCCCAGCCTCATTAGAGATCATGCCTTACAGAAATATGAAAATGATTATCTCATCATCCTCACCTAAATTCTCCAGTAGAATCGAATAGTACCACATTCTTGGTCAGGGCATACTCTGGTAAATATGTGACAACCATGTCTTTGGAGGAATTGTCTAGAGCCCTGCTACTAACACATCACTGAATAGTTAGGACAAAATGCTCACAAAAGGCTGTCTCCAGCTGAAAGCAAGCATGAAGACTGGCACATGACTATGTTGGTCACTCGGTAAAAGCTAAAGAAAGTGGATAAAGGATAAGTAAGGGCCAGGCATGTGGCACAGGCCTTTAATCCCAGCATTTGGGAGGCAGAGGTAGGAGGATTGCCATGAATTCAAGACTAGCCTAAGACTACATAGTAATTTCCAGGTCAGCCTGGGCTAGAGTGAGACCTTACCTGGGAAAACCAAAAAAAAAAAAAAAAAAAAAAAAAAAAGAGGATAAATAAAGGAAGATGTAAGTCCATCTGAACATTAGGCTTTCTGCTTCATTCCCTGGTCTGATGAACTTCACAGACTACCCTAAGGCTGTTCTACCTGGTTTTGTCTGTTACCTTTTCAAAGCACTGGAGTAGGCTACCCATCAATGAGTTGGCTAGGGCTATGGCTAGGGCAATAGCTGTCAGTAAAGGGCTCATAGTCAAAGTACCTGCTTTAACTCATCCAGATCTCATTCCACTGTACAAACTTGTTGAGAACAGTGATTATGTTTTTATTTTTATGTTGTGCCTGAGTCTAGCCCAAAAAATATATATAATTTTTGTTATTGTTGAATAAATAAATGCTTGGAAACTATTGTTACACTACAAGAGAGTGTATCTATTTCTTTATTAGCAAGCAAAGGTCATGAATTTCCACCTGGATTTTGATCTCTAATACAGACTTTGCTTGCTTTGTTGATTTATAGTTAATCCATTGCATTACCCTTTAACATAGTTATTTGTAGTTGGTGATTAAGTTCTGTGGACTTGTGATTAAGGAGTAATTAATTTTCCATACTTAACAGCACTAATGAAATTTCATGTGAAATGAAAAATAACTATAGAATTAGCATTTGCATCCACTCAGCAGCCTGTCTTCAGTATTTTACAAACAGGAAGTGCTTAGAGTCCATCCTTGTCAAAGTTAGGCATCCTAGCCTGAGAAGGGGACATGAAGAGGAAGATAGACAGGCAGGCAGGCTCACAAAAAAGAGAGAAGACTAACTTAGATTTTTATAAACGTGTGTATAGAGATAGTTATTTGTTTCATTGCAAATATACTGGATAATGGAAAAAATTGAATAATTTATCTAACTATTTTCACATAAGCAACATTATTAAAATGAAGCAAGAGGTTATAGAAGAGACTATATAAAAGCCACGAATAAATGCATTAGCCAGTAAATGTGGTGAATGTCTTCATAGGTAGGGACTAAGTTTAAAATAAGTGAACCTATAAACCTAGAACTTGGGAGGTAGAGATAGGAAGATCAGTAGTTCAAGGCCATTTGTATCCACATAGTGAATTGGAGGGTGACGTGGGGTACATGAGATATTAACTCAGTTCCCAGCCTCCCCCTCCCCAACAAAAATGTAAATTTGTTTTTATCTGTTAAAAAATTAAAGGAGAAAAGTACTTATTTTCTAAAGTCTTAATATCTGCCACATAGATGCATTGCCTAAATGGAGGAAGTTCTCTTCTCAAACACTAAGAGAGACTTTCTCGTTCTACTGTTCTGAAAAAAAAGAGAGTGACAAGCTTGTAGAGTCATAAAGAATGAGGAAAGAAAAGTTGAGGGAAAAACATTTCTAGAAAGGCCACGAAGGAATCAATTCAGAGTCCCAAACTTCCCTACGATACTTTGTACATTTAGGGAAAAAAAAAAAAAAAAAAACACAACTCCTAATGTTCACTTTTCTTAAACAATTGCCCCATTTCCTCCTTAGCATGCATAATTATCTAAATGCCATTATTGTTTTTATTTTCTATTTCCATAAAATATTATTTAAATAGAAACACGCTGACCTTTAGCTACAGAGAAAAGAACAACATATAATTTCCAATTTCTCAAGTAGAAACCTGAATGCTGACTAAGCAGATTTGCTTCTTCAGGGAGTCACGGTACATCCAGGCATAAAATCCTAGTAAATCAATGTTTGCTTTTTATTAAAAAGTAAAATAGGATTGGTCCTTTCATTTAAACTAAGACAGGTTTTACAACTTTAGAAATAGGTAATCCTTACACTTATGGGTATTTGGATAAGAGGGAATTTTGGTTCAATATGGAGGCACCCATTGTAATACTCTCCATCAGTGCTTTTTAAGGGTTAAGAAGGTAGGAGCTGGATACTTAAAGCCCTGAGATGCTGGGGCACTGTGGTAAGTAACATTAGAAGAAAAGATAGAGAGCTAAAGTTGTGTTTGAGAGGGAGGAATGTCTGTGTACACATGTGCTTCTTCCTAATTCTATTATCTGTTCTGTTAGACAAGACAAATGGAGAAATATGGAAAACAACCGGCATCTCTGATTTGGGTTTTTTTCTGTTTTGTTTTGTTTTTTTTCTGGACAGGGTTGCCTCTGCTGTCCAAAATTCTCAGAGACTGTGCCTTTGTTTTAGAGAGTTTTCGAGATAGAAAGTGTGCTGTAGAGTACCCACATGCTCTTCTTTACTTTAATAAACATCTCCAGATTTATGTGAAATGAGCATAGTAGATGGAAGGGAGCCTCTCTGTGCTTTGCCCTCTGCGTCACTCGGCATCAGTACAGGCGGCACTCACCGTGTGAAGCTGCCACACACAGAGGCACTCGTGACCCACTGTGTACACGGAGTCCTCTGACTCCACACTAATGGAGCCCATACCAAAAACTGGATATGAAAAATGCAATGTGGAACAATATTTTAATGCTAAATAACATATAACATATAAATAGTATTTTTAGTTTAAAAAGTCCAATAGAGCTCTTTGCTATGTTTGTCATCACTTTTAGTTTCTTGGTTATTATTAAAATAAGAAATCCTGGAGGCCCCTCATATAAAAATTAAAATTCTCTATGCAAATTTGACTTAGAGAGAAAAAGTTACTGGTCAACTGGGGATGCTGGTGTTCACTGTTGTTACCTGACATGATAAAGAGAGGGACTCCTCAAAGAGATAGTGCTTTTATGTGAGACAACCACATTTTCCAATAAGCACCAAGCCATACCAGATACATATTCATGCCTCTTGAGCCATTCTGATAAAAACAGTGTTCTACCTATGACTTTAATAATAATAAGAATAAACAAATAATGGCCTTCCTTACTGGTGTATCCAGGGTTACTTCTGCATTTCAATATGTAATACATATTAAAATTCAGTATCTGTACAATATGAAATGACAGAAGTAAAATCATGACAAGTGTTCTGAGCATGTTGACATTCCTGGCCTTATTCAACCACTTTCTCCACCTTCAACTGTAGTTTCCTGACAGAGAAGGATGTAAATTCACCAAGTACAAAAATTTCTTTATGGCAACAAGAATGGATCACAATCATTAAAATTTTCTTCTATTACTTCATGTGAAATTTAATTTATATAGGCATTAATCTAGTTATTAAAGGATAACTGACTGAATTACTTCTGAGAGCAAAACTAGGGGGATTATTAATAGTAATGAAATATGGCATTGTCCAATCTGTGATCACCCTGGGCAAACAAAGCACACAGTCACCATACACAAGTCACATTGAGTCTGCCAGTGAAGGTGTAGCCCCTCACTGAACACACTGAACTCCTGTTTTTTGAAAGGCTCCTATGCAATACCCTTTCAAAAAGATGGAATTTGAAAAGAAATCTTTGCCTCTAACAATGAATAACTTATAGGCATTCCTTCTTTTCAACATGCTTATAATTTTTGCCTCAGGTTAATTTTGAGTTTGTACATTAGAGGCCTATTGGCTACATCCTCCTCACTAACAGGCATGTCTTGAATCTCAATGTCAAAGAGTTCTTATTATAAATTATGATATTGAACTGCTCTAATAATTGTCTGGCTGGCTCAGATGTAAGTGCTAGAATTCTCAGCCTGAGCAAAGATTCAAATCAGGTGAGGATTCTGTGGAGAAGAAAGCCACTTTTTGACATCAACTCTAGACATAAGATGAACAAGATCCTATAAGTTCAACATGCTTGCTGATCTTGGTCTGTTAGATAAAACACTCACAAACTAGTTTGGCCATGCTTCCCTACAAACCTACTTTGTATCTAAATAACCTCCAACTAAATTTACAGTCTAGACACTGTGATGATTTTCTTCCTGAAAATGCTAACTTCATTCCTCACTTTCCTTAAGTAAATTTCCCATGATGCAGACTGCAGGCCTGAGATTTGCATGAGGAAACTTTCATAGATAGGTCTATGAGGAAGCAATGAAGGATTAGGCAGAGGGAGAAGCTGGGTAAAATGCTTGCAACAGAGACTTCAGCCAAAGCTGTGGGGAGCTCTGTATGTGGGGTTACCTGCAGAATAGCCTCACAATGAGTCCTGGAGGTTGGCATTTGTACCTTCACTGCCCCAGTCATGAAGTACAGGTTGCAGTGATCTTCAGTGAGAAAATCCTTTACATTGAGGGCAGTTCCTAGATGCAGGTTCAAATGTGAACTGCAGCAACCAATTTTCCTGGTGACCAAGGAAGTGAGTGTCTATGACCTGAAGCAGGAATGTAGCTGTCACACCAGCACTCAACACTCACTATGCTATTCTTACCTAGGAATCCTATTTGATCTTCCATTTTCTTCCCTTCTATAGAACTCTATCTTTGTAACATAGGTTAAGGGCCACCCATTATTCCTTTCCTAGTTCTACCACCTGGGACTAGAAAAAGTTTTCCGTGTGAATCCCCTGTATCATCTCTGAAAGAATCAGCACATAGCTGATTCCAAGAGTGTTACTAGGAACAGTTGAAACACAGCCCCATTTCACATAGGTAATATTTCTTTTTGTAAGAACTGATAGGTAAGGAGAATACATTCTGGATCAAAAAAGTAAACAGGCTAGCCCAGCAAAAAGTGACTACTGGTGCAATAGTGACATGTCAATTACTGAGTTAACCAACAGCTCTCTCATTAGATTGAATGTCTGATCTCTTCAGGGAATTCATGCCTGGTATTTAAAACCCATTCAAAAACTATGGCTGGGGAAATCATAGACCCCAGTGTGGAAGCTACTACTGTTGTTTGGCTAAGTGGATATGTTGTGCCCATCAAATTACCCTCTAAATAGTTATGTTTATGCATTAGTGATGCTGTCACTTTTGGACCAAGAAGCTTCATTTTTCAGATGGCAGTAACTACTGGAACATCTCAAAACTTGTCAAAGTGCTGAGAATACATGATTGTTTAGTGTTCATCACAAAATGAGACACCTCACATCCTCAAAGTTTCAGGAAAATTGTCAGATAGGTGGTGCAAAGAATGTAAGAGCTAAAGGACAGAGAAGAGCACTGTGAATGCTATCTTCCACATGCAAAGTGGTCATTGCATTTGTGGTATCACAGTAGCTGTCATTACCTGCACAAGACTGGCACAAGACTAGGCCCATCACAATAGAAAGGGGGCTAGTTGGAAAGAAGGGGTTTAGTGAGAAGAGTTGGGGAGGGAGACAGAAGAAAGTAATAGGAGGGTATTATGATGAAAGTAGTTGTATACACACATGAAAAGTGTCAATTGAAAAGTTAAAGAAAAAGACAATTTAGCAAAAAGAAGCAGCTGGGCATGGTGTCCCACACCTTTAATCCCAAGCACTTGGGAGGCAGAGTTAGGAGGATTGCTATGAGTCTGAGGCAAGCCTGAGACGACAGAGTGAATTCCAAGTCAGCCTGGGCTAGAGTAACACTCTACCTTGAAAAACAAACAAACAAACAAACAAACAAACAAAAGAAAAACCAACAGAAGTAAAGAGGGTGCTTGAGTCTGATTCAATAAGGCAGAAAGATTTTAAGAGCCACACGTAGGGACGTAGGGACGTCGGGACGTCATGCACATTGCCTCCCCACAGTAATTCACTGCTGCTCCCTCCCACAGTGCATAACCCACAACCCTATGGGGAATACCAGCAACCCCACTGAGGAGGCCCCCTGAAGAATGGGGGCAGAGAGGAGAGAAAAGATGGTACAACACATGATGTATCCATGCAAAGTATGTCCTTAATAAAAACAATTGATCTTTATACCACTTAAAACCAAAAATTTAAAGAGATGTTTTCAAGAGGGCTGGAAAAGTGGCTCAGTGGTTAAAGATGCTTGTTTTCAAAGCCCAAGGGCCCTTGTTCAAGTCCCCAGTACCCATGTAAAGGCAGATGCATAAAATGTTGTACACATCTAGAATTCCTTAGCAATGGCATGAGGCCCTGAAAAGGAATGTCTACATACTCTCTCTTCCCACCCTTTCTGTCTTTTGTCTATTAAATAAATAAATAAATAGTTTTTTCAAAAGAATGATTTTATGATATTTGGAATTTGCATAATGTCATTTCTAGAGCTGGTGTTACACTAAATAAATAATGTAAAGTAAGCAGCCTGTGCTTTTTCCAACTGTTCTGCAAACCTAGCCTTGTGCTCCAAGTACAAAAGTAATGGTGGCATTCAAAAGGTTGTAATCTCATAGAGGGTACGGATGGCTCCTGTAAAGGTAAAGTTAGTTTCAAATGCATTACACATCCAAGAGGAGGTTGGAGGATAAAATATGAATGGCTAATTTGTAAGCATATTTGAGCCACTCTGGAGTTTTCATGTGGCTTTCATCATTAGTCAGTGATGTGGCTAGGTTTCTGATTTGATTCATGCTGTAGGGATAGGGAGTAGTGGAATTGCCCAGCTTGTTTGGGAATTAAGCTATTTGTAAATTCAAGTTTCACCTAGACATCATTATATAATGCCTTGGAGAGTCACTGCTCATGTATGTATCTTTGCATAAATGGGTACAATACCCCTTTAGGTTAAAAAAAAGTCTTCCCTTAACAAATATCTAATGATTAATTTATACGTTAATAGCTGTAGGTTTCTTAGTGTCTTTGAAGTATGTTATTTATTATTTATTCAATTCTCATTTGAAGACTTGGGCTTAGCCAACAATCATGGAGCAATGTTTGTTTAATAAGTTATCACCCTGTGATTAGTGTTTTTCTCTTCATTAGCGCTTTTCTTTTACATAGATGACTTCACATGCCACTGTTCATCTTCATCTAAATGTCTCATGTTCTATTTTCACTTCTTCCTAAAGCTAACCATTACCACCTTGTGGGGTTGACTACTCCCTCATCAAAAATCTACATGGCATATGAGGGTCATGGAGTTCTCAGATGCTAATGATGTCCACTCAGTTTAATTGTATTTAATAGAGATGAACCACAATTAGTAACATAAGTTAAATATAGGCCTTTGCCTAGGGTACTTTTTAGTGTTCTTGTCTTAAGGTCTTGGATTTCTGCTAGGGCAGGGAGATCTCTATGTCTTGCCAATAAAACTGAATACTCTCAGGATTAGCTCATACAGTCACAAGTACTTTCAAAAATCAGCATGAAGAATAAGGGATCAGGTTAACCAGTTCTACTGAGAGAATTTTATGGGATTACCAGTGGAATTGTAGGTTGGTTGACTATTTGACTGTATTTTCATGTTCATTTTTCATTTCCCAAATATAGAAAATTCTCACTATGCAAAGTCTGCTTGATCTAAACTTCAAAAATGACCTCCAACATACACACTTTGTTCAAGATGTGGGAACCATTTTCTGAATTCTAACTGGGCCAAAGAGACATATGTGTATGCATATCCATGATATTCTCATAAATACATAATATGTTACATATACAAATGTTTTATACTTTTTTCATAATGAACAATATGTAGACAAACACAGAGACCAAGACAAGTGCAAACATAAATAGGAGAAGCTTCTATCTTCATTTGGTGAGGAAAAAATGGGCAGTGCTCTCGGAAGTCAGTCATTGGTTCAGTAATAGAGCCTTTACGCTGTCACTGTGCACTTAAAAGAGAGTTGTAGAAGAGCCAGATTGTTATAGCATTGTATCACCTTTTTTTTTTCTTTTCTGATGAAAATTGAGAGTTAGAATTGAAAAGAGGGCCAGAAATGGTCATTATAATAACTTCCCAGCATTATCTTGCTATGGTTTTAACCACTCCCTCCGCTACTATTGGCAGCAAGCATTTTGAAGGCATCGCATGAGGGACAGCCTAGTCCCTGATGCCCGAAAAGCATCTCCATTATCAGTCATTCTCTAACTGAATTTCTTGTTGGGCACAAGCCTTCTTTCTGTTAAACACTTTTTTCAGGCACTTCCTACCACTACTTAATAAAATTGAGAAGGTCGAAGTGCAAGTGGTAATTGCTTTGGGCACTTTAGAAAATGGTTTTCTTTCCATGCCTATTATTTTCTCTAAAGTGTTCTGCTGAGTCCTTATCCATTGTGCTTTGTACTGTAGACCAACACATTGGGGACCCCTCTGCCTGCTGAATCTCTTTGAGTTTGAAACTCAATAAAGTTGCCCAGTGTAAATATGTTTGCCATATCATATCCCTTATGAGAAGGGAAGAGAGTGAAAACAAGGTCCTGCAGTTATGATATAGTCATAGACTCATTGAGATGTGAAGCTACATTCATAGAACAGAAAAAATATTTGGGGAATGACTCAAAGGAGTAGCAATACTTTGGTAACTGAAATTGCTGTTTAAAGTCACTAAGAAATGTTGATTTTATAGAAAAGTGCATATACTTTTAAAGTCTATAAGTATTATCTTTAAAGAAAGACTGGATAAGTGATCTACCTTTTCAAGGCTATTGTGTCATTATACTTAGATTTCTAGTTGCCATTCTACTAATGCTTCTGTATAACTCCACAATACCATATACCTCAACAAGGAGGGGCCAAGGGGAGGGGTAGGTCACGGATGAGCCTAATAATGGTACCAAACTGACTGTATTTGCTGAATACAAAACTAACTAATAAAGAAAAAAAGAAAAGAAAAATAAATAAATAAATAAAAATAAAAACAAAAAAGATCTATTGATAAGCAACTATGTAAATTATAAATATATAAAGTGAAATAAAGAATGGTACTAACTTACTCTCCGTTGGAGAATCTGCTTCTCTTTTTCAGATAGATGTAGATCCTAAGGAGAGAGCCACCCCATCATACCTCAAAAGGGCCCGGGCTGAAACTAAGAAAAATTGGCGAAACAAGCAAGGGTGCTGTTTTCCTGATGAACCGGATACCAGCACAAGGGGGAAGGAGATCAACAGAGAGAAAAATCAACTCCTACCAAATCAGAGAGCCAGAGCCTCAGAGGCCCCCAACACCTCATCACTGAAGAAGACCAAAAAATGAACCCAACATGGCTCAGGGAAATTTTGCGGAAGAGGGGGCGGAAAGAATGTCAGAGCCACATGTTGGGTCATGATATGCAGAGACATTTATCTTACCCATAACTGTGGGCTAACTCCACAATGCATGACCCGTATACCTCAACATGGAGGGCCCAAGGGGGGGGTAGGTCACGGATGAGCCTAATAATGGTACCAAACTGACTGTATTTGCTGAATACAAAACTAACTAATGAAGAAAAAAAAAAAAGAATGGTGTTTGCTTAAAAAAAAAAAAAGAAAAAAAGAAAACAATTTCTCCTTCAATGTTTCCTAACACATGGAATTCTTTTCTTCACTAGGTGATTGATCCAGATCTGGGATTGGATCTATTACTTCTCACCTCTACTATCCGAGTAGAGTTGAGCTGTATGATTACATCTCCTTCCCTTAAATCATGGAAGAGCAAAAAGATGTTCTGACTCCAATTTCAGATAGACATGTTTCCCAATTTCCTTTAAGGATGTTATTATTACTTTTGAGTTCTCATCTAAATGAAGGATATGAAATGTTATCACTGTTTTAAGAATGTGGAGGCTAGGGAGATGCCTCAATGGGCAGAGCACTTGAAATGCAAGCATGGGGTCCCAAGTTCGGATTTCCAGCATGCATGCGAATGCCCCTTGGGTGTCATGGACCAACTGTAATCTTAGCACTTGAGAGGCAAAGGCAGGGAAGCCCCAGGGCAAGCTGCTAGCTAGACCAGCTGAATTGGCAAGTTCTGGGTTCAAGTGAGAGACTCTACCTGAGTCACCAAAGTGGTGAACAATCAAAGATGATGTCCAATGCAAACATGTGAGAACCACATACAAACATGCATGCACACCATACATGTGTATCATATAGGAAAAGAATATTTATTTTCCTGTTTTCCTTTATTGCTTACAGTAAGTAACAACTTTAATATACTATGAATATGGAATTATATTATGAAGATTTTATCCACAATCATCAAATCCTACAGTAAAAATAGATCATTTTATGTCTATTAGTTTTTAGAATTAGTGGAAAAGGAAGAATTTTTGAAGTTATTTCAGAATTTGAAGGCAGGGGAATAGATTTCAATCTGGAGTTACTGTTTGCCCAGATGATACATTCCCCTGTAGCACCAAGAAAGAATATAGTAAAACTTTCACTCCTATAGCCCTTTTATCCTGAGATCATAAATATGCTGCAACCATTAATTAATTAAGTGTTCCAGCCTTCCCAGTGAAGTAGGTGAGTTTCCTGTCTCCAACTGTGGCCAGCGTTAAGAGATGGCTGAGTCTTCCCTAATGCAGCTAATTAGGCAGTGCTACACCACTAGGGAAAATTTCTGATCCCAGCTGGAGATCAACTTGTGCCCTGAAGAAATGAGACTTGATAGCCCCTCAAGTTTTCATTCTAACCTCTATCCCTGCTGTTGATATTCTTAGTCATATCAATAGCTGGTTCCATTTGGACTATTATGAAGGCGTTGATTCACAGGGCATCCAGGGTCTGAAAGAAATCACAGACAAAAAGCATCATTGTGTTTAAAACAAACAAACAGAGCCTTCTCCTCTATCTTTAGTATGAACTTCCATCAGAGGAAAGGGCACACATTCAATTAGTGCTGTGATCACCCCACAGAGGATAGACTCCCATCTGCTCCCCTGAGACCTGGCTCAGATGTCAAGCCTGAGGATATACAAAAGATTGTTTTTCATATAAAGATCATCAGTGGGAGGAGCAAGGATGGCTCACCAGCTAAGCTAGAAATGGCTTAAGATAACCAGGACAGGAGTCTATCTTGTAGCTTTATTTTTATAATTGAAAATCTTAATACATGAGCATGTAATTTGATCATGACCCCATCCCCTTACCTTCTCTGTTCCCCTCCCCCACTCTTATTCCACTGAATCTTCTCTTTCCAAGAGGTCCTTCTTCTATTTTTTTGTTTTGTTTTGTTTGTGAGGTAGGTTTTCACTCTAGCCCTGGCTGACCTGGAATTCACTATGTAGTCTCAGGGTAGCCTTGAACTCACAAACTCTGAGTGATCCTCCTACCTCTGCCTCCCAGTGCTGGGATTAATAGCATGTGCCACCACACCTGAGTCCTTCTTCTATTTTGATGCTTCATTGTTTTCTTTTTTTTTTTCCTTTTTGTCCTCCTCCATAGTCCATGTCAAAATGTTGATGGGCGGGCTGGAGAGATGGCTTAGCGGTTAAGCGCTTGCCTGTGAAGCCTAAGGACCCCGGTTCAAGGCTTGATTCTCCAGGACCCACGTTAGCCAGATGCACAAGGGGGCACACGCATCTGGAGTTCGTTTGCAGTGGCTGGAAGCCCTGGCGCGCCCATTCTCTCTCTTTCTGTCTATCTGCCTCTTCCTCTCTCTGTCACTCTCAAATAAATAAATAAAAATGACCAAAAAAAAAAAATTTTTTTTAAAAAATTAAAAAAAAATTTAAAAAAAAATGTTGATGGGCTCAATATTGTGCATGTGTCATAGAGCTACTGACATCATTGGGAGGTCTTGAAGGCACCATCCACTTCATATCTGAAGGACAATATCCCAAGTGCCACTCCCCGCACTCTGGCTCATATATTCTTTCTGCACCCTCTCCTGTGACTTTCCTGACTGTTGCTTTCACCACTCACCTGGGGAGCCCCTTTCTGGAGATGTCTATGGATATTGGGGAGACTCAAAACTCATCAAAGCATTGAAAACAAGAAGCTCTTGAGAGCTCAGTGCCATATGAGCTATTGTTCAAGGCAGTGAAGGAGTAGGTCCTGGGCCAGGTGGATGTGCACTCATTATCTGACCTTCCCACAAATGCCAAAGGAGAAACCATGTCCGCTTTCTTTTCAAGTGTTCCAGATAGTGCTAGAAGGGAAGAAAAGAAGAGTAGGGCCAATAAACCTCCAGAAAATAATGCTATGTATGTTGTCACTTGCTATTATACTCACTATTATGTACAAAATTCCCAATATGAGTTTAAAGAAGGTTAGTGTAAGATGATGGAGAAAAGGACTGCAAAGTGCTATCTCCTGGATATGGGCATGACATGGCCATTATGCTCATGAATTCAGCAGCTGTGGTTTCTTACACAAGATCTAGCCTGTCCATACTTTGTTACCAGTGGGGAAAGGTACATGAGATGACACACCTCCCAGAGTAACTAATGGCAGCTAATGGTTGCTGAGCAAGGAGGAGTCGGGTTCAACAGTGGTGTAGTCACTGGTAAGCTGCCTATTCCATAGTAAATAAGCTTTTGGCCATGATCAAAGCAACTCTAATTTAACTCAAGGGGTAAGAAAAAAAGACATGAACGTAAGATAGGGATTAATGGAGAATCAAAAAACGGGTTTTAGTTCAAGGGGGAGAAGGATAAGAAAGAATAATTGAGAGGAATAAGATCAAAATACATTATATACATGTAGGAAGATGGAAAAAATAAGCAAAAACTTAAATGCCACAAAAATATATCCCCTAGTATGTTGTGTATGTAATTCACATCTTGGAGGGAATGTTCAAAGGTATGAGAGAAATAAATAATCAAATGTGTGAATTTTATTATCATATTTTATTTATTTCTTTTACGAGCAGAGAGAGTATGTGGCAGCTAGCCACTGCAAATGACCTCCAGATGCATGTGCCACTTTGTGCACCTGGCTTTATGTGAGTACTTGGGAGCTGCACTTAGGTAGCTAATATCTCTCCAGCCCCAATTTATGAATCATGACTAGGATGCAAAAAGCATAGAATAAAACAGCTTGGTAGGATTTGTAGTACTAGGAAGTAACACTTTCTCACATTACATGAGTATTTTGTTCCTATCATTTGTTGCTTTTTTGTAAGGATTTTGCTATGCATGTTTCATAGGCTGGTCTCAGTCTCCTCTTTTCTCACCCTGGGGATTATCTGGAATACAGATGCATGCCACCACACCCTGTTTTGATGCTCCCGTTTCAAGAAACACTAGAGAAACAAAGGCTCTTATCAGATTCCTTCCATTAGTGGCCTCACATTTTGTCCTTATCCTAACAACTTAACAGCCATTTAAATAACTTCATGTTTCTCCTATTATAGCACTAGGAGTTCAGGGATAAGCATTGCTTCTAACCATTTAACAACATTGGAGACAGTAGAAAATGAAAGACTTACCCTAGACTAATAGGACAATATCACAGGTTTTGGTATAGCAATACTTCACCAAAAAGAAGTGTTTCTTCAGGCTCGGGAGATGGATCAGCAGTTAAGAACACACACTGCTTAAGTGTGAGGGTGTCCAGACTGGAGACCATCAAACTAGATACCCTGGAACTCATATAAAAGCTGGGTGAGGAGGCAGAGACCAGAGAATCACTGGGGCTAGCTGACTGGTGGTGCTTGGCTGAACAAGAGAGCAGCCTCAAGGACAGATGCAGCAGGTGACAGGAGGACGTCTAATATCCTTCTCTAGCCTCCATACCCATGTGCATGGGGTGCGTGTATCTGCACATGTACATGAATGTAACATATCACACATAACATGCATAGCACACCACATCTACACTCTGCCCATACATACACACATGTACACATGCAAAAAGGAAATGTCCTTCCAAGTTTTTTGGGGTTTTTTGGCAGTAATTGTATCTGCAGGATGTTCCCCTCCCCACTTCGTTTGCTGTGGAAAGAAAGTTTAGCCATATCTTCTTTAAAAAAATTAAGTTTTGAAGAGAATGAGTAAATTCATTACTCCCAACAGATAATCTATAAGCAAGACAAATGTCTCAACATCCAGAATGCCTGTTGCTTTTGCATGCTGAAGCCAGAGTTCTAATGTTTCTAGTTCTAGTTAGATAAAACTTGTTTTCATTCATTCCACAAAAACAAATTGAGAGATATATCTTAGGTGTCGGCAAAGCCAGAGCCAGCCGCCCCATCCTGATGGAGTACAGCGCAGGCATTAGTCCAAGTGTTCATTCTTCATATAAGGTAGTTTTTGTGTTTTTCAAGTGTCTGAAAGCCAGTAAGTAGAGAAGATGTTACAAAATGTGATTCTAAATCCCATGCTCTTCACAGCATGCTGAGAAGGTAGCAAGATGCTTCAAAGTTGAAATTCCTTCAATTCATGGAGGATTTATTATTACTATTACTGGGACAGTAGGCTTGGCTAAGTAAAAAAAAAAAAAAAAATTTAAAAAATAACACTGTATTCCCATAACCTGTCCTTTCTTAGCTCATGTTGAAAGTTTGGGGTTGTGAATTTATTTTTCTGGATGTTTATGTAACCTTTTTACTATATTCCTTTAGGCTGTAGAAAAGTCTCGGTAGAGGTTTGTCTATTGCTAACGGCAAGGAAAACAGGAGGTGGCTCCAGGCATAGTTATAAAATAAATGTTGTGTTTTTTTTTTTTTTTCTTTAAGAAGGAAAATGGTCATGAGAAAATCAGTTTCCTAAATAGCATGCATTAGGAGTTTTTTCCACTCATGGCTGATTGGGGCACCAAACTAAGATTATTTTGGATAGCTTGTTTGCTTGGTTCACATGTGGTTTGCTTGTTTGTTTCTTTGTTTCTTTATTTTGCTACACAGCTTTGTGTTTTTGTTGCATAGGTGCCATCATTAGCAGGAGCCTCAGAATTTGTTTGCACATGAAGAGAAAGTTATAGAATCACTCTAAGGACATTATTGGAAAATAACTTCTGAGTATTTGAAATCAAGTAGATAATAGGAGACAATTCTCTTGGATATCTTTTTAAAAAAATTAAAGGCCAAAATAAGTGCATAGAAGAACACTGAAACCAGAAGACCTCTCAAATTCCTAAGTTGTAAGATAGAATGAGACACCGCTTTTCTATCATCTTACTGAGTGTGTTTACTTGCTTACTAATATGCAAAATGCTCTGCATCCAGGACAGTTATTGGTTTATCTGGCATATGCTACTGAGATGGTTTGATTCAGGTGTCCCTCATAAACTTAGGTGTTCTGAATTCTAGGTTCCCAGTTGATGGAAATTTGGGAATTAACACCTCCTGGAGGGAGTGTATTGTTGGGGACGGCCTTATGGGTGTTATAGCCAGTTTTCCCTTGCCAGTGTTTGGCATACTTTCCTGTTGCTATGGTCCACCTTATGTTGGCCAGGGGGTGATGTCCACCCTTTGCTCATGCCATCGTTTTCCCCTGCCATTGTGGAGCTTCCCCCTCCAGGCTGTAAAGCAAAATAAACCTCTTTTTCCCACAAGCTGCTCTTGGTTGGGTGATTTCTACCAGCAATGCCAACCTGACTGCAACAGCTACATCATACCATTGAAGAACAAGCCTCTTAACTGTGTTTGAAAGTAAGAACTACACCCCATAATGTTTATTTTACAAAACAGCATGTACTAGAATGAACTTGGATTTTCTTTCTTCCTCTTGTCAAGGAAATGGCCCAAATGTTAGATCAATTTTTGTCCTCATTAAATCAATTTAAAAATGAGGTTCCAACAGTGGATGACTGCAGACATATTTTCATATGTTCCACTCTGCTGAAAGACATTGGCATAGTGTGTTTTGACTTGTTTGAAAAGTACTTGAGATCTGAATGGCTGGTCAGTTTTGTTATGGCTTGCTGAAACTCTCAACAACCTGTCAGAAAGGGGTGAAATTGTCAAAATATAAAGCATACAAAATACTTCAAAATTGAGTGAGATAGTCTTACACTGTTTCTAAGAACCTACATTGTGCCTTTATAACTCTACACCTCATTTTGAGGGAACTGTATAAGGAATAGGAAATGGAAAATTTCTTCCCAGAAAAATAAAAATTGCTGAAGAAATAAAACTAATGTTTTAGTTTTAGTCTCTAAAACTCCAAGTATTATTTGGAAGCAAAGTTCCATCACTTCCTGAAGGTTATGCATAATCTCATTTAATATTTCCAAAAAATCAAAATATACAAGAAATATATTATTCATTATTAATATTAAAATAAAACAATACCTGCCAGGCATGGTGGCACTTGCCTTTAATCCTAGCACTTGGAAGGCAGGGGTAGGAGGATCACTGTGAATTTGAGGCCAGCCTAAGATTACCTAGTGAATTCCAGGTTAGCCTGGACTACAGCAAAACCCTATCTAAAATAAAACATCCAAGGAAATATTTTCAAAGAGATGGTAACTTATATCAGATACTGAACTTTTATTTACCACTTTATTTATTATGAGATATTAAGTGGGGAACTTTCATTTTCTAACATTTTTATTTATTTATTTGAGAAAGAGAGAAGAGGAGAGGATGGGTGTGCCAGAGCCTCTTGCCACTGCACACAAACTCCATATGCACGTGCTGCTGGGTGCATCTGACTTTAAATGGGTACTGGGGAACTAATCCCAAGCCGACAGGCTTTGCAAGCAAGCAATGTTAACCACAGTGAACTCTCCCTACCCAAGTGGGGACCTTTAAATATCACCAAGTATTAAATCAAATTCTGATTTTTTTTTTTTTTTAGTGGTTCATTTGTTTTAAGATTTGGCTATGTGTTCCCAGAAACCTTTGTTTTCCTGCATATAATAAGACACACTTCTTCTCTGGTTAAATAATCAGCTGCTTAATTCATAGTCTTTCTATTATTTATTTATTTATTTATTTGAGAGAAAGAAAGAAAGGGGTATAGAGATAAAGAAAAAAATGGGTGTGCCAGGGCCTCTAGCCTCTGCAAACTCCAGATACATGTGCCACCTTGTGCATCATGAGTCCTGGGGAATCAAACCTGGGTCCTTTGGCTTTGCAGGCATGCACCTTAACCACTAAGCCATCTCTCCAGCGCTATAATCTTTTTTTTTTTTTCTTCGAGGTAGGGTTTCACTCTAGCTCAGGCTGACCTGGAATTTACTATGTAATCTCAGGGTGGCCTCAAACTCACAACAATCCTCCTACTTCTGCCTCCCAAGTGCTGGGATTAAAGGTGTGCGCCACCATGCCCGGCCACAGTCTTTTTAATAGGAACACTTATCCTCAGTATTTTTCTATTCATTCAGCATTTATAAGAAAGAGATTCATTTTTGCAAAGGTGGAAAGGAATGAAGCAAAGTTTTAATAATGTTTTTAATATTCTTAATATTGACCAAAATGTGCACAACTGTAGCATATATCTCACACCATTCACAAAACATATGTTAATTAGAAGTAAATATTGCCCACCCATAACTAGACTTGCAAACTGAACTGCTTTATAGATAATGGCATAACATAGTAGAAAGTCAAAAAATAAAACATTCAACAATGGCTCTGTGAATGCTTTAATCAATAACCTATTTCTTTTTTACTAAAAAGAAGTTATATTTTTCTGTTACTGAATGGAGGAGAAGAAATGTAGATAAAACAATGAAGATATATTTTCTCAATGAGTTTTGTGCTTTAAAAGAGAAGAGATATTTAAAGCATAAAAGTTATACTTACCTATTTTAATTATTTATTAGTCCCAAGTTCACTGATGTAGCCTACCAAATAAAAAGGATGTTTCTAAATATTTATAATTTTTTACATGGAGGCGCAAAGCCTTTAAAAAATCAAGTGACTTTTTCTAAAATTGTTCTGAGTTCCTGGTGTCTTAGTAGTTACAGTTAGACATCGCTGCTGAATGTCATCATACCTATATGTGAGATAAGATGACTTTGGGTCTAATGGTACTCTCTCACTGCTTCTTTTCCTCACATCTGGTCGCCAAAGACTCGTTCCGTCACCCTGCAGCCTGCTAATGAGATCCCCCATTTAATTAATACCATAAGAATTTTAATTCTGACTGAATCAATTTAACGTGATGTGATTTTGTCAGCTCTATTCCCCAAGTAAAAAGTGAGCCTGATGCTTATTACATACATCATTTCACGGGCCCTGCATTCCCTGCTGACTTAAACAAATTCTAATTAAGACTAATTAAAGCATCATTTATGAAAGCGCTTGTGATAGCTATGCAAACATTCTGGGTGGGTATGCTTTGCATAATAATTATCCTAGTTAATATTAAGGCTAGGTCCTTGGCAATTAGGTCTTTGAAAAAGAGTTATTCTGAATTTAGCCCTTTTCAGTGTGAGCAATTAATTTTTTTAAAAAGTGCTAAATTTATATAGTGGCTTCATTAACAAAATAAATTTAGAAGTAGTAGTATTGTTTTCATTTTTAAACTAAGCATAATTCTTTACCCAGGTGACAGTTATTAAAATAAAAGTATGCAATTCTTTGAACTTGTAAGTTTATTATAGCCATGCAAGGAAAAAAAACTGTAACAGATTTCTAAATGAATCATAGTAGTCTAAAGCATAATTCCTAAATATGAATATATCTACAAGGAACATGGGAATCTGAAGTAATACTTTATTTTTAAAAACTAGATTTTAAAAATAACATTTCTAAAGATCTGATGCAGACTCAAAAGCGTACTACAAACAGATTCAATTCTTCAATTTTATAATGACTTGATAGGCCTAATGTGCACAAAAATGCTTCCTTACACCTGCTGAGACTAGTGAAATTAAAAATTCTTACAGCGTTCATGGTTTGCCTTACCTTTGTTTTTAAAGTCTCTATTATACTGTCAGCATTCATTGTGCTGCAAAATTGAAACGTATTCAAATGCTATAGGACTGCTTGCCTTTCAGACTTCTATGTACTTCCTCTAGGACTTTGTGGCATGGTCAAGTGAAGTTGGAGGTTTCAAGAGGCAAATGAGAAAATGAAAAAAGAAGAAGTGACTCCTTTGTTAATTGGTAATGGAGGCTGTTAGTAGACAGGACCAAAAAAAAAAAAAATGCTTCTTTATCTACGTTTTTAAAAAGTGTAACAGTGAATTTCAAGGCAGGAAAGTCACAAAGAGGACACAACTCCCCTAAATAAAATGGGCTGGGTGCTAAGAATCTAGATTCTAGTGGATTTTATCACTACTGGAAACCAAACAGTTTTATGTAAGGTTCTCTGCTTGGGTGGATCAAGGACCACTGAACTCAAAGAAAAATTTCTAGATGTGTTGCATGTAGGGAAACAGAGCCTCTTTAAATTTCTAATATGGCCACAAGTTCAGAAAGCCTATATCCAACCCCTTAAGAACCACATATATCATAAAGAATAAGTAACAGATTGAACTGTCTTCAGTGATTCTATGGGACAAAACAGAATAAAGAAATATGCATAAATCTATTCAACTTGACCAGTATTAAAAAATTATTGTTGAAAATGTGATCTTGGGCTGGAGAGGTAGCTTAGCAGTTAAAGCACTGGCCTGCAAAGTCAAAGGATCCAGGTTCAATTCCCCAGGACCTACGCAAGCCAGATGCACAAGGTGGTGTTTGTATCTGGAGTTTGTTCGCAGTAGCTAAAGGCTCTGGCATGCCCATTCTCTTTGGCTCTCTGTCTCTCTCTCTCTCTCTCATAAATAACGAAATAAATTTTCAAAAAGTAGTATTGACAAAATAAATAAAAGTGTGATCTTCATTCTATAACTGAACGTACTGTATGGAGATATGGAAGGCTATTGCAGGCAAAGAATTATTCAGCTACCTTAATATTTTTATCAACCAACTAGGTGGTAGAATTGTGGGTGGATTCATTAAACTGAAAAAGGACCCAAGATGAGAAGTGTATTCCTTTTTAACTCTTTGACACAAGTTTTTAGTGTGTGTCCATTTCTATGAAGCTTATCAGGAATAAATGCTTCTGTAGTCCAGAACTAGGGAAAAATAAACTGTGTCAGACATAGAGGTGTAAAAGACTCCAAGGAAGTGACGTTAACAAGGGTTTAATCATATCATAATCTATTGGCTTAGATTTTCTTACATTCAGCATGATCCCAGAACAGAACTCTATTATATAAGAATCACAGGGCAACCCTCCCTTCCAACAGAAATACAAATGGCCACTTATAACAGTGGGAGCATGTCTGTGAGGAAAGGCAATTTTGAATAAATTATTTGTTTCCATTTAAACAAAGAATCATTGCATATTTTTCAAAGCTAGGAGCTGGCTGAGGAAGAGTAAAGGAAGATGTAATTGTGGCTTCTCATTTCATTGTTTGTATTTGTATTAGTTGCTAAGAGGTCTCTTATAGTCAGATGAACAACTGAGTGACAAAGCACAGCCATTCCTTCTGGAAACAGAGCAGAAAACAGGGAAACCTCTCTAAGTATGACCAATGAAATATTGCTGGATTGGCCAAACCAGTATGGGGATAGGAGAGAAGTGGTTGAAGGGAGCAAGACAGTTCTTACACAAGCTGAACAGAAGTGTGGAACACTTTTAGAAATTTAATTTATTTATTTAAACACTTTTATAAATTTAAACACTTTTATAAATTTCATTTATTTATTTGCAAGCAGAATAAGAGAGAGAGAATAGAGGCAGACAGAGATAATGGGGACGCCAGGGCC